>CM046963.1:26864484-27328703 GCA_025698475.1 Gossypium anomalum | reverse complement strand
AAAAGCTAAGATATGTTGAGTAAGTGAAGCGTCTTGAGAGGTAGAGGCGTGAGAAGGATCGGAGCAGTTGGAAGGATTCGGAGAGAATGTCAAGAGGAAAGAGTGGAGGACCCGGTTCGGGCGATTCAGATGAACATTGTTAGACCACCAATCTATGAAAAGCGTGGTGGTAAGGTACATTTGGCGAGTGTAAGCGTTTGGTGCTTGTTTTGATGCAGATCTATGAAGCATAGAGTTAAAAAGCATCCTCGGAGAGTGATCGAGGTTCAAGTTCTTTGAGCAGAGGGTTGCTCAACACAGTGAGAGGTGGACCACAACCGCAGAGAGGACACGGATAAGGTAGGGCGAAAATGGGAATGAGTCGAGGTCGAGGGTGCTGGCGGGAGTGCAGAAAATGCGAGGCTCGACGGCCGGCGTTGGTGTATCTGACTGCGTTCGTCGAGAGGAGGCGATGCACTGCGCGTCATAAGCGATGCGTTTTGGTTTCTAACATCGTATCTTTGCTTTGGTGGATATTGGATATACTCATTCCTATGTTGCATGTGCCATATCTGAGTCGTTGGGTGTACACTCTAAGAAGATTGTGAGTGGGAGTATCTGTGCTAAGTCCTTTGGGTCCACTCGGTTAGGGTAGACAAAGCTGTATAGGGATGTGCTGCTTAGAAACTCAAGGTAAGATATTTCCTGTAGATTTGATGGATTTACCGTTTGAGAGTCGACCTCATTGCAGGAATGGACTAGCTAGTTAAGCATAAGGCGACTTTAGATTATCTTTGCTAAGCGATTGGTGCTAAGGACCACTGGAGGGTGAGGAGGTTATGATGATAGGTGAGTGAAGGACTATTTGTCAATATGGTGTCGGCATTGGGAGCCAAAAAGTGGATTCTAAAGGGTTGTGAGGCTTTTGTTTGGCATTTGTAAGTCGATCGGAAGGTGAGGACTAACGATGGATAAGGTTAGGGACAGTAAAAGAGTTCCAAGATGTTTTTACGGAGGAGCTTCGGGATTGCCTCTGAGGCCAGAAAGGTCGTGTTTGGAATCGACTTATTGCAGAGCAATTTTGATGTCCATCGCGGCGTATAGGATGGTAGAAAGAGTTAGTGAAGTTAAAGGCGCAAATTCAGAGTTGTTGGATAGGGGTTTTATTAGGCCAAGTGTGTCTCCATGGGGAGCACCGGTGCTATTCATGAAGAAGAAGGATAGGGCGATGCGAATGTGCATTGATTATCAGCTAGATGAACAAGCGGCGATTAAGAATAAGTACCTTTGCCAAGGATTAACGATCTGTTTGACCATCTTAGAGAGCTTACGTATTTTCCAAGATCGACCTTGATCTGGATATCATCGATTAAGGGTCAAGGAGGTAGATATCCATAAGATGACATTCGGGACTCGGTATGGTCATTACGAGTTTACGGTTATGCCATTTGGGTGGCGAATGCTCCCGTAGTGTTTATGGATCGATGAGTCGGTATTCCAACCATTTTTGGATCGGTTCATAGTCGTCTTTATTGGCGATATTACGGCATATTCTAAAGCGAAGCAAAACACGCAGTGAGCATCTCGCAATGTCTTTGCAAGTGTTAAGGGAGAAGGAACTTTATGCGAAGTTCGACAAGTGTGAATTACAGTTGAGGAGGTAACCTTCTTAGGACATGTTGTCTCTGTTTGAAGGGATTAAAGTAAACCCTCGAAAGATTGAAGCGATTACGGAATGGAAGTCACCTAGGTTGGTGTCGAAATTGAGTTTCCTAGGGTTGTGGGGTTACTACAAAGGTTTGTGGAAGGATTTTACGTGATGGCGGCACCTTTGACAAGACTCATAAGGAAAGGGTACAGTTTGTGTGGATGAGAGATGCGTGACTTTTAAGAAGTTGAAGAAAGTTACATTTGAAGCACTGTGTTAATTTGCAGTGCAGGAAGAATTTTACTATGTCTGATGGCGCATCACATGTAGGTTTGGGCTATGTGTTGATGCAAGAGGTAAGGTGGTTGCTTATGCATCACGATAGCTTAAGCCTCGAGAGGAACTATCCTACTCATGATTTGGAGTTAGCGGTGATGATCTTTGCACTTAAGATTTGGAGACACTACTTGTATGGAGAAAGGTGTGTTATATACCACGGACCATAAGAGTCTTAAGTATTTCTTGACTCGGAAGGAGCTCAACCTTAGGCAAAGGAGATGGATAGAGTTGCTTAAGGATTATGATTGTTCGATTGAGTATCACCCGAGGCAAGGCTAATGTGGTAGCCGATGCTCTAAGTCATAAAGTATGTCGATCACGAGAGCAATGTTTGCTCATCCGAGTGCTGTATGATGACGGGAGTCTATTGGGTGAGTTGCAAGTAAGGCCAACACAGGTGGATCGATTAGGAAAATCGAGTTGAGAGATGAGTCTTTGGTTGCTCGTTTTGATAAGTTAAGGAATAGTGAAGGAGTTACGTGTTTAGAAAGAATTTGTGTTACGAAGAACTTCGACTTGAGCGATCAATATTGAAAGAAGCTCATGGGGACTTTGTGCCATGCATCACGGAGGAATAAGTTGTATCACGACTTGCGAGAATTGTATTGGTGGCACAGGCTTAAGCGAGAAGTGTGAGTTTGTAGGAAATGTTTGACATACCCGACCAAGTGAAAGTGAGCATCAATTACCTTCAGGCCATTTGCTGACCGGTGAAGATACCACTTTGGAAGTAGGAGAGGGTAACTATGGACTTTGTGAGTGGGCTACCCTTGACACCATCGAAGAAAGACTCGGTTTGGGTGATTGTGGATAGGTTGACCAAATCGACCCATTTCATACACTGTAAAATCTTGACTTTTCACTTGGAGTTAGCCAAGTTGTATGTGGCGAAGATTGTGTGACTTCATGGTGTCTCAATTTCGATTATTTTCCAACGGGATCCTAGATTCACATCTTGATTTTGGCGAAGTTGCATGAGGTGTTGGGGCGATTGAACTTTGAAATGCGGCTTTCGATCCTCGGTGATGAGTCGGTCGGAAAGGGTTATTTAGATTACGGAGGACATGTTGATGGAATCGTTATTAACTTAGAGGTAGTTGGGAGGATTACTTGCCATTGGTAGAGTTTGAATATAACAATAGTTATCGAGTGAGTATTCGAATGGCACCATATGAAGCCTTTGTATGGGCGAAGGTGTCGTACTCCTAGCGGAGAAACAGCGGAGTTCTTGGACGAGTTGGTAGGCTATTCACGAAGATAAGGTCAAAGTAAGCGAGATCATTGAAGAAAGCATCGATAGGCAAAAGTCGTATGCGGATTTAAAGCGTAAAGAGATTGAATACTCGATGGGTGATATGGTCTTCTTGAAGGTTTCTCCTTAGAAGAAGATATTAAGGTTTAGTAAGAAGGGCAAGTTAGTCTGCGGTTCATTGGGCCTTATTGGGTTTTGAAGCGAGTAAGACTAGTAGCATACCAATTGGAGTTACCTCGAGTTGAAAGCAGGATTCATGATGTTTTCCACGTCTCCATGTTAAGGCGTTATCGTTCTAACTTAGTACTCATGTCGTGCGATTCTGAGATTGAGTGCGGCTGACTTGACTTTCGAGGAAGAGGCACATGCGGATATTGGACCGTGAGGTTAAGATTACGAGAAGAAATCCGTCCCATTAGTGAAGGTGCTTTGGCGTAATCACGGCGGAGAGGAAGCTACTTAGGGCGAGGAAGAGGCAATGCAATAACAATACCCTCATACATTTGGATTAGGTAAATTTCGAGGAAGAAATTTCTTTAAGGAGGTAGAGTTATGCGCCCCAATTTTGAGAAGTGCATGAATTTTGGTAAAATTTAAAATTTACGTGTATTACATATGCTTGGCATAGGTCTAATTATGTTAGTAGGCCTCTAGAACGCATGAGGTTAAATTAAAATCCAGTAATTTTAATTAATTCTAATTCGGAAGAAAAAGGGGTTACAGTAAGCCTGGGCTTTTAATTATTTATTGGGTAAAATAACTTACAAGGAAGCATGCGGTAAAGTGGCATGTGGCGCATGCTTGGGAAGGCTATAAAAGTGGCATGTGGATGGCTAGGGAGAGCGAGGTTCAAGTCACAATAAGAACATATTAAGGGAATTATTTTTATGATTAAGAATGGTAAGTAGTGGAACTCAAGTAAAAGTGCATCGGGAGGATTTGAGTTGCTCGGGGAGATTGAGTAAGGAGGGGATAAGGGAGAGGATTTAGGAGTTCATTAGGGATAGCAGTGGTGGCTGAATGGTGGACTCTTGAGGAGCAAGAGTTGGCCGGCCAAGGGTTTCTTTAGGGGGCAAATTTTGGCTAGGTCAAATGCCAAGTATAAATTCGGCATTTGGGGTAAGTTGTGCCGTTTCTTGACCACCCTTCCTCCTCTTCTTTTCTTTTCTTTTTCTCCATCTACTTTTTCTTCTCCTTCATAGCTGAATCCCTCTACCATTCAACTCAACACCACTTTCTTACCATCGTTCTTAAGCCTCATAATGAATATCTTAAAAGCTAAAATCGAAAGCCTATATTTCTTGTTGTGCAGATTTCTTCAAGCCAAACCCTCTTATTTTTCTCTATATTGTTGGTCGATTCTCTCATCCTCTGAATCCCAAATTTCTGTCGACAGAACCACTGCCAAACCCTCTTATTTTATCTTTTTTACAGTTCAAAAAGCGAAAACACATAGCTATAGAGGTATAGCCAAATTTTTAAGATCACTAAAAGCTCGATTTTTGTTAACATTTTGAGGGTTAGATCTGCATCGGAGAATCAAGTAGTAATGCTTTGGAATCATTGATCGAAGGAATCGGTGGTAAGTTTTTGAACCTATTCTTTATTTTAGATTTTGGAA
Source organism: Gossypium anomalum (assembly GCA_025698475.1). NCBI lineage: Eukaryota > Viridiplantae > Streptophyta > Magnoliopsida > Malvales > Malvaceae > Gossypium > Gossypium anomalum. Next base: position 27,323,864 of record CM046963.1, on the reverse strand, counting down.
AAAGCCAAAACCCCTAAAGGTTTAGGGAGGCTATCGATTTGGGCTTTGTGGCTCTAAGGGTTGTGACAACTATTTTATTGTTATAATAATGTGATCTAAAGGCTGCTGATCAAAGGCTTGGACAAGTGGAGCATTTGGATCTAGACACAGTCGCTAATTTGGCAAAGGTAGGATCGCTAGTGCCAAAGGTGTTAATGGTAGAATTTTTGGTAAGGGATTACGTATATAAGTGTGTTTGGATTCATAGTTAACATATTAGTGATTGACTATAGGCAACTCGTGTGTGGAACTCGTCGACATATAAATCATAAGCAGGTGTGTGGTGACACCCTCTCATAGACTAGATCGGCAAAAGTCGAAAAATTGAAATGCCAAAAATTTGGTATGTTGGGAACTTGCGAGTGTGCGAATGCTTGTGAGATGGATTGATTAATGTATTTGGTATACTAAAGGGATAAAGGCTGCGAGAATGCATGATTTCATGTATTTTGATATTTTTGGGCTTAATGGGCCAAAATCGGGTTAATGGGCCAGCGGGGCCAACACGGTAGGTATGCTCGGTAAGGGTTCTGTTAGTGCGTAAATGCTTATGATATGCATGAAAACCTTAAGAATAGTTAAATTCTTTGGAATACCCCTATGTATGTAAAATTACTATTATACCACAGGTGCAAAATGACCATTATACCCTTAGGGTTAATATTGGTGAAAAGCATGATGATACGATTACGTGTGATGTATGCCACGATTGTATATCATTGCATGGGGACATGGGTTATATTTATGGAGGAAAGCGTCGAGTGGCTATGCCACAATTATATCGATCTGGTGGCTCGCCACATTTATCTGATACGGTGGCGCGCCACAAATATCTATATCTGGTGACTCTGTCACATTATCTGTATCTGGCAGCCATGCTGTAAATTTCTGTGGCGTGTAGCGGTTGGGTGGGTCGACTAGTCTCCCCACATGGTGTAAGGTTGGACGGGGGTGCATATGGTTGGATTTGGGTTGGGTTTCTGCATATACATGTGATATCTGTTCCGTTCTGTTATGGGCCTATGGCCTTTATTTCGAAATCTGTTCTGGGCTAAGGCCAACTTGATCTGTTTCTGTGGGTTGAGATGATATAGGCTATGGTTGGGTTAATTTACACCTTGAGTTTCCCCAAACTCACCCTTTATTTTCATCCACTTGAGTAATCCCCAACCATAGTGGGCTTGGGCTGCGAGGGATTCGGGGTGGCCACACGTTATGCAAATTCGGTTTTCTTCTGGTGAATTGGACATCTTTTTATTTACGTTTAAGGTTTTGGGTTTTTAATTGTAATAAGGCGCTTTTATTATTTTTAATGGTTTTGATATGTTTTATTAAGATAGATATGATTTATTTTTAACTGTCGAAATTGATTAGCTTTAGGGCGCGTTTTCAAAAACAGTATTTGATTTCAAACCAACTCGACAACAAGCAAAGATTCTGCCATGAAAATGTTTTCCAAAGTTAATCATTTTTCTTAAAGCGGACTTAATCGAATTGGTTGCCTAAAAATATACAAGCGTTAAGGTGTGGCAATGGCGGTGTTCATGTTTAGGATTGGATCAGAAGGAGCTTGGTATAGCGATCAGATGGACTCACCTTCTTTTTCTAGTTTCCTACGGTGCATAGCTTCCATTCACTTTAACCTATAACTTGAAATCCTCCTTTAAGCACTAAGTAAGTTTTGGATTAAAAATATAAAATGTTTTGAATGTTTTGATGTGGCATATCGAATCAGGTCATAACGTCTAGGCGGAGTGCAGGGTGTTACAAATTATGTATCTTGTCTTCTAAAATATGAATTATTCATTGGGCTATCCATCTATTTTACAATGAGCGCACAAAATTTATTTAGGACCCAAGGATAAACTCAAACAAATATAACACAATTAACCTTTCAAACAAATAACCCAATCAAACTAAACAAGCTGAATCGATCTTGGTGTCAAACAATAACTTTTCAAAGAAAACCTTTGTTCTTGTTGTCAAGATAACTCGGACATACAATTTATCACAATTTCTTGAGGATACTAATCAAAGATCTTCTTAAAAACTCCATAAATAGGATATAACATAACATTCCATCTTTACTCATTGACATATATTAAGATTTAGTGAAAGTGATAACTATTATCTGATTTGAACTTGATCTTCTATTGTCTATGCTTTGCCGATGTCAATTCCTTCCAAGAAACTAGAAAGGATTATATAATAAATCTATTTCAACTATTAATCATTGAAGCGTTGTACTACATTGAAGCCATACGTGGAAGAATATCTCTTATGAGATAATCACATAGAATCATAATAAAGCTGAGTAGCAAAATCTCAATGATATCCCAGAGAAATTTCAGAAGAAAACATCACTCATAAGCACTAAAATCAACTGTGACAGAAGCAATATAATCTTCATGTATATTCAACAAAAAAATAACCAGTAGAAACAAAATACTAGCATCATACAAATTTTACCGTTGACTTTTCTATCAATACAAGGGAATAGAATACCAGGGAAAGATAGAGCAATTCCATTCATAACCCAAACAAACCAACAATTCTTTCATCTATCAGTATGTTTAGCTAACATTCTCATACGATAAGAGTTTTATTTGAAAATAAATAGCCACATATACCTCACGAGAATAATTGATCACATAGAATACCCAAAAGAGACCATTATAAGCTATTCGACTACCTTTGTTGTACTCAAATATCTTTACAATTCACACATTATTCCCTTTGTCTAGTACATCATTATTGATTCCTCTTTATCCCATCACTAACTGAAATCAATTAAGTAGAACTTCCAATTAATAAATTGTTTAGATATCATATCAGAATATTTTGTTTCATCGAAGTCAACTTCTTCTTTAATAGTGTCTTTGCATAATCCAAATAATCTTCAAAACGATCCAATATCTCTTCTAGTACTATCTTTACTGTTGACTCATTCTTTTATCTGACCACAGTATTAATCCTTCAATCACGGAACTCTGTAATTCCACACTTGTGAGCATTTTCAATCTAAATCTTTCAGATTTCAATGTATCACTAAATTGATAAGGGGGTGAGGGTCGTAAAGCCTCAAATTTAACTCTCACATATACATGCACATAACATAAAATTTATCAATAACATAATATTATAAACTTTTATTCATACCTTTATGAATTTCAAATCATCATAAATTCATTTATGCTCAAATATTTGAGTACCACTTTCTGCACTATCAGAATTAGCTCAGTTGGAAAACATATTTGTCTAATTAAATTAATTTTTATCAGAGTTGGGGGTTATCACACTATCACAGGTTCTATATGCGTAGACTCACATATGCTACTTTAGTCCTAGAATTGACTAAATCGTAGCTCTGATACCAATAAATGTAACACCGTCACCCGTATTCAACGCTAGAATAGGGTTACGGAGCATTACCAGACTTATATCACATATAACTATACTTTTCTCATACATTCATTCAAATCATACAATCATCAGTCAAACTCAATCACTTTGTCCCTTAAACGAGCCTATGAGGCCTTAAACATGCTTTAAAAATGGTTTGGAGCTAAACCAATAATTCAGAGCAAACTTGGGAAACTTAGAAAATTTTCTTCAAACAAAGGGACCTGCGCCCATGTGTGGGCAGGCCGTATGTCTCACACGGACACTAAACATGCGGTGTCATCGCCAGGTGTGAAAATAGAAAGTACATCTTGACTTGGGTCACGACCAACCACACACCCGTGTGTCAGCCCATGTGCCCATTTGAAATGACCACCACGCCCATGTGCGGGCCGTGTATGTATTTGTGCCAAAATTATAGGGTATCTTGACATATGCCACACGACCAAGTCACACACCCGTGTGGAGAATCTTGACTTACTTCCAATTGCAACACCGGGGACACGGTGCGTGTACTATGGCCAGTGTGTCACACTGCGATTGAGTCTGCGCCGTGTGTGCTCTGCGTGTGGTTGAAAATAGGCTAGTTACATGTCACACCCTTAACGTGTCACATCCCCAGAAATAGGGTCACGAGGCATTACCAGATGAACCATAACATAAATCATACATTTATGCATTCATAATCAAAATTCATTTGTCTCAATCTTTCAAAGGTCCTACGAGGCCTTTAATAATGCTTAGAAGAGGTTGAGGGCTAAACCGGTAACATTTGCAAACTTTGGAAAACATAGAAAATTTTCAAACATTTAAAGGTCACACACTGTGTGAAGCAGGCCTTGTGCCTCACCACGGCTACGAGCACGCGCCGTGTCTCGAGCCATGTGAAATCTAAGGGTTCTTGACTTAGCCACACGGTGTGCGCACATCGTGTGTCAAACCCGTGTACCTTACGGCCGATGGGCATGCGTGTGTCTAGGCCGTGTCAAAATTGTAAGGTATTCTAACTTAATTCGAAAGGGTACCCGGGGGGCTGCAGTAGTGTAGCATGACATGTGTGTGTCGTACATGTTGAGACACACGCCGTGTCTCTGTCGTATGGACAAAAAAATAGGTCATTTGAAAAGCCAATTTGCCACCCTTTTCTCATGCACACAAAATAACCAAATTGGTACCATTTCAACATATATATAGGCAGCCAAAACATGCCAATTCATACACCTATCATGTCATCTAGACTCAACCATTTCACCTACTTAATTCCATATTCAAAAGCATACCAAATCAATGTGCCACAATCATCAATCTCACATAACTTTGAAATGTATTTTCATCACCTTTCCATCAACTAAATCATGCATCCTAAACATATCAATTCATCATTTACAAAACATACCATAATATACCATTCCTCAAGCATTAATACACCAACATAACTATCCAAAATAGCCAACTCATAACCATACCAAAACAAGCTAACATATAAGTCAAGCCAATTCAAATGGCCATACACATCACCATTTATAAGAAAAATCTCATTGCTAATATCATGACTCAAAACATACTAAAATGACACTAGCTATACATGCCATATACCATATATTCAAAGCTTCAAAAGTACCAATGAGTTTATCGATAGTGTGATGACGTTTCCCGAAGATCCCTGAGTCCGAGTTAGCTTTGATACTCTACAAAGCACAGACAAATAACACACAGTAAGCTTCATAGCTTAGTAAGTTAGTACTAAATAAACTTAATGAGTTTATAACATTCAAATCATTAATTAATAAACACTTAATAAGTTTCATATCATCACTCAATTCTAAACCATGACCATTTATCATATATATACAAATCCATCAAGCTTCATACGCATAGTATCAACTACTACATAAGTATCGTATGTACCTATACTCTCTCGTATTTATTTATTATATTTTTACCTTATTGTTCAATCGTTAATCATCGAAAATCTTTGAGTACTCAAAGAACTTCACACTTAGTGCAAAATGATTAATAAAGCTATAATAATATCGCACACTTAGTGCCATCACATTAAACCGAAGCTATCCCAATATCGCACACTTAGTGCCATCACATTAAACTGAAGCTATCCCAATATCGCACACTTAGTGCCACATATAGCCAAAGCTATCTCATTATCGTACACTTAATGCCACATATAGCCAAAGCTATTCCAATTCGCACACTAAGTGCTATATATAGAAAGCTATCTCAGCGCACACTAAGTGCCAAACATAGTCAATTTGTCATCATACTCAATCGTAGTCTCATATATACAATTTATACGGTATTAAATCATTCAAAACATAATTGAAACAATGTTTATCACGCGTCTGAACTTACTTGAGACGTAAAAATGGTGAAACTAGTCAATTAATGGAGTACTTTGTTCTTGCCTCGATCTAAAGTGCAGGTTCCTCTTATCTTGACCTATATACATTCAAAATTAACTCTTTTATTCATCAACACATTCAATTTAGTCCACAAACATGATTTAGGCATTTTTTCACTTTAGCCTAAACTTTCACATTTCTTACAATTTATACCCAAAATTACACAATTTCTTTCAAATACATGCTAGCCAGAATTTCTATAGGCTCCATAACATCCATATTTTTAGCATTTCACACATTTAACCATGCATTTTACACTTTCACAAATTAATCCCTTTTATAAAATTTCACTACAAATCACTTAACAAAACATGAAAATCCATCAACAAATACTTATTTTCAATCATCAAACATTCAAAAGCTCAAGCACTCACCAATGGCATTTCACAAAATCACAAACAATTTCAGAAATTAGGGTACGGGCTAGCTAGTACTCAAAGCAACGATTACAAAAATTTAGAAATCATCAAAAACGAACAAATTTCATACCTCAATCAAGCTATGCAAGTGTCAAAAATTCAAAATCTTTAAAACCCTTTCTTTTCCTTTGATATTTGGTTTGAAGATGAAGGAAATAAAATGATTTTAGCTTTTTTTATGTAATATTAACATTAATAATAGTTTACCATTTTACCCTCAGTTAACAAATTATTTATTCATCAACTATAAGGCCATTAATGTCCATTAACCTTATCAATGGCATAATTACATCATAAGGACCTTTGGTTTAATGAACCATAGCAATTAAGCAGTTTTAACTTATATGAGCTACTACTTTTGCATTTACAGCGATTAAGTCCTTTTCTCAAATTGAGCTATTAAGCGATAAAATTAGCTCATGAAATTTTCACACATATATATTCACATATTATAAACACCAAAAATAATATTAAAATAATTTTTTGACATCAGATTTGTAGTCCCAAAACCACTGTTCCGATATAAGCTAAAATCGGGCTATTACAACTCTCCCCTCTTAGGGATTTTCATCCCCAAAAATCTTACCAGTGAATAGATTAGGGTATTGATTTTTCATAGCATCCTCGGGTTCCCACGTAGCTTCTTCAACCCCATGTCGATGCCACAATACTTTCACTAATGCAATTTTCTTATTTCTCAACTCTTTGATCTCACGAGCTAGAATTTGGATCTGTTCTTCACTGTACGATAAATCTGACCAAATCTCAACTTCGGTCGGGGAAATAACATGCAAAGGATTAGATCGGTATCGTCGAAGCATCGATACATGAAATACATTTTGAATCTTTTCTAACTTAGATAGTAATGCTAGCCGATAAGCAACTGGTCCGACTCGCTCGATAATCTCATACGGTCCAATGAATCTCGGGTTCAACTTTCCTTTTTACGCCAAATCGGAGTATTTTCTTCCACGGTGACACTTTCAAAAACACTTTATCTTCGATCTAAAACTCAATATTTTTTCATTTCAAGTCTGCATAAGATTTATGTCAATCCGATGCTGCTTTCAAACTATTGCGGATCACTTTCACTTTTTTTTCAGCCTCTCTAATTAGTTCAACCCCAGTGAATCTTATTCTCACTTAGCTCTATCGAGAAAAATGGTGTTCAACACTTTCTACCATATAAAGCTTAAATGCGGTGCCATTTTAATACTCGATTGTAAACTATTGTTATCATAAATTCAATCAATGATAAATACTTTTCTCGCGTGCCTTGAACTCAAGAATGCAACATCTCAACATATCTTGAGTATACGTATAACTCACTCGGATTGACCATTCGTCTGCTGAGTGAAAGCTTGATACTAAAATGTAGTTTCGTATCAATGCATCTTGCAATTTCTTCCAAAACCTCGATGTGAATCTCGAATCTCTATCTAAAATAATAGAAACAGGTACTACGTGTAATCTGACAACCTCGGCGATATACAACTTAGCAAGCTTGTCAAGCGAATAATCTGTACGTACAGAATAAAATGAGCTGATTTTATCAATCGATCAACAACAACCCAAATTGCATCTTTCTTACTCGGAGATGGGGCAAACCGAAAGAAAATCTATAGTTACTCTATCCCATTTCCACTCAAGAATCATAATCGGTTGCAATAAACTAGGCGGCACTTGATGCTCGGCTTTAACTTCTTTGAGAAATAAAACATTTTGAAAGAAATTTTGAAATATCACGTTTCATGCCATGCCACCAATAAAGTTGTTTCAAGTCATTATACATTTTCGTGCTTCCCGGATGAACAGATAAATGAGTATTATGTGCTTCGTTCAACATCATCTAAATCAACTCTAAATTTCTCGGAATACATATTCGACCTTTGAATCTTAAACAATCATCATAATCAACTTGAAACTCTTTTAGCTAACATTTCATTATAAGTCTTCTAAGCTTCATAATCTGCTTTGTACAAACAACGGTCTCGCTTTCAACTCAGCTACTATCAAGCCATCATCAGAAAGAGCTAATTGAGTGTTCATTGCTGTAGAGCAAAAAACTATTTTTGGCTTAATGCATCAGCAACAACATTTGCTTTTCCCAGATGGTAGTCAATCACTAGATCGTAATCTTTTAGCAATTCTAGCCATCTTCGTTGTCGCAAATTCAAATCTTTCTGAGTTATCAGATATTTTAAACTCTTGTGATATGAATAAACATGACATTTCTCACCGAATAAATAATGGTGCCAAATCTTTAATGCAAACACAATGGCTGTAAACTCTAAATCGTGCATAAGATAATTCTTGTCATGTGGCTTCAAATGTCTAGAGGCATAAGCTATGACTTTGCCTTCCTGCATCAAAATGCAGCCCAAACCATTCAACGTTGCATCACTATAGATCACAAATTATTTACCCGATTCTGGTTATACTAACACTAAAGCTTCAGTCAAAAGAACTTTCAGCTGATCAAAACTTTTCTGACATTTCTCGGACCATTCAAACTTTACATCTTTCTGAAGCTATCTTTTTAATGGAGTCTCAATCATCGAAAATCCTTTCACAAATCGTCTATAATAGCTAGCTAGTCCCAGAAAACTGTAGACCTCAGATACATTTCTAGGAGGCTTCCAATCTATTATTGCAGAAATCTTGCTCGAATAGACTCGAATACCCGATGCTGACACAATATGCCCCAGAAAACCAACCTCACGCAACCAGAATTCACATTTACTGAACTTTGCTTATAACTGCTTATCACGTAGCATCTGTAATACAATTCTCAAATGCTCGGCGTGCTCAGTTTCATCTTGTGTATATATCAAAATATCATCTATGAACACAACAACAAATCGATCTAGATACGGTCTGAAAATCCAGTTCATTAAGTCCATAAAGATAGCAGGTGTATTCGTTAATCCGAAAGGCATAACTAAAAATTCATAATGACAATACCTCATTCTAAAAGCTGTCTTTGGCACATCAGAGTCTCTAACTCGCAACTGGTAATAACCCGATCTCAAATATATATTTGAAAACACTGTAGCCCCTTTTAACTGATCAAACAAATCATCAATTTGCGGTAGAGGGTATTTGTTCTTGATTATCACTTTATTCAACTGTCGGTAGTCTATACACTTTCTCATCATGCCATCTTTCTTTTTCACAATCAATACAGGAGCACGCTAGGGCGAGAAACTCGGTCATACAAAACCTCTATTTGTCAATTCTTACAACTAAGCTTTCAACTCTTTTAACTCTATCAGAGCCATTCTGTACGAAGCTATCAATATTGGCGTTGTACCCGACATTAATTCAATGCCAAATTTAACCTCTCGGATCGGTAGTAAACTTGATAACTCATCAGGAAACACATTTGAATACACACACACAACCGGCATTGATTCAATCTTCTTTTTAGTTACTTTCGTATCAAGCACATAAGCTAAATAAGCTTCGCAACCCTTTCTCACATATTTCTGAGTCAACATCCATGAAATCACTGCTAGTAAACCATTCAAATCATCTGACTCAATTTAGATAATCTCATTATTCTAACATCTCAGATCAATCATCTTTCGTTTGTAATTCACAACAGTATCATGTAGCGTTAACCAATCTATACCCAGAATTATATCAAATTCGTCAAATGGCAACAACATCAAATCAGTCGAAAAGCAATTATCCCAAATCATCAATGCACAGTTCTTACACACTTTATCAACCAACACATACATGCCTAAGGGGTTCGATACTCTAATTACAAATTTAGTAGACTCTACAGGCAAAGTCTTACTAGATACTAAATTCACACATATATACGAATGGGTTGATCCTGGATCTATCAATGCAATAACTTTAGTATCATAGAGAGTAAAAATACTGGTGATAACATCTAGAGATGACGCTTTTTCGGAAGCGCGAATAGCATAGGCTCGTACAGGTGCTCTAGCATCAGATCTCGCAGTAGTGTCTCGTGTCACACCTCTACCACCACTCATATTTCCCACGTTTCTGGGTGGTCTACCTCTAACTGCAGTGTTACTCAGCCTCGTGTTTTGAGCATTATCTTTTTCAGCTAACTTTGGACAATCTTTAATAAAGTGATCTTGTGAACCACAACTGTAACAAGTTCTATTATTATTTTTCACCTAGCAATATCCAAGATGCCATCTTCCACACTGTTGACACTCAGGTTTAACATCTTTTATGTTGCGAACACTCGATACTCATGTGGTTTGAGCTTTAGGGTTGGTGTATTACTTCCCGCGATCTCTATTCTGATATCCCGCTGAAGCTGTTGATCGGTTAAAATAGTCTTTAGATTTGTTCGATAAGGAATGATAAGATTTACTCATCGATCTCTTCCTCGAATCTCTTGCCTCTGAATCAATGTAACAGCCTATTTTTAGGTCAAATCAGAACAGTGGTTTTGGGACCACAAATCTAAAGTCAAAATATTTATTTTATTATTTTAATAAGGTCTACAGCATGATAGATTAAATATGTGAAAGTTTCGTTAAGAAATTTTACCATTTAAATACTTAATTCAGTAAAAAAGACTAAATCGCGTAAAGCGTAAAACTTGTGTTGTAGCTAAAAGTGTTAAGTAGCTATATAACAATAAAGTAAAGGTCCTTAAGTGATAAATACTCCATTTATAATGTAAGTGGAAATTCCTGGACATTTTTAAGTGATTTATAAGTTATAATTATAAGGTTAATATAATAATTTATGTATTAAGTTAATAATAACAATAAAACAAAACCAAAATCATGTTAATTCATTCATCATCTTGCCGAAATTGAGAAAGAAAAATAAGGGTTTGAAGCTTCCTTGGTTTCGGCACACTCTTAGCTAGATTAAGGTACGGTTTTAGCTTTGTTTTTAATGATTTCGATGTTTTTGAGCTCGTTGCAGCTTAATCTAGCTAGCCCGTACCTTCGTTTTTGAAACTGTTATAGATTTTGAATGATGCCATTATTGAATGCTTGAGTATTTAAATGTTTAATGATAGAATATGATGGTTTAATGATAGATATACAAGTTTTGTTAAGTGATTTTTGACAAAAATGTCAAATAGGGATTGAATTGTGAAAATGTAAAATATGGTAGTTAAAATTGTGAAATAATGAAAGATATGGGCTGCTTGTAGTATATAATAAATTTAGCTAGACATGGGTTGGTATTAAATTGCATGAATTTGCAATTTTATGTGATAAGGACTAAATTGTAAAAATTAAAAAGTATTAGGGCAAATGTGTAAATTTTCCAAAATAAGAATTATGGACTAAATTGAACCGACTGAATGCTGAATATATTGAATTTGATAAAATATAGATCAAGATAAGCCGAGATTGAGTTTAGATCGGGGAAAAAAAAAGATCGACGAATAGCCGATAGTTTTATCCGATGATACGAGGTAAGTTCGTATAATTAGAATCGAACTTTTATATATTTGAAAATATTTGAAATGAAAATTTGTGATTGAGTAATTGATGTACTTGAAATACAAATTTCTTATTGATGTATTATATTTGTTACCAAGCCCTGTTTGAACTTTATGAATTCATAAGATACGAGTGACATGTCACTAGGGTTACCGATTAAGTCGAGCTCCTGCATTTGTTGCGGTCTCACCACAACTCGTATGAGCTTACCGATATATCAGCTCGTAGGAGCTTACTATTTTCAGCTCATTGGAGCTTATCGTTTCTATATCACCCCTTACCCGTATCCTACGCCGGGACACGAGGCATTATTGGACTTAAACACAAAAAATCATCCAAACCGGGCCATAAAATTTCGTCCAAATTAAAACTTTTCAAACACATGTATATCATCTCTTATATGGGCCTTCGAGGCCTAAAACATACATCAGGGTGGTTCGGGACTAAACCGAGAAATTTGGAAAGCTCTGGGAAAAACTTAGAAACTTTTCTCATGAAACAGGGTCACACGCCTGTGTCCTCAAATCGTGTAACTCTCTGTTTATGGCATCAGCAAATAAATTGAACCACACGGCCAGGCCACATGCCCATGTCCCCAGGTCGTGTCCCACACGTAGTGTAACTCTCTGTTTATGGCATCAGCAAATAAATTGAACCACACGGCCAGGCCACACGCCCATGTCCCCAGGCCGTGTCCCACACGTAGTTAAGACACATGGCCTTGTTTCATCCCGTGTAGTTAACTCTTAGGCTATTTTCCAAGCCTTTTTGTCACCTTTACATGCACACACATATACATGAATCCAGTGGCATTCAACATCCTCAATTATGATACAAACATATCATTTACCTATCAACATGCATGTGTTACACATTCTCACATTAAACCAAGACTAGTCATACCATAGTTATCTTTGTACCAATTTGTTTCCACTTATCATCAAACTTCCATTTTCAAAGCATTATTATTTTATCTCCATATTACACATTTAATTCATGGTCATAACACATGCATTCAACACACATGACATATTGCCAACCATGCATAACAAACAGACATAATCATATCTTCACATCATAAGCAATAAATCATAACATGACTAGCTAGAGTGACAAGCCATAATCAATGTGAGCCACATCTCATGGCCATATACAATAGCTCAAAATAGGCCAATACATTTGGCCAAATCATAATAACACATGTCATAAAACTAGGTCCCTACACATACCACTCACTTGATAATTCTAACATATGTAACAATATTCCAAAGGTATTGGGTTGATAGTGTGATGCTTTGCCTCATTGATCTCAACCTCGAGCCGACTGAGGACACTAAGAAAATGGAAAGGAGGGAGTAAGCTTTACGCTTAGTAAGCTCGTATGAAAATAATAAGCAATGTATTAACATTCTATTTTTCAATTCCTCTCTATTTATTCAAAGTCCAGTTAAGTAATTTTCTCAAGTCACGGTCACTAAATTATTTATATCCGGAGCTACCAGAGAACTGCTAATTTTCCCATAAACTAGGCTTACATATCTTCTTACCATAAAATTTTCATAATTTTTGGTCTAGCCAATAAGTCTGATTTATTATTCAAAGCCTCCCTATTTCGCTATTTAACAACTTCAACCTTTCTTCACTAAAATTTATTTATCTCATAGTACGGGACTCGGATGATACTCCCATCTATTTCCCTAGAAAATAGACTTATTAAGGCTTTTAATAATTTAATTTATAACCCATGATTATTTTCATACAATTTTTAATGATTTTCCAAAGTTAAGGCAGGAGCCCAAAATCACTCTGACCTTGTCTCATAAAAATTCAAATATCTCATAATATAAAATTTTTTTCTTACATGGTTTCCTTTATGTAAAACTAGACTCAATAATCTTTAATTTACTATCTTATTCAGTGTCTAATTCGATTTTCACAATTTTTTGTGGATTTTCAAAGTAGGACTATTCTTCTTTGTCCAAAGCTGTGTTTTAGTACAATATAATGATACCATCACAAGGTTTTCATGAAATTACGCTCATAAGTATCACTTATTCATTTTCATTCTTATCACAAGTCCTTGGGTTTCGAATATTTACCTGTGCTATCATTTAGCACAACACTCATCCAAACATGACAATTCATATGCACCATAATAGTATCATATAACATAAATGAGTTTATCATAGCAAGAACCTTTTATTTCATTTCTCATATTAATCTCATTGAATTTCTCGAAATTTCGATGGATATCCCATTCACCGTCAATTCATACAAGTGATCATTTCAAGTACGCACTCCCGTGAACTTCGCTCTTACGGCGGGATTACCAGTCCAGGCTAAATCCCCCGTAATATAAACTCATAGAGTGTTGTCAAGATTACCAGTCCAGGCTAAATCCCCTACAACGACATATACTCTAATGAGCCCAAATCTGAATTACCAGTCTAGGCTAAATTTAGATCCTAATCGGATTATCCATCTGGGTTCGGGAGGGTAGATCACTTTACAAGTTCATGTTCGTCAATTCGTATTTTCCCTTTTTAAAGAGCACACTCCCGCGATCCTCCTTTCTTACAATGGGATTACCAGTCCAGGCTAAGTCCCCTATAATATAAACTCATAGAGTATCGTCGGGATTACCAGTCCAGGATAAATCCCCTGTAACGACACATACTCAAATAAGATCGGGTCTGAATTACCAGTCCAGGCCAAATTCAAAACCTAATCTGGATTACCCATTCGGGCTAAATCTATTTACACATATTCTTCGAGAGGGCTATATAGGGACTGGATCACCCATCCGGGCTAGATCCTTTTTACTATCAATTATTTTTCAAGAATCCATCGAATATCCTCTTTCATTCAACCGAGATTTTTCTTCCTCTTACTATCAATCATGTCAATGTTTCATAAATTTTCATACGTTGAGCATTCAAATCATATTCTTATCAAGAGCATACATTCATCATATAATCGTCATTTAAGCAATTAACATACCTCACACATTGTATTTACTTGCAAATGAACTTACCTTCCTTTTCACTCTTTCACAAGTTATCCATCTTAATAAAACATCATGTTATATCAAATTCTCAATATATTCAGCTATTATATAGCAAGCCATCAATGATTGAACCAGCAACCATTTCATGTGCTACTAGTCATATATAATTATTTTCACAAATTTTATATACTATTCTCTCATCACTTTTCAATATATTAAATCATTCCATTCGTGAAATAATAATATAGAATTTTTCAATTCAAATATAGCATTGCAATATTATTGACAGACGAACTTACCTCGGCACCAAAATAGCAAAAAGGAACCTAACTGTCGATTTTCTATTTTTCACCCGATCCAGGTCCAATCCTCGTTTTCCTTGATCTATAATATCACATTTAGTCCAAATATTAGTCACATTATTTAATGTAATCCAAAAATCATAATTTGGAAAAATTACATTTTTGCCCCCAAACTTTGTCAAAATTACACTTTTGCCCCATAAGCTCGTAAAGTAATTTTTATTTAATTTTCTCACTCTATATGCCTATCCGAACCATTTTAATAACTATAGAAAACTATAATTCTCATTAAAACACCCTTTTATACCATTTTTACAACTTTTACAAAATGGTCCTTTCGGATGTTTTCATCGAAAATCGCTTAGTAAATGTCATTTATTTAACATCCAACACTCATTTTCTACCATTAGACATCAAAATGGATGCATGTAACACATGGGTCAACTTTTAAACATGAACCCTAGCTCAAATTAATGGTAGAAATAGATAGATCTTATTCTGAGGAATGCAAAACGTAAAAATCATTGAAAGCAGGCTAGAGCGAACTTACAATCGAGCTTGGAAGCTTGAAAAACCCTAGCCATGGTTTCTCCATGCAATTTTTGGCCAAGAGGTTGAATATGGACAAAATTGGCTTTTAATTTTGTTTTTAATTCATTTTAATAACTAAATGACCAAAATGCCCTTAATGAAAAACTTTGGAAACATGCCTAACCATATCCATTTTTGTCCAAAAACTTAACCAATGGTCTAATTACCATATATCGACCTCCAATTTAAAATTTCATAATAATTGGACACCTCTAGCATGTAGAACTTAACTTTTGAACTTCTTACGATTTAGTCCTTTTGACTATATTGAGTGCCCAAATGTCAAAATTATTGAACGAAATTTTCACGAAATCATTCCGTGAATTTTTAGACCATAAAAATATAATAAAAATAAAATTTTCATCATCGAATTTGTGGTCTCAAAACTATTATTACGACCTGGCCCAAAATCGAGATGTTCTGATTTCAACTTCGTATAAACTTCTTTGTTTAGCTCAATAGAGCTTATCGTTTTAGCTCAATAGAGCTTCACTTGTTCATCAACTCGGGAGGAGCTTGCAAATCATGGCTCAAAAGAGCATAAATGATGATGAATTGACAAATTGCGATGTTATTTACGAGTATCCTTTGAATTTTAATAGGTTCAGCGAGCACATAAACTGTTTATCTGAGATGAATTACGAGTTTATAAATGTTACTATGTTATATATGATATATGAATTTGGAATGATGCAAAGTATTATACTAATGGATGGTTTCATGTATTTTTACAATGACTAACATGTGATGAATACTTGTGATTAGGCGTTGGTTAATTGAACTGGTTGTATTTTTAGTATTGTTTTGATTATGTATAAATGGTAAGTTTAATTCTGAATTATACGGCCATACTAAGCTATAAAGCTTACTCTGTTTCTTTTTCTATGTTTTATAGAGGCTCATTAGCTCGCTTATTTCGGACAAGTCAGAGTTGCACATCACACTATCCAATTTCTGATTAGTACTTTTAATCTTGTGGATATATGTAAATATGGCATGTATAGGCTAGTTTGAAAGATGTTAGTTATGTTACTTGTTATCATAATTTTGGTATTTTTTTTGTATAAGTTAAGCCATGTGATTTGGCTTATTTTGGTACTACGTTTTGGTTGAATTAAGTGTTCAATTATGATATGTTTTAGCATGTGTAATGATGAAATGAAGATGTGCAAGTGAGGTATTGATATGTATTTGTTAGATGAATAGATTATGCATGTTGTTAAATAGGTATTTGGGTATGTAATTGTTAGGTTTTGATATGGAAAATAATATGTATTGAAATGGTTATTTTGGTTACCTATTGAGTTGTAAATGGTCATTTATGCTTGTGAATGTTTGTGTTTATAGGGTGGCAATATGGCATTGTAAATAGCCTATTTTTGTCCACACAGGCAGGGACACGGTCGTGTGTCTCAGCCGTGTGTGACACACGGTCATGTTGCACGGCCATGTGTCCTCTGGTGTGGAAATGGAATTGAAGATAGTATACTCCACACAGCCTCACACATAGGCGTGTGACCAGCCGTGTGGTACAAGTCAGTATACCCCCTAAATGGCACGCGGTCTAGCACATAGGCGTGTGACTTGGCCGTGTTGATAAATCAGATTACCCTACAGTTTGGGCACAGCTTGATACATGGGCGTGTGTGGCCATTTCGAAGGGCACACGGGCTAGACATACAGGCGTGTGGCTGGTCGTGTGACCCAAGTCCGAATACTCTTCATTTTTCACACAGCTTGGCACACGAGCGTGTCATAGGCCGTGTGACATAAATCAGTATGTATGCCCTGTATTCACACAGTCTAAGACACGGGCATGTCTACTACCTGTGTGAGGCACACGGCCTGTTCACACGAGCGTGTGACACTTGAAATGTTAAAATTTTTCTAGGTTCCCAAAATTTTAATATGTTACTAATTTAGCCCCGAATGTATGATTAAAGCTTTGTATGCTTGATTTAAGTACATATTATTTATGAATGAATGATATTAACTAAAATAAAATGTTATTTGATATATGATCATACTGAATTGAGTTACAAGTCCGGTAATGCCTTGTAATGCCCTAATTTTTGGGTTTTCTGTGTTTCTGTGTTTTTTAAAATTTGTGTGTGTTCTGGTTGGTTAAAATATATATTTTAGTAGGTTAGTGGGCCTTTGGAAGGCCCAAACTTAAGTTAAATCCATAGTAGTCTTCAGAATTTTAATTTTACGAACAAGTGATGCAATTGGCATTTAGGCTTTTAAGAGTAAAAGGCTAAAAGATGACACAAAAAGGAGTGTGCTGTAGTGGCAAGGTAGGGCCACTTAGGGGACAAGGAAGTGACGCCATAGAGGAAGCAAGGGGTCCAAGGTTCAAGTCTTGGCTCTTGCAATATATTTTGTTTTTTTTTTCAATAAATCTGGAAGCAAGTAGGTGCGCTTTAAAGTTTAATGTGTTGGATTTATGACACAAATGAGTTGATGGCCTAGTGGTGGTGGCATGAGTTGGCATGTGAGAGGACCTTGGTTCGAATCCCTTGGCACGCAAAGGTTGATTATTTTGCTATGTTGGGACGGTAAGAGTTGGTGTTGGTTTTAAACTCAGGTGATGGAGGGATCCCACATCGGGAAGTTAACATAAGAGTAGATGGAGAGCTGGCTTTAAATAGAGCAAACCATGAGGAGAGTAGGCATACCCTTCTTGGCCGATCCTTTTCGCTTTGTAACGTGCTCGCTTGGGTTGGACGTCAGCTAAGAGTGTTTGGAGCACGGATTAACTGTAGTCTCCTAGTAGGTGTGTATTTCTTGCTACTCTAGCAGTAGGACGGCTATTTCGGGCCGCGATGGGCTGAAATGGGCCATGTGGTCCCAATGGGTCCGTAGGCCCAAGTGGTTAAGTTGTAGAATTACTAAAATACCCCTGTAGGGTCGGACTACCGATTTACCCCTGGAGGGTAAAATAACCATTTTGCCCTCATGCATAAATGACTAACTTGTGTGATGATTGGGTTAGTTGACGAGGGTTTATATTAGTTATCGTTAATTCATAAGTCTGACGTGTTAGTGATCGATTGTAGGATTATCGCGTGGGAGATATCGTCATCAATCGTTATCAACCAGGTGTGTAAACAACACCCTCCCTTAGACTGAATCAGTATAAAATGAAATACCGAAACGTTGGTATTTTGTGAACTTCATGACGTCGCGGCGCTCGTGAGACAGATTGTTAATGAATATGGTGCATTTGGATGATTAGAGTGCGAGTGTGCATTTTCATGCTGCTTGATATTTTTGGTTTAATAGGCCAAAAATGGGCTAATGGGCCAATGAGCCCACTTTGGTAAAAAAGACGAGGTAAGTACTTTTGATTACTTGGTAAATGTTAGAATGAGCATGAAACCTTAGCAGTAGGTAAAAATTACTGAAATACTCTTATGCATGTAAAATTACGATTTTACCCCTAGGGTTATTTTCTGAAAAACATGATGTTCTGTTTCTGTATACGTATGCCATGACATATTATCTCTGTTGCATAGGACATGGGTTTATAATGATGGAGGAAGCATTACAGTAGCCTCGTTACAGTGACTTTGTCATAATATATCTGCGACCTCATTTTTGCATCAGTAACCGCCACATATATATATATATATATATATATATATATATATATATATATATCTGTTCTTGTGGCCTAGCAACAATATTTGTATCTGGTGACTTCGTCACAATATCTCATGACCTGTTGCAATTTACGTGGTATGTAGCGGTTGGGTGGGTCGAGTAGTCTCCCCACATGGTGTAAGGCTGAGCACAGGGTGTTATGGATGGCTGCAGGTTGGGATTTATGCATTCATGATATATTTGTTCTGTATCTACTATGGGCCTATGGGTTTCATTCTGATTTCTGTACTGGGCCAAGGCTCAGATAAGTCTGACTCTGAAATTTGATCTATTTTAGGCTATGGTTGGGTCATGTTACGCACTGAGTTTATCGAACTCACCCCTCTATTTTCATCTCTGCAGGAAATCCCCAACCATAGTGGGCTTGGAGCTGTGAGGGATTCGGAGTGGCCATATCATCTGCAAAGTTGGTTTTTCTAAGTTACTTTATTTTTATTATTTTTATTTTTTGATTTAATTTTGGGTTTTAAGGCCGTTATTTAAATTTCTTTTCCGCTATGGTTTTATTTTCTGATTATATTTATACTATGACGAAACTGCTAGTGTTAGGCTGCGCGGGTTTTCAAAATTAATGAACATTTTCAAGACTCAACAAGCACAACAAATGGATAGCTTAAAGATTGATAAACCAGCTTTTCGTTCAACCGCTGTTTTTACAAAGACCACCCCAATCACTTAAACCAACGAGTCCATACTAAGTCGTAAGTCCATGTGACACGTCAGATCTAGCCATAACGTCTGGGCCAGGTTTGGGTGTTACATTTATTGGTATCAAAGCCAAGTTACAACAACTCGGCTGTGGAACGGGTCTAAAAATGGGAGTTTGTAAAGAAACACTGAATAACAGTTTTCGAAAATTGTCTTTTTTTTTGGAACTTGATTATAAATTGTTTTCGAGAATGTTTTCAATATTTTCTCTTTACAAATTGATGATTTTAAAGATTAAAATTGGTTTTCTAAAATTAAGTTTTTTAGAAGGTGGCATACCGAATCTCCGGCCTAAGTCTATAAGTTTTCTGAGCCTTTCTGATTGTTTTTGAAATATTTGTTATATGCTTGTACAAAACCTTATCATGGTACTTTAGTTAGGGTAACACTGGAACTATAGAAACTCTGATAAGTAGACTGAGACTGTAGCTAGGCTACCGCAAAAGGAAATAAACTCAAACTCTAAATTACTGTTATTCATAAGACATCTGTAATAAATACTAAAATATTAAACTAATTCATAAAATTCTTAACTAGATAATACGAAATGAGTACACGAGCAGCTCGTGGAAGAGGCGTGGACGTGGCCGAGGTAATGCTCAGGCTGAATCTTCGTCTTCAGAACATGTACGGCGATAGATGCACCTTTGGTACCACCGCAACGTGAGGTAGAGTCTCATGATCAAGGTGCCGAGGGGCGATGCTCGTCCCCGTGCAATGCTCCGAAGTTTTGGAAAGGGTTCTTTTGGGGCAAATCGGGAAATGAAATTTGGGGGTCTATTTCTGAGCAGCTTCGGGCCAACGGAGCGGAGATATTTAGGGGCGTATCTGGTGTAGCTCCAAATGTGGCTGAGTATTGGTTAGAAGCCACAGAGCGATTATGGATGATCCGGGTGCTCTGGGGCGGCGGTGAAGGAGCCATATCGTTACTCGGGGATGAGGCTTATCGGTGGTGGCTCACGGTGAGAGATGGAACTCCTCATTGGCGGTGTGACTTGGGAGCTGTTTAAGGCGACCTTCAAAGGAAAGTATGTTGGGGCTAGTTACGTGGACGCTCGTCGGAAAGAATTTCTGAACTTGGTCCAAGGGAGTAAGTCAGTGGCTGAGTATGAGTCTGAGTTTCTGAGACTGAGCCGGTATGCTTCTAGGATTGTCGCTACAGAGTATGAGTGTAGCATACGCCGAGGATGGTCCGAGAGATGAACTTAGGGTCTTGATTGCTCATGCAGAAGGAGCGTAAACCTTTTGCTTTAGTGGAGAAAGCTAAGATAGGTGAGGAAGTGAAGCATCTGAGAGAGAGCAGAATCGTGAGAAAGATCGAAACCATTTTAGGAGAGATTCAGGACTTTCAGGTGGTATGAATAGGAATGTTAAGAGAGCAAGGGTAATGGAGTCAGTTTAAGCGCGACTGGATGAATCTTTGTTATTTGCAGGTTGTAGGAATTGTGGGAAGATGCATATAGGCGAGTGTCGAAAACGTTCTGGTACTTGTTTTCGATGCAGATCTATCGAGCATAGGGTTAAAGATTGTCCCCAGAAACCAGATCAGGTTCAAGTTATGGAGCAGAGGTACGCTCAACTAGTGAGGGGAGACCACAGTTTTTGAGAGGACGTGGGCAAGGCGAGAGGTGGTAATGAAACGATCGAGGAAGAGGGCGCTGTGAAGTCTTGCTGGATTTCTTTGAGGCTCGTCAGCCGGCATTGCTGTATGCAGCTTGTCACCGAGAGGAGGGTGATGCACCTGATGTCATAACTGGTACGTTTCTGAGTTCTAGTATGCCATACACTGCGTTGATAGATGTTGGATCTACCTATTCATATGTTGCATGTGCTATATCTGGGTCACTGGGTGTGCGCTCTGAGGAGACTGTGAGTGGGGTATTTGTACTAAGTCCTTTGGGTCACTCGGTTAGGGTAGATAAACTGTATAGAGATGTGCCTATAGAAACTCAAGGAAAAGTTTTCTCTGGAGATCTGATGGAGCTACCTTTCGGAGAATTCGATCTCATTTTGGGAATGGATTGGCTTGTTAAGCATAGGGCTACTCTGGATTGTGCTGCTAAGCGAATAATGTTAAAGACCCTAAAGGATGAGGAGGTTTTGGTGATAGGCGAGCGTAGGGATTATCTGTCTAATGTGGTGTCAGCATTGAAAGTCGAAAAGTGGATCTGAAAGGGATGTGAGGCTTATTTGGCATTTGTAAGCTAATCAAAAACTGAGGATCTGACAGTGGGTAAAGTTAGAACTGTCAAGGATTTTTAAGATATTTTCCCAGATGAGCTTCTGGGTTTGCCCCCGAACCGAGAGGTTGAGTTTGGAATCGACTTTTTGCCTGGAACGGCACTAGTGTCCATTGTACTTTATAGGATGGCACCGAAGGAGTTGGTGGAGCTGAAAGCCCAAATTCAAGAGTTGTTGGATAGAGGCTTCATTAGACCAAGTGTGTCTCCATGGGGAGCACCAGTGTTGTTCGTAAAGAAGAAGGATGGGTCAATGCGGATGTGCATCGATTATCGGCAGTTGAACAACTGACGATTAAGAACAAGTACCCACTGCCAAGAATCGATGATTTATTTGACCAACTTAAAAGAGCTTCAGTATTTTCCAAGATTGACCTTCGATCTGGGTATCATCAGTTGAGAGTTAAGGAGGTGGATATTCACAAGACGGCATTTAAAACTAGATATGGTCATTATGAGTTCTTGGTTATGCCATTTGGGTTGACGAACGTATCTACGAAATTTATGGATCTGATGAATCGAGTGTTCCAGCCATACTTCGATAGATTCGTGGTCGTCTTTATCGACGATATTACGGTTTATTACAGGCGAGGAGAAGCATGATGAGCATCTTCGTATTGTGCTACAAGTGCTGAGGGAGAAGGAGCTTTATGCGAAATTCAGTAATTGTGAGTTCTGGTTGAAAGAGGCAACTTTCTTGGGGCAGTTGTCTCTGCTGAAGGGATCAAGGTGGACCCTCAACAGATTGAACCGATTCTGGAATAGAAGCCACCGAGGTCAGTGTCAGAAATTCGAAGTTTTTTGGGTTTAGCTGGGTACTATAGAAGGTTTGTGGAAGGATTTTTTGTGATGGCAGCGCCTTTGACAAAGCTTATAAAGAAGGGAGTACCGTTTGTTTGGACTGAGAAACAACAGGAATATTTTGAAAAGCTGAAGAAAGTTTTAACTGAGGCACCTGTACTGATTCAGCCAGAGTCTGGAAGAGATTTTACCGTATACAGTGATGTATCATATGTAGGGTTGGGCTGTGTGCTGATGCAAGAGGGTAAAGTGGTTGCTTATGCATCGCGACAGCTTAAAGCACATGAAGTTAACTATCCTACTCATGATCTGGAGTTGGCAGCGGTAATCTTTGCGCTTAAGATTTAGAGACATTACCTGTACGGAGAAAGGTGTATTATATACACAGATCATAAGCGTCTTAAGTACTTGCTGACTCAGACGGAGCTGAACCTTAGGCAGCGGAGATGGATAGTGTTGCTTAAGGATTATGACTGCGCGATTGAGTATCACCCAGGCAAAGCTAATATGGTGGCTGATGCCCTAAGTCGTAGAACTGTATCTGATCTGAGAGCCATGTTTGCCCGTTTGAGTCTGCACGATGACGATAGTTTGTTAGCAGAACTGCAAGTTAGGCTGACCTGGGTGAGTTAGATTAAGGAAAAATAGTCGAGGGATGAGTCCCTGGTTTCTCGATTCTGGCAGGTTAAGAATGGGGATACTTCTGAGTTCGGACTGAATAGTGAGGGAGTTCTGTGTTACCGAAGGAGAGTTTGTATTCCAAAGGACTCTAACTTGAGGCAAGCAATTCTGAAAGAAGCTCATGGAGGTCTGTGTGCTATGCATCCTGGAGGGAGTAAAATGTATTGTGACTTAAAAGAGTTGTATTGGTGGCTGGATTGAAGCGAGAGGTACTTGGAAGTTGTGGGAAAATGTTTGACTTGTCGACAAGTGAAAGTCTGAACATCAATTACCTTAGGACTTTTTGCAAACAAAGTGAAAGTACCACTTTGGAAGTGGGAGAGGGTAACCATGGATTTTGTGAGTGGGTTACCCTTGACACCATCGAAGAAGGACTCGATTTGGGTAATTATGGATAGGTTGACCAAATCTGCTCATTTCATACTGTCCAGACCGATTTTCACTTCAGAAGTTAGCCAAATTGTATGTGGCGGAAATAGTGCGACTTCACGGAGTGCCAGTGTCGATTATTTCTGATCGAGATCCTAGATTCACATCTCGGTTTTGGCACAAGTTGCATGAGACATTGGGTACGTGGTTAAACTTTAGTACAGCCTTTCATCCTCAGACTGATGGTCAGTCGGAAAGGGTTATTCAGATTCTGGAAGACATGTTGAGGGGATGTGTTATCGACTTTCGAGCCAGTTGGGAAGATTACTTACCGTTGGCAGAGTTTGCATACAACAACAGTTACCAGGCAAGTATTCAAATGGCTTCTTATGAGGCACTATATGGGCGAAGATGTCGTACATCTAGTTGTTAGACCGAGTTGGATGAACGACATGTTCTTGGACCGAGTTGGTGGCAGATACTGAGGATAAGGTCAGGTTGATTAGAGACCGGTTGAAGGAAGAATCTGATAGACAGAAGTCATATGCGGACTTGAAGCGCAAGGAAGTTGAGTACTCTATGGGTGATATGGTCTTCTTGAAGTTTCACCTTGGAAAAAAATATTAAGGTTTGGGAGGAAAGGCAAGTTAAGTCCGCGGTTCATTAGGCCTTATCGGATTCTTAAGCGAGTGGGTCCAGTGGCTTATCAGTTGGAGCTACCTCCAGAGTTGGATAGGATTCATGATGTCTTTCACATATCCATGTTAAGGCAGTATCATTCTGACCCTACTCATGTTGTGCCGGTCGCAGAGATCGAGGTCCAAACAGACTTGACTTTTGAAGAAGAGCCTGTGCAGATTCTGGATCAAGATGTTAATATTTTGAGGAGGAAATCAGTTCTGCTAGTAAAGGTGCTGTGGCGTAATCATGGCAGAGAGGAAGCTACTTGGGAGCCAGAAGTGGCGATGCGTCAACAATATCCCCATCTGTTTGATTCAGGTAAAATTTCGAGGACGAAATTTCTTTAAGGAGGGTAGAGTTGTAACGCCCCAATTTTCGAGTTTTCTGTGTTTCTGTGTTTTTAAAATTTGTGTGTGTTCTGGTTGGTTAAAATATATATTTTAGTAGGTTATGGGCCTTTGGAAGGCCTAAACTTAAGTTAAATCCGTGGTAGTCATCGGAATTTTAATTTTATGAACAAGTGATGCAATTGGAGTTTGGGCTTTTAAGAGTAAAGGGATAAAAGATGACACAAAAAGGAGTGTGGTGGAGTGGCAAGGTGGCGCCACTTAGGAGACAAGGACGTGACGCCATAGAGGAAGCAAGGGGTCCAAGGTTCAAGTCTTGGCTCTTGCAATATATTTTGGTTTTTTCTTTTCAATAAATCTAGAAGCAAGTAGGTGCGCTTTAAAGTTTAATGTGTTGGATTTATGACACAAATGAGTTGATGGCCTAGTGGTGGTGGCGTGAGTTGGCATGTGAGAGGACCTTGGTTCGAATCCCTTGGCATGCAAAGGTTGATTATTTTGCTATGTTGGGACGGCAAGAGTTGGTGTTGGTTTTAAACTCTGGCGATGGAGGGATCCCACATCGGGAAGCTAACATAAGAGTAGATGAAGAGCTGGCTTTAAATAGTGGAAACCATGAGGAGAGTAGGCATACCCTTCTTGGCTGATCCCTTTCGCTTTGTGACGTGCTCGTTTGGGTTGGACGTCAGCTAAGAGTGTTTGGAGCGCGGATTAACTGCAGTTTTCTAACAGGTGTGTATTTCTTGCTACTCTAGTAGTAGGACGACTTTTTCGGGCTGCGATGGGCTAAAATGGGCCATGTGGTCCCCATGGGTCTGTAGGCCCAAGTGGTTAAGTTGTAGAATTACTAAAATACCCCTGTAGGGTAGGACTACCGATTTACCCCTGGAGGGTAAATGGACCATTTTGCCCTCGTGCGTAAATGACTAACTTGTGTGATGATTGGGTTAGTTGACGAGGGTTTATATTAGTTATCGTTAATTCGTAAGTCTGACGTGTTAGTGATCGATTGTAGGATTATCGCGTGGGAGATATCGCCATCAATCGTTATCAACCAGGTGTGTAAACGATACCCTCCCTTAGACTGAATCGGTATAAACCGAAATACTGAAACATTGGTATTTTGTGAACTCGCGAGCATGCGAGCGCTCGTGAGACAGTTGTTAATGAATATGGTGCATTTGGATGATTAGAGTGCAGAGTGTGCATTTTCATGCACAACGGTATTTTTGGGTTTAATGGGCCGAAAACGGGCTAATGGACTAATGGGCCCACTTTGGTAAAAAAACAACGTAAGTACTTCTGATTACTTGGTAAACATTGGAATGAGCATGAAACCTTAGCAATAGGTAAAAATTACTGCAATACTCTTATGCATGTAAAATTATGATTTTACCCCTAGGGTCATTTTTTGAAAAGCATGATGTTCTATTTCTGTATACGTATGCCATGACATATTATCTCTGTTGCATAGGACATGGGTTTATAATGATGGAGGAAGCGTTACGCGACCTCATTTGCAATCAGTGGCCTCACCACATATATCTAATTCGGTGACTTCGTCACAATATTTGTGACCTCATTTGCAATTTTACGTGGTGTGTAGCGGTTGGGTGGGTCGAGTAGTCTCCCCATATGGTGTAAGACTGGTAATGGGGGTGTTATAGATGGCTCTGGGTTGGGATTCATGCATTCATGATATATTCGTTCTGTATCTGCTATGGGCCTATGGGTTCCATTTTGATTTCTGTACTGGGCCAAGGCTCAGATAAGTCTGACTCTGAAATTTGATCTGTTTTGGGCTATGGTTGGGTTATGTTACGCACTGAGTTTACTGAACTCACCCCTCTATTTTCATCTCTGCAGGAAATCCCCAACCATAGTGGGCTTGGAGCTGTGAGGGATTCGGAGTGGCCACATCATCTGCAAAATTGGTTTTTTTCAGTTAGTTTATTTTTATTATTTTTATATTCTGATTTAATTTTGGGTTTTAAGTTGTAATAAGGCCGTTATTTAAATTTCTTTTCCGCTATGGTTTTATTTTCTGATTATATTTATACTATGACGAAACTACTAGTGTTAGGCTACGCAGGTTTTCAAAATTAATGAACGTTTTCAAGACTCAACAAGCACAACAAATGGATAGCTTAAAGATTGATAAACTAACTTTTTGTTCAACCGCTGTTTTTAGAAAGACCACCCAATCACTTAAACCAAAGAGTGCGTACTAAGTCGTAAGTCCACGTGACACGTCAGATCTGGCCATAACGTCTGGGCCGGGTTTGGGGTGTTACATGCCTCTTAACCTATTCTAGCGATGATTACGGGTTAGGGGTAGTACAATCAGCCTTTCTCTTTTCTTTGCTGAGATCCTTGGCTTTACAAGCCCTCTCAACAAGTACTACAAATTCTTTCAATTCAAGTATCCCGACTAACAGCTTTATATCTTCATTCAACCCGTTAACAAATCATTTACACATGATCTTTTCAGTGGAAACATATTCCCGAGCATACCTGCTCAAACGTACAAATTCTCTTTCATATTCTGTCACAGTCATTCGACCCTGCTTCAACTCTAGAAACTCTTTATGTTTCTGATAGAGAAATCACTGACTTATGTATTTCTTTTGGAATTCAGATTGAAAGATCTCCCAAGTAACTCATTCTCTAGGAACCACAGATGTCAACGTTTTCCACCAATTATATGCATTATCTCTAAGCAAAGATACAACACACTTGATACATTCATCTGGATTACATGACAATTCATCAAATACTCTGATCATATTCTCGAGCCAGAACTCTGCTCTCTGTGTGCCATCATCAACAGTAGCCTGGAACTCTTCAACCCCATGCTTCCAAATCTTATCAACAGGTGACCTATTCAATCGAATCTGATCTATCACTTGTGGCACAATTGGGATTTATTGAGGAACAGGTGGGGGTGGAGGTTGTTGAGCAGCCGGATTCGTTCGAACGAACTCTGTGAACCACTCACTCGTCATTTTGAAGAAGGCTTGCTTAGCCTCTCTCCTTTGGCTACTAGAATCAGACTGCACTGGCCCTTGAGCGGGAGCAGGTGTATTACTTTCCACATCATCAGCTATGGCTCGATCGGGATCCATTTTCTAAATAAAAAGACATTTTAATTGTTAGGAATCATCACACTATCGCAGTTATATGGCATGTATAGCTAGACTCTCACTCGCTACATTAGTCCTAGAATTGACTAAACCGCAGCTCTAATACCAATTAAATGTAACATCCATAACCCGTATCTGTCACCGAAATAGGGTTACTGTAACAGCCCGTTTTTAGGGTTAATCAGAACAGTGGTTTTGGGGCCACTAAATCCGATGAGTAGGTTTGTAAATATTATATTTAATATTTATGAGTTAATTGTGAGTTTAAAAAAGGTTTTTGATATTGTGAATTTTGTTCTATAAGCAATTTATTAAGCTCAAGTGGTATGACGCTAAGGTCAAGTGGGTTTAGAAAATGAGGTATCGAGACCTCGTTTCTATAAACTGAGTCGTAAATATTTTTATAAATATTTACGAAGTGGCAATAAGATGATATTAAAGTTTAGTTGAAAAATTTTATTGTTTTGATAGTTAATTAAGCAAAAAGGACTAAATCGCATAAGCGTAAAAGTTGTGTTCTATAAGTTAAAGATATTAAATAGCTATGGAATCAAATAGTGGGAGTCCTTAAGTAGTAATTATTCCATAATTGTTGATAGTGGAATTCCATGGCTTGGTATAATGGAAATTATTAATGTATATTAAGGTTAAATATGGTATTTGGTAATTATAATAAAATAAAATAAAACAAAAGCCAAATTACATGCTATCATCTTCATCAATAGCCGAATGTGAGAAAGAAAATAATGTTCTCAAAGCTTTGAAGGTTCGGCCATGGTTGTTCATGCATGTAAGTCCATGTCGTCTCGGTTTTTAATAATTTTTACGTTTTTGAGATCGTTGCTACGTAATCTAAGCGGCCCGTACCTCTAATTTTAAAATTGTTAAAGTATTTGGATGATGCCATTATTGAATGTTTGAGTATCTTGTTGTTTGATGATGAGTAATAAATCTTTGATGTTTGATTTTCATGTTTGATTAAGTGATTTTTGATAAAAATGTGTATTAAGGACTAAATTTAGAAATTTGTAAATTGAGGGTCAAAACATAAAATAAATAAAAGAAATGGGTTGCTAGAGACCTAAGGTAAATTCGGCCTAACATGGGTTTGATGAAATTTTGAGTAATTTGTGTTATTTTGAAATAGGGATTAAATTGTAAAAATGTGAAATGTTAGGGGATAAAATGCAAAATGCCCAAATTATGTGTCTTTAGATAAAATTTAATGAAATGTTGAATAAGTGAGTTAATTTTGATATTAATTAGATTGGCAAAAGTAGAATTCGGATTTGGATCGGGGGGAAAATCAAAGTGGTCGATTAGTCATCTCGTTCCGATTATCGTCTTCCAAGGTAAGTCCTTAAGTAATTATATTTGATTTGCTACGCGCTTAAGATTATATAATATGATAAGTAATTATTTAGCGTTTATAAGTTCGATTTGCAATAAGTATATTGAATTTTGGCTATAAAGCCGAATATGAAATGGATGATTTATGTATATAATGTGGCCGAATGACTATTAAGTGATGATGTGAAAGTGTGTAATATGTGTATACAATTTTATTGTACTTGTTTGTATAAAGTCGAATGTGAATTGAATGGTATATATGTGGTGACAAAATAGCTATTATGAAACAAAGTCAAAGAATGGGATATTTGTATAATAGATGAATTGTGACTATTGTTCCTACTTGATTGAGGTTGTGTGTGAAATAATTTGTGAATATGGCATATAGCCGAATGGTTATTAAAAGTGAAACTAGGATAATGAAAAGATTATGTGTTCCTTGTGTATGATTATTGAACCGAAAGTTAAAGGGTAGGTGTACATTTTGTGCTTATATTCGAATGAAGCAATTAAATTGCTAATGTGATATGTTATGTGAAATGTGTTAACATGTGAATAAATATGCAAGACACTGGAAATGTATTCAGGCTAAAGTCCATGAGAGCTTCGTCTTTGAAATGTATCGGGCCAAAGTCCCATGAGCCGTCTTTGAAATGTATCCGGGCTAAAGTCCCCATGAGCTTCGTCTTTGAAATGTATCGGGCCAAAGTCCCATGAGTTTTCGTCTTTGAAATGTATCCGGGCTAAAGTCCCATAAGCTTCGTCTTTGGAAATGTATCGGGCCAAAGTCCCATGAGCCGTCTTTGAAATGTATCGGGGCCAAAGTCCCGCATGAGCCGTGCTAGAAATGTATCCGGGTTAAAGTCCCATGAGCTTTGTGCTGGTAATATAATTTCGGGTTTTATACCTAGTAGGCCGAAAGTGCCGATGAATTTGATAAAAGTATACAATTACAAGATCCTACACTAAGTTGACAAATTGAAAGTGCATTACATATTAAGTTGGCCAGGTATGTATCATGTACTCGTATGCGATTTTGATTTGAATTAAATTATAAATATATAAAGTGATGCATCTGTGAATAAATGTTATGACTATAAATGTGATTGTGATATATTCGGTAAATGTGTGAAGTTATGTGAAGTGATTCTATGTTTATATTCAAATATAAACACTTGGTCCTTGTGGAAAGGTTTGTGGAAGTATATGATTTTATTTTTAGGTGATTACAATCATGGAAAATTAAATGTGAATATGATATTGTATTTCATTCGTTTCAATTGAACTAAAGCTGATAGTGAAGCATTTTAATGCCTATGTTATATGAGTTCGATCTTGAATGACATGATATACATGTTTAGATAATTTGAATGCAAGGAATGTGTGAAAGAGCAATTTTGTAATAAATCTGCTAGGGACAGCAACTGTAGCGTGATTTTGGAAAATCACCATAAATTGTGGAAATTGAATTAGAGGCTGAATAAATTATGAAATTAAAGCTTAATGAGTCTAGTTTCTTATAAAAGAAACCATTAAGCAAAAGAATTTTAGATAATGAGATATTTGAAGTGGCGTGAGACAGAGTCAAAATGACTTTGAAATCCCCTGTTCTGTCTTTAGAAAATCATTGTAAATTGTACAATGATGATTATAAGATAAAATTTATATTCTTAAACTCCTTAATGAGTCTAGTTTCAAATGAAGTAAACGATAACATATTTAGAATTCTTTATAATGAGAAAATTGATTTTTAGTGAAGAGTGGTCAGAATAGTCAAACAGTGAAACAGGGGAAACTTCAATAAAAATCTGGTATTGATTGGTCAAACAAAAAATTCTGAAAATTTTATGGATGGAAGATATATGAGTCTATTTTCAGGAAAAATTAACGACACTTGATTTGGAGTTTCTTATCTCAAGTTATAAATAATTTAGTGACTGTTGCTCAGGAAGACAGCTTGTAGTGAATTTGTGATTTTGTTGCAAACATGGTTAAAACTAGTTAATGAGATGCTTTTCGAGTTCTTATGATCTTTTTTGTGATTTCAATTCAAGTGAGGTGAATTTGATAAATATGCATTATGTTCATGGATACTTGGCCGAAATGGCAATTACCTAGGAATGATTTCTTGAAAATTTGAAATAATCGATCTATAAGTAAATTAATTGTTTGCATTGCTTAAAACTTACTAAGCATTGAAGCTTACTCCGTGTTCTCTTTTCCATTCCTTATAGGTTTATCCTTTAGTTCGAGTTGGAAGAGCCGGAGATATCATCACACTATCGAGTCATTATGTGAGTTGAGAAGATGGTATATCATCATGGTTTAAGGCATGTATAGGATAGACTATAGGTAGAATGATATTTTGACTTTGTATACATTATAGCCATGCGAAGATGGCTTGCTTATTTTGTTTAGAGAAGCCTTATAATTGAACTAATGTGTTGAAATGTTTTAGTTCTAACTTGATAGTAGTTAATTTGTTATTAGATATTCGGTTATGTTTTGATAGTTAGTCATTTTGGAAATTTATAAGAGCTCTTATGAAAAATCAATGAGACAGGTTGCATTGTTGATAATTTATGTCTGGTAAATATCTTTGACCTTATAGAAGTTTTGTTCAGTCAAGTAATACCTCATAACCTTATCCCGGCAATGGATGCGGGTTAGGAGTGTTACAGTTACGAGGCATTACCGATCAACCATAACATAAATCATATATTTATGTATTCATAATCAAAATCCATTCATCTCAATCATATTGTCCCTTCTAAGGTCCTATGAGACCTTAAAACATGCTTAGAAGAGGTTCGGGACTAAACTGATAACATTTGCAAACTTTGGGCAACATAGACAATTTTCAAACATTTAAAGGTCACATGCCCGTGTCACAGGCCGTGTGAAATCTAAAAGGGTTACTGACATATCCACAAGGTCGACCGCACACCCGTATGTCAAACCCGTGTACAATACACGGCCAGTAGACACGCCCGTGTGTCTAGGCCGTGTCAAAACTATAGGGTATTCTGACTTAATTCGAAAGGGTACTCTAGGGGACACACGGCCGTGTAGCATGACTGTGTGTCACACACGGTTGAGACACATGCCCGTGTCTTTGCCCGTGTGGACAAAAATAAGCTATTTGAAAAGCCAATTTGCCACTCTTTTTTCATGCACACAAAATAACCAAATTGGTACCATTTCAACACATATATAGGCAGCCAAAACATGCCAATTCATACACCTATCATGTCATATATACTCAACCATTTCAACTACTTAATTCCATATTCTAAAACATACCAAATCAATGTGCCACAATCATCAATCTCACATAACTTTGAAATGTATTTTCATCACCTTTCCATCAACTAAACCATGCCTCCCAAACATATCAATTCATCATTTACAAAACATACCATAATATACCATTCCTCAAGCATTAATACACCAACTTACAACTATCCAAAATTGCCAACTCATAACCATACCAAAACAAGCCGACATATAAGTCAAACCAATTCAAATGGCCATGCACATCACCATTTACAAGCCAAATCTCATGGCTAATATCATGACTCAAAACATACTAAAATGGCACTAGCCTATACATGCCATATACCATATATACAAAGCTTCAAAAGTACCAACGAGTTGATCGATAGTGTGATGACGTTTCCTGATTATCCTCGAGTCCGATTTAGCTTTGATACTCTATAAAAAAACAAAAAAATGACACACAATAAGCTTCATATCTTAGTAAGTTCGTACTAAATAAACTTTATAATATTCAAATCATTAATTAATAAACACTTAATAAGTTTCATATCATCACTCAATTCTAAACCATGACCATTTATCATATATATACAAATCCATCAAGCTTCATACACATAGTATCAACTACTACATAGGTATCGTACGTACCTATACTCTCCTGTATTTATTTATTACATTTTCACCTATTTATTCAATACGTTAATCCATCCAGAAATCTTTCAATACTGAAGGAACTTGCACACTTAGTGCAAAAATGATTAGCCAAAGCTATAATGATATCGCACACTTAGTGCCATCACATTAAACCGAAGCTATCTCAGTATCGCACACTTAGTGCCACATATAGCCAAAGCTATTCCAATTCGCACACTAAGTGTTATATATAACCGAAGCTATCTCGAAACGCACACTAACTGCCAAACATAGTCAATTTGTCATCATACTCAAACGTAGTCTCATATATACAATTTATGCGACATTAAATCATTTGAAACATAATTGTAACAATGTTTATCACATACGAACTTACCTCGGATGTAAAAACGACAAAACCAGTCGATTAGTCGAGTACTTTGTTCTTGCCTCGATCTAAGTTCGGGTTCCTCTTATCTTGATCTATATACATTCAAAATTAACTCTTATATTCATCAACACATTCAATTTAGTCCACAAACACATATTTGGCATTTTTGCATTTTAGCCCTAAAATTTCACATTTTTTACTATTTAGTCCTTATTTTATAAATATAAAAAATTACACAATTTATTTCAAATACATGCTAGCCGAATTTCTATAGGCTCCATAAGATCCCATATTTTTCAGCATTTCACACATTTAACCATGCATTTTACACTTTTCACAAATTAATCCCTTTTATAAAATTTCACTACAAATCACTTAACAAAACATGAACATCTATCAATAGATACTCATTTTCCATCATCAAACATTCAAGAGCTCAAGCAATCATTAATGGCATTTCACAAAATCACCAAAAATTTCAGAAATTAGGGTACGTGCTAGCTAGTACTCAAAACAATAATCACAAAAACTTAGAAATGATCAAAAACTGAACAAATTTCATACCTCAATCAAGCTATGCAAGTGCCGAAAATTCAAAAGCTTCAAAAACCTTTGTTTTCCTTTGATATTCAATTGGAAGATGAAGGAAATAAATTGATTTTAGCTTTTGTTTTATGTAATATTAACAGTAATAATAGTTTACCATTTTACCCTTAATTAATAAACTATTTATTCATCAACTATAAGGCCACTAATGTCCATTAACCTTGTCAATGGCATAATTACATCATAAGGACCTTTGGTTTAATGAACCGTAGCAATTAAGCACTTTTAACTTATAGCAGGCTACTTTTGCATTTTACGCGATTAAGTCTTTTTTTCTCAAATTGAGCTATTAAGCGATAAAATTAGCTTACAAAATTTTCACACATATATATTCACATACTGTAAACACCAAAAATAATATTGAAATAATTTTTTGACATCAAATTTGTGGTCCTAAAACCACTGTTCTGATTTAAGTTAAAATCAGGCAGTTTCATTACAAGCCACCTTTCTTACCCAAAGGGAAACACACCTATACAAGTGCAAATGATACCATTTCCATACACATTTAAACAGCCAAATCAATCTCAAATCATCACATTATAAACCATTTCAATACCAATCTATTCAAAACTTATACCACAATTATTTACTTAACAAAATCATATACCAATCGACAATATTCATAACCCTAAATTCACATATATATCATATACTAAATCAACTTACTTTATTAACCAATTTGGCGTTCAAATACCAAATTAAAACCAAGCACAACTCAAGCTATTACACAACACATGCCAAATGGCCATTTGAATATCTTAAACCATCATTAAACTTACCAAAATAACCCATATCACATGGGAATATATACCTTAAACCACATAACTTAATCGTACCATTTCAAATAGCCAAAAACACTTCCAACAACTAACCAAAGTAACCATAGCCTATACTTATCAAACCTTATATCATTATCATGCCAAATCTCATGGTTAAATACATATCAAGCACATATGCATCAATCTTCAACATTACTTATACTCAAAAAATAACCACAAAACCTATACATGCCATATAACCAATCTCACAGAGCTTATAAGTATCAAACCTTAACTGGATAGTGTTATATGATCTCCGATGACTTCCAACCCGAACTAGCCTCCGAAACACTAAAAACATAGAAAAGATAACAAATTAAGCTATAAAACTTAGTAAGCTCGTATGATAATAACTCATCTCATCAAATAAACACATTTTAAGCCATTATCAATACTATAATATAACTTGTATAATTCTACCTTTATATCATGTATCCATTCACATAGTTAACCAAGAATTTCACAAATTTATTCATTTCAATGCTTATATGATTTGAATATTTCTTATCCATTCATTCACATTTACATAAACATAAGCAAATAGAAATAAACTATATTCAATTCAATAGCCATTACATTTATATATATAATCAATTGAACCATATGAATTCTCATAATTTTCCACTTACTCATCATATGAAATTCACTTTTAACACTTACTTGTCAATTTCTGTCACAAATACCTTGACTGAGTCATACAATCACTTGTAACCACGTTTCATCAACATTTTTCGTTGAACCATTTAAAGTACCAAAGGATACTCAAGAATCTCGTACACACAGAACCGTATGAATGTCATATCCCATATATGGTCTTACATGTAATCTCGTATCGATTTCAATAGCCCAGCTATGGTCTTACATGTAATCTTGTATTGATGTCAATAGCCCAACTATGGTCTTAAATGAAGTCTCATATCGATGCCATATCCCAGATATGGTCTTACATGTAATTTTAGTAATCTTAATGTCATTACATTTGTATCCTATCTATTCCTAAGGTTCAACCGAGACTTTCGCTGTATCGAATCTCTGTCAATTATTTCAGTAGTATTGTACTCAATAGCATTCACATTTCATTTGAATAATATAGCATTTACCATAATTATATCAATAAAGCATTTATACATATATAATTTAATGCTTATTAAACATACGAACTTACCTCGTTCGCTATAACGACAAATTA
This sequence comes from Gossypium anomalum, assembly GCA_025698475.1. Lineage (NCBI taxonomy): Eukaryota > Viridiplantae > Streptophyta > Magnoliopsida > Malvales > Malvaceae > Gossypium > Gossypium anomalum. Next base: position 27,287,323 of record CM046963.1, on the reverse strand, counting down.
GGTTGACTAATCCGATACTTCATTTTCTCTCGTTTTAGATCCAAATCTCATTTATCTCAATCTATATAATATCAAAATTTACTTATTCAATCATCATTTCATTCAATTTAACACAATTTACACATTTTGGCAAAATTACATTTTTGCCCCTATTATTTCACATTTTTGTAATATAGTCCTTATCACATAAATCACAATTCATTCAATTTAATACAAATTCATGCTGGCCGAATATTACCCATTCACATATCAGCCTATAATTTCCATTTATTTTAAAATTCAACCACTAAATTTTCTTATTTCACAATTTAATCTAAAATTGACATTTTTACCAAAATTCACTTTACAAAACTTGTACATCTAACAACAATGATTTATTTTCCATCACCAACTAACAAAATACTCATGCATTCAACAATGGCAACATTCAAATACTTTAACAGTTTTGAAATCAGAGATACGGGCTAGCTAGATTAAGCTGCAACGATCTCAAAAACGTAGAAATCATTAAAAACAAAACAAAAATCGTAGCTTAATTGAAGAGATTAAGGTTTCCAAATGTTGAAGACCAAAAATGGCTTCTTCCCCTTTTGTTTCGGTTGAAAATCATAAAACATGATGATAATGTGATTTTGTTTTAGTTTAATTTAACTTAAATTAACCAATTTACTAAATTAACCCTTAATAACTTTAATAACTACTCCAAATGCCATGCCACTAACTTCCACTATCTTATAAATGGGTTAATAACCACATAAGAACCTTAAATTTAAGGTTCTATAGCTATTAAATACCTTTAGCTAATAGAACACTACTTTTGCACTTTACACGACTTAGTCCTTTTTCCCGAATTAAGCATTTAAACGGAAAAATTTCTTTACGAAACTTTCACATAATTAATCTATCATGCTGAAAACCTTATTAAAATAATAAAATAAATATTTTTACTTTGGATTTGTAGTCCCGAAACTATTGTTCCGATTTGACCCAAAAACGGGCTGTTACAAAGTATATATAAAAAATTCATCAGAATTACTTAACAAGTTAACCTACCGAGATTTTCAACCCGATGTGTAACACCCCTCACCTATATTCAATGCCAGAATTGGTTTCCAGAGCATTACCACACTTATAACACAATTAAACATGCCGTGTGAGACACACAGCCTGTTCACTTGGGCGTGTGACCTGTATAACTTTGAAATTGTTTAAGTTTTGGAAAAAAAATTTGTATGTGTTCGGTTTAGTCCCGACCTATTTCTAATGCATGTTTAAGGTCTCGATGACCTATGTAAGGGACTTAATATGGATGTTTGAATTATGATGCTACGAAATTTATGAATTGAATGTTAAATGTTCTGTTTTGTCCGATAATGCCTTTAACCCTAGTCCAGGATGGATAAGGATAAGGGTGTTACACATATCAAATACATATTCATCCACATCATTGATTTACCCGTTGAAACATTTGGAATACTATTGGATACTTGAGAATCTCGCACCCTAAGTGCCACATATATATAGTCGAAGCTATCTCAATCTCGTATTACATATAATGCTCACTCTCGAGCTATCAACGGGTCTGCTCACACAAACTGATGGTCATAACTAAGTTACTCGGTACTACTCACACAAGCTAACGAGTATCTGCAACACATGCTGGATGACTTAGCCACCGGTAGGACGTATGGACCAGCACCCAAATCACATAACCCCTAATGACATGTCATTCGTATCCTAACCTATTCCTAAGGTTCAACCCAGATTTCTCACTTCCCGAATCATTGTCGAACATGTTCATAGAGTCGTACTCACAATTCATGAATTATTAAAGCATTTTAAATACAATTACAACAAAGCTTATTACATACGAACTTACCTCGAATGCAAAAACGGCTTAATAAGTTAATTAATTCAAAACCTTGTTCTTTCCTTGATATTTCACATTTCTTGATCTAAATAATATCAAATTTAACTTATCTAATTATCACTCTATTCAATTTAGTCCAAAATACACATTAAGGAAAATTTACACTTTTGCCCCTAACATTTCAACATTTTTACAATTTAGTCATTATTTCATAAAATCATAAATTCATGCATTCAAACAAAACCCATGCTAGCCAAATTTGAATTACGTCCCTAGCAGCCCATATTTTAAATTAATTTCACAATTTAACCATAAAATTTACACATTTCACAATTTAATCCCTAAATGACAATTTTGTCAAAAATCACTTTACAAATGTTGTTTATCTAACAACAAGCATGCATTTTCTATCATTAAACATCAAAAATAGAAAAACCCTAAACCTTTAACAGTTTAGCAAATTAGTCCCTAGGATAGCTAGATTAAGCTGCAACGATCTCAAAAATATAGAAATCATTAAAAACGGGACAAAATTGGACTTACATGCATAGATGATAGCTAGCCAAAACTTGAAGCTATTTTAATGGCTTTGTCATCTTCAATAATCGGTTAAGAAGATGATGAATGAAAAAAAACAACCTTTTGTTTTATTAATTTATCTTTTAAATTATCTAATTACTATTATAACCTTTAATTAAACATTAAAAATCACATAAATAATGTCCAAGAATGTCCACTCACTTTATAATTGGGTTAATTACCCCTTAATGACCTTAACTTTAAGGTTCCATAGCTATTTGACACCTTTAACTATTAGAATACAAGTTTTACACTTAACGTGATTTAGTCCTTTTTATCAAATCAAACACTCAAACAATAAAATTTCTTAATGAAAATTTCACACAATCATAATATCATGCTGTAGACATTAAAATATTAATAAAATAATTATTTTGACCTTAGATTTGTTGTCCCAAAACCACTGTTCTGATTTAACTAAAAATGGGTTGTTACACGATGAATGACTCACGGACAAAAGTACATCATCAGTCCAACCAAACACACCAGATGCTCACTCGAGCCAATCCCTCCAACACACCAATGCTCATAAGAGCTAAACCATTCATCACACCAAACAGAGAGTATAACACGAGAATTCGCAATAAAATGCTAAACCTATGTTTACTCGGGTAATATGCAAAAAAATCCCTCCAACACCATCTCCACTCCAACCACCGTAATGCACCAAAACACATTTGTACTCTATCCCGCGTTCAAATCAAGCCGATGATCAAGTTCAATATTAAACCTCAAATTACCATTCATCATCAACAATTAATACTAGTTATATAAATTGTATCATGTTAGACTACTCAATAATTTATTTTGATATTAAATTCTAAACCGTACAAACTTACTTGGACCAAATTGTAGAAGTTACAAAAGTGTAGGGACTATTCCGTAATTTTTCCTTTTCCACGAGTATCTATGGGATCTTAATCTAAAATGTAAAATTCTTTATTTATCAGCATATATTTCATTTCCAATACATTTTACAATTAAAACCATTTTATTTTTCAAATTTACAGAATTACCCTAAACTTTTATAATTTTTGCAATTTAGTCCATTAACTGAAAATTCATCAAATTAACCATTTTTCTCTAATCAATATTTTATCCAAATATACTAGGCCCTTAAACAACCCCCAATGAACCAAAATTCACTATCAAACCCTAATTGTTTTAACATTTTCACAATTTAATTCTAAAATTAAAATCTAACAAAAATCACTTTACAAATTCATCAAATAACATAATCAAAGCTCTAAAAACATGGTATTCATAAAATACAATCAATATTCATCAATGGAAACTTCCAAAATTTTTAATAGAATCAAAAATAAAGGTACAGGCTAGCTAGACTTAATTGCAATGATCTCAAAAATATAAAAATTATAAGAAACGGGTAAGAGAATAACTCACATGCAAGGAGATTAGTTTGGTCAATCTTCCTAGCATAGAAAACCATGGACATTCCGTTAACAAGAAGAAAAAAAAATGAAGAAGACATTAATTAATTCTATTTGTTTTATTTTGATTTTAACTTAATTACAATTTCACCAATAAAATCATACTAATTTATCATTTTCCATTATTTTGCCGTCCCACTATACCTATTAAGGCATAATTGTTACTTAAGTCCTCCCTCATTTATCAGTTAAACCATTTGATCACTTAATTACAAAAATCACTATATTTTGCACCTTCCACAATTTAGTCTTTTTTCTTTAATTAACTATCTAAATGTTAATATTTTTAAACCAAATTTTAATACAACTTTAATAAATCTATAAATATTCTAAAAATAATAATTACGAGCAGGCACGGCGGAATTTTATGCTCCTAAAACCACTATTTCGTCAGCACTGAAAATCGGGCAATTACACTTTTACTGCAGTATTCACAATTTGGACGTTAGTATGTCCGAAGGTAGGCAACAAAACATCTCCTAAATTGGACGTGATAGATGGTATAATAGTCTTTTAATTGATTTGCTTAGTTTCAATTAGACTACACGTAGGGCACTATATCTTAATAGGCAAGTGGCGTGGTAACTAAAATGAATTTTTTGAGGACATTGAAAAAATGCTGAGGGCATAATTGATTTTTAGTGATTATATAAAAATTATAGAAAATTATAAAAATTATAAAAGCGCAACAATTTTAAAGTTTTATAAAATTTAATAATTTTTTATAGCTAATATATATATTTTATAATTTTCTATTAAAATTATAATATTTTAGTAATTTCAAATAATTTTAAAACTTTTTAATAAACATTGCTACTCATTTTTGTTTTCCCACATATGTTGGTCTACATCATACTGTAAACCATCCTTATCAATTTCCATTGATCACCTCTCAAATAAAATCATTACTTATCACTCACCTTAAACCACCAAACAATGAAACCATTATCTCTTAGACCCTTTACTTGACACCTCATCGAAGTCTGATTACCATCATACTTCAAGGTCCCTATTTAAACCTTATCCAAACATTTATGGTAATAAAAAGTTTCTAAAATTTTCTTATATATATATATATATTTAATTTTTACAACTTTTAATACTTTTAAAAGTTTTTATAACTTTTTTATTAATTTTTACAGATCTTTATCATTTTAATTATTTTATATGCTTTTTTATTATTTCTAATTTTTTATAATATTTATTTAATATTTTCAAATTTATATAACATATTAGTAATATTTTATAATATTTAATAATTTTTATAATTTTTAAAAATTTTATGATATTTAATAACTTTTTATAGTTTTTCAATAATATTTAGAAAAAAATTATAATATTTTCATTTTAATTATTTGTATATAATTTTGTATAATTTCTAAAATATTTTAATAATTTTTATAGTTTTGGACAATTTTTATATAATCACTAAAAAATAATTAAGTCCTAAAATAATTAAAAAAATTAGTTAAGTCATTGTAAAAAGAAAAATCAATTAAGCTCTCAATGGCAGCATTTTTCCACGTCAATTGCCATGTTGTCAAAGTTTTCATACATCACCTACCACGCTAGCACTTAACGGAAATGACAATTCGAAGGGTCCAATTGATTGTTATTTTTGAATTAAGAGTCAAATTGATTATATTTTTAAACTATTTTCGAAATTTTTTTGTATTAATAATCACATTCTTTATCGTGAGATTCTCGTTTCATTGAAATTTTAATCCGAACCGAACGCCAAGAATAAATTCATATAACTAACTAATCTGTGTCTAAAGTGATTCTTTTATTTGTGTGTAGTGAGAGAATTTTCGAATATAAAGATTATGACACGTCGCTCCATTCCGATAAACGGACTGTGAGCTGCAGAGTGACAAAAAAGGAGGGAACAAAACAAAAAGATATAGAGCACTAGGCAAACAACTTGGCTTTTATAGACCAAAAAGACAGAAAAACTCGGTTTTTGATTGATATCTACATAAAGTAAAAGCAATTTGACTCGGCAATTATGAAAGCACGAGTGGGCAACCCACTATTAGGTCTTGCATGATTGCACGTTCTATGCTTAACTCTTTACAACTTGATATTGATTTGGAATTGGTGGTGGTGGCCCAACCATCAAATCTATACACCCCACAAGAATGTGTCAGAATTACTCTCAAACATGGTTTTGTAATAATGGGATCTGAATGGCCATCAATTGTTTGTACCTTTTCCAATGGAGATGAATAGAACAATGTTCATGGTTTTGTTGTTGAACAATATTCAATGCTGAATAAAAACTGGACTCCTTGTTTGATTGACACCTTAACTTCTCATCTAGTATGTTGAGTGATCTAGAATAAGAAAAGATAACTTTTAACTGTGTCGTAATTTACTATAGAAAGAAAACCTAAAGGAGACATTGACGTCCGAAAAAGACAAAATACGCCTTTTTGTAGCATTAATGGAAACAGGTGGTCGAGCAAATATAAGTTCTATTACTTATATGTCCAAAGACTGAAAATTTTACGTAAGTATATCAATATATTATCAAATACTTCCACACGGTGCTTTTATGTGCTGGAATACTGTCGCATCTAATGGCAAATGATTGGAATATTTTGATATTGGGTATATAAAGAATTTAGCATCTATGAGTAGAAAGCAAACAGAGATGTTATGAAAATGACAACGAGGAATGAGCATCTTCAGAAATAGAAAAATAGGATAACAAAATAAGTAAATTAAAATCAATAAATTTTGGATATAATTACAAGGTATATTATATTCTAAAAAGAGACGTTTTGATATTCTTGAAAAATACTGTAAAGAATCCGAAATACAAACCACACAACAAATAAAAAAAAGCATATTTGAAAAGTTAATTAGTAGAATATATATACCATATATATGGGGTTTATGTTTTGATTTGAAAGGGGGTACAACATGAACGAAAAATTACTTGTTTGACATTTTGTAATATTTTGTTATTTAGTGGATTAATGGTGCAGGTAGAGATGCATTAACTAAATTTAATATTATGCATACAAATTATGAGAAACTTTAGTGTTGAGATCCTAGTTGTCCAAAACTTTCATGTTACACTCTCCATTTGAAATACCTTTTAAGATAGTAAGTTGGAACAACATGGTACGTTCTTTTTTTGAACATCATATTGGACAGGCTATTGAGATAACAATTACAACAGTTGTTTAGGACAACTTAAAAGCTATTGAGTTATCATTTTTTATTTAGCTCATTATGATATAATTCACAGTTGGCAAATGATCCTCAAGTTGTCTTCTTAATTATTCTACAAGATTGTTGATTGTTTTTCAAAGAGATGGAAGAGAAGGGATCGATACATCCTTATGACATGTCGTATCTTTAATCCTTTTACTTGGGGAATAAATTTAAAATTTAATTCAAATTTCAAAATGATAGTTTTTATCTTGGATAATGCTTCAATTCAAATTTTTTTTAATCTGCTCAAAGGTTAATTAGAGAAGCTGTCATATTTTGCCTATAAATAGGAAACACCTATGCTAGTGTAGAGATCATCATTTGGAGAGTAATTTTACTTAATTTTCTTGTGTAATTGTTGCTAGTAATTATTTTTTACTATGTAGTCTTTATATAGGCTTTCTTGAATATTTGAACACTATTGAAAATGAAGTGATTAAGGTGAGTGATTATAACAAGTCAAAGATATCTGTTGGCCTGCAATTGCTTCTTGTGTAAGGGTAGATTAGGTTTTAGCCAATAAGTTTATGAAATCGATTGTTAACAAATCTTCACTATCCAAAGTTCCACAAAGTAGAAATTGTTATCCAAATTGCGTTAACAAAGCTTGTGGGCCTCTTCCTCTCTTTACTTTCTTCTCCTTAACAGCCTCCTTAGTTCAACCTTAGTTTGAACATAAATTGGGACATTGAGTTAGAACGAGGAGCAAACTTGATTATTTCACATAAGTTTTTGAACAAAAATTATTTTTATAGTTTTAAAATTTAATCAATCATGTGGTTTCTTGATATAATATTGAACTCTTAGTTTCACTACCTAAGACTTAAATTAAGGAAAATTCAAGAAAAGAAATGTTAAACTATAACATACTGCTCTTACCAGTTAGGTAATATAAATAGTAAAAGAGAAAAAAAAATTGATCACAATTTTATCTTGTCATTATATTATTAAAATGGTGTTTCATAAGTGTTAGATGTAATGGTGAGACATATTACACTCCTAATAAAAATAGATTTGAATCTTGAAGAGAAAAATATTGCAAAGAGCAACCACAATCTCCAAATGTAAATCGTAAACAAACATGAAAGATAAGAAAAATATCAAACAAATATTACTTTTGTTAAAATATCAAATCACATGCATTTATTTTTTATGTTGGACACTCATTTTAATACACGTTTCAAAATGTCACGTTAAAAAGGACATAAACAGAAAGGAACTTACATACTGTGATGGATGGCTTTCGAAGGTGATACTATCTTAGACATTATTATATGACTTTTATTCTGTGGGATTTCAAATTTATTAGGTGCATATATACATTTTGGTATTAGGCTAATTTGGCCAAGTCATAAGTAAGCTTTACGTCTTAGTTATTACAAATTTTTTTAAGAAATGTGAATTTTAAAAACAATCTATATTTCGTTTCCTACCTAAATTTTTGTTATGTATAAATTAGTTAATATTTAATCTCGAGGCAAGTTGTGTTGAATGAGGTAAGTGGCACTTGGTAGTGCCCACTGTAAATTATCACTAATGTAGTGAAGTTACTTGTCATATTTGAGTTGTCGTTTAATGAAGCAAATCTTTGGACTAGTTGTTGTGCTGATATTTTGAAAATACTAGAGTATAACTATGGAAACCAATCCTTGGCTTGAGAAGATTGGATTGGATTTCATTGAATCAAAGTAACCATTGTTATGTGAACATTTGACCGAGATTGTGCTGTTGATTTTAAGAGATCATGTTTTCGTCATATTGTGCTTTGAATGTTTATGTTGTAATAGCTATTTTCAAGGAGTTCCTTTGTATTCATTTAGAATCTATGTTAGCAAGCTAAAATTGATATATTCTAATACGCTTAATATAGGAGAGCATATTGAGAGCACTTGTATTCATTCATTGAGGAACTGCTTTTTGTGAGGAGTGCAAATTGACTTGTAAACGTCGAGTGTTTATTGCCCAAGTTCTTAGGGGAAGGATTTGTAGGTGAGTGTTCTATCTTCAGGTACAAATGTGAGATCTTTATACTTGTGGAGTGATAGAATGTGATTCAGTTGTTATATTTTGGATAAGAGATAATGAAATTACTCACTAAGCCAGGCTCCGCAGACGTAAATGAATTGAATTGCATAAAAAACCTTAGTATTATTTGTGTTTTTGTTTGGACAATTTTTCAAAATGCTAAGCCGTAGTGGCCATTGCACTCAAGCACTTCCATTAATTGTTTTGTTATTTAATAAACAACAATTGTACTTAACAAAAATTGGTATCAGAGCTTAACACTTAATGTATCTAGTATGATTAATGGTTTGTTGTTTGCTGAGAATGGAAAGGTCATCAATTACTCCTTACCCTATGCTAGAGAGTGGTAATTATCCTTCCTGGAAGACTAAGATGAAGGCCTATATCAAGTTTGTTGATGAGAAGACATGCCAATTTATTCGCTCTAGCTGGCAAGCTCATATTGTTGACTCTAAACTTGGAAAGGTTCCTAAACCTGAAGTTAAGTGCACAATTGAGGAAGATAGAGTTTCCAGTGCAAATTCAAAAGCCTTGTATCTCATATTTTATGGTATTGACTTGTAAGAGTTTAAATGTGTTTCCAAGTGTACTGTTGCGAAGGAAGAATAGGAAATCTCCCAAATTTCTCATAAGGGAACAAATATCATTAGGTAATCCAAGATATAGATGTTGACTACCTGGAAACACAAAAATATTCACACTCTTTCATGCCCTTTGTAACTCAAATTCATGCAGTTTCGATAAAATTCTTGTTGAAAAATATATAATTATTATAAAATAATTAAATTGTATTTAAATTATTAACATGTTGAATTTTACTTCATTTTATAATAAATTCTAATTAATTTTCATAATTTTCGATAGATTTGCACAAAGGGCGAAAAACGGCTCTATAGACACTACTAGAAGTAGAAAACCGAGAAGCCATTTTGAACCATCGAGGCGAAATAATTTTTTAGCCTAAGATAGTCAAAATTATGTGTATTAATTCATAATATAATTAATTTTAATTTTAATCCTATTTAATTTGGCTTAACTAAATTATTGTTAATTAATTATGAAAAGGGACCCTGTTGAGCTGAACAACAAAAATTGAACCAGCCGAGCACTGGGCATCCCAAAACCGTCCCACATGCTAACCCAATCAGCTTGCTTGGCTGGTTATTTGGCTTGCAAAATGGCCTTTGAAGACTCCTTAAATTTGCATTCAAACCCCTCAACTATTCATGCCTTTCAAGATTTGCCCCAACCTAAAAATAGCATGTTTGAAATCTTCAAACATGCCACATGTTTGGTAGCCATGGGGGGTCTTTGGCTACTGATTTTGGCTATTTTTAGCAGTCTTCTCAACCTATAAATACCCCCTTGGCTGCTGACTTCAAACACATCTCAAAACCATTTATTCTTCACTTCTCTATCACTTTTCTCTCTTCATTGTTCTTCATTTTATTCTCCATTCCCTCGCCGATTTCACTTCTTGAAAAAAATTCATTCAACTACCATTTGGAGTAGCATTCAAGTGTTTGTGGAGGCCTCAGTTCAACAAGAACAAGAGGAGAAAGAGGAGTGGAGCAAACTAATCAAGCCTCGGAGAAACACCAAATTTGATTCTTGTTCCTTATCCTTTTAGTTTTATTATTGCTGTTATGAACATGTCTATGAATATTTTTTATGTTGATATGTTTAACTTAATATGGCTTAAATTTAATTCGTGTCAGGTTGACTGCATTTCGTCTACTTGAGTTATTAAAATTGTGTTTGTATTGCTATAGGTCTCGGTAAGAAGTTTGATTAAGTAAAACCATGACTAAGTTATTCTTCCATTACAATTGTAAGGTAACTAATGAATTAATTATTTAAACGGATTGAAATTGTAATTAATTGACATGATACTTAATCAGTGCATGTTTAATCATCTAAGGTAGCCAAGGGTTAAATTAGCAATGGTATCTAACAATTAGCCTTGCATAACTTGCAAGATTATTGTGATTAAATTGTTTCATGGTAGAAATACATTGTTACCTCACGTAATCTTTTATGTGCTTATGAGATTGAATTAATTGTTTGAATTGACATAGAGTTATGTACAATATATTATTTTAATTTCATAAGTATGTATGTGCATTAACACATTTGCTTAGTAAAATTTGTTTAGTCGATTGAGTTGACATAGAAATATAGTCAAGAGATAAATGGATTTTGGTAGGTAAGTATGTTCATAAGTTAGCAAATTACCGAGTTGCTGTGAGTTTATTCATAAAACATAAACATGAATTTAATAAATCTAAGTTAAGAAATGTAATTAATCTTGCACAATTATGTCATCTTGATTAAAATCATCTTTTGAAATCGTGCATTGGAACTTTTATTTCCTCTTTATTTATTTTACTTAGTTAAAAATTTTAGTTTTTAATCACCTCCTCAAATCAAAATATTTTTTCTTCTCTAATGTGTTTTTAAAATTGCATTCATAAATAATTATTTTCATAGTCCCTGTGAGTATGATAACTCGATATTTACTTGTCACTTTATTACTTGTTGCGATTGTGTACACTTGCACATTTTCGTCGTTCCAAGTTTTTATCGCCATTGTCGGGACTGTTTTAAAAGTCATTATTTGTGAATTTGTTAATTTTGTGTTTTGGTTTATGTTCTATTCAATTTTAAGTTAATTAATTTTTTTTTGTGTTCATTTTAGGTGTTTATGAGTATTGATCGAATTATCGATTTACTCATCGTAGAATTTGAATTGAAATAACTTTTCGACAATAAAAAAGACAAGCAAGTCAGAAAAGGATCGAAAAGATGAACTTCGAAAATCTAAATCAAGGAAATTGAGCAAACTCTGCTCGAAATCCTATCCTTATTGCTGATGATAGGGATAGAGCTCTAGGACAGTATGCCATGCCAGTGTTTCATGATCTTAATCCTGGTATTAGGAGACCTAAAATCAAGGCACAACAGTTTGAGCTGAAGCCAGTCATGTTCCAGATGCATCAAATAGTGAGCTAATTCAGTGGAATGCCTACCGAAGATCTTCATCTTCACTTAAGACTGTTTATGAAGGTGAGTGGTTCTTTCAAGCTTGCTGGAGTACCCAAAGATGTGCTAAATTGAGGAACGAGATCACTGCTTTCCAACAAATGGATGATGAGTCCTTGTATGAGGCATGAGAAAGGTACAAAAAATTATTTCAGAAATGCCCTCATCACAGAATCCCTCATTGCATCTAACTTTCTATAACGGTCTTAATGCCCACACGAGGATGGTAGTGAATGCTTCTGCTAATGGTGCTTTCCTTTCTAAGTCTTATAATGAGGCTTATGAAATTATTGAGAGGATTGCCAGTAATAATTATCAATAGCCAACCAATCGAGCAGTGTCAGGAAGACGAGTCGCTGGAATACATAAAGCGGATGATCTTACTTCAATTTCATCTTAGGTATCTTCGATTTCCTCAATGCTTAAAAATTTTACCACTAATGGGTTTAATAGTTTCGCAGCTCAGCCATCCAATTAATTTGAAAGTATAGCCTATGTCTATTGTGAGGAAGGACATTTGTTTGAAGAATGTCCATCAAACCTAGAATCTGTGTATTACATGGGTAACCAGAACCAAATTCGAGGAAGGCAAGGATTGCAATCCAATTTCTATAACCCATCATGGCAAAACCACCCAAATTTTTCCTGTGGTAACCAAGGGGCTAGAACCAGTAAAACTTATGTACAACCCAGACCGACCCAACCACCTGTTTCCCCCCAACAAGTTTAGAAACCAACCCAAGCTAAACCTTCCAATAGCTTAGAGAACCTATTGAAGGCATATATGGAAAAAAATGACGTCACTCTAAGGAATTTGGAGAATCAAGTGGGTCAACTTGCTACTGAACTTAGAAACCATCCACAATGTAACGACCCGTTTTCAGTGAAATCAGAACAGTGGTTTTGGGACCACAAATCTGAGGTTGAAAAATTTATTTTAATATTATTTTAATACCTACAGCACTTTAGAATTATAGTATAAAAATTTCGTTAAGAAATTTTACCGTTTGTATGCTTAATTTGTGAAAAAAGACTAAATCGCTTAAAGTGCAAAAGTTGTATTCTATTAGCTAAAAGTGTTATATAGCTATAGAACTTTAAATTGGAGGTCCCTATATAGTAATTAGACCATTAAATGAGTTAGTGGATGTGCCTGGCTTGGTAATTGTGTAATTTTTAAAGTTAGGTAGGGTAAAATGGTAATTAGGTAAATTAATAATAAAATAAGTAAAAATAAAGATCAAGCTATCATCTTTTTCAATTATTTTTTCTCCCAACCGATTTTTGCCTAAGAAAGACACCATTTTTGAGCTTCAAATTTTCGACTATTGCATGGTGAGTGTTTTATGTCTCGTTTTTGTTGATTTTTGTATTTTCGGGATCGTTGTAGCTTAACCTAGCTAATTAGGGGACTAATTTGCAAAACTATTAAATAGTTTGAGATTTTCCATTGATGAAAATGCTAGGTTTTTGAAGTTTAATGGAAGAAAATGAATCATTGTTGTTCATTTAACAACTTTTGTTAAGTGAGTTTTGATAAAATTGTCAATTTAGGATTAAATTGAGAAATGTGTAATTTGTGTGGTAAATATGTGAATTTGTGAAATGTATAAGCTGATATAGGTACTTATAAATTCGACTAGGCTCAAGTTGTAGTGAAATCGCATTAATTTCATTTTTACGAGCCTAGGGACTAAATTGTAAAGAAGTTAAAAGTATAGGGGCGAAATGGTAATTTTTCCATAACATGAATTTTGAATTGGATTGAATAGAATGATGTTTAAATGAGCTAAATTTGATTATATAGATCAAGAAAAGCAACATTCAGAACTAAATCGGGGAAAAGATAAAGTCGTGGAATAAACGATCGTATTCTCCGTTTAAGTCTGAAGTAAGTTCATATAAATAAATTGCGCATTTATATGTTTTGATTGAAATATATGTATGTGAATATTTTAACTTTTATGTATAATTAACGAACACATAACCGAAAATATACGAAGAATACTGAGCCCTATTTTAACCTTAGGAATTCGTAGGATACAAATGACATGTCATTAGGGTTATCATTTTGGTTGAGATCCTACATGTGTTGCGGACTCACCATAGCTCGTATGAGCTTACCAATTTGTAGCTCATAGGAGCTTACCGATATTCAGCTCGGAGGAGCTTATCATTTATTGCTTGTATGATCCTACATGTATAGGAATTGACAGATTACAATTCAGTACACCTCGTATGTACTACTAGCGCATCTAACAAGATTCTAAGTGGTTCAATGGGCATAGTGTTATTATGAGATTATATAAGTTCAATACGAACTAGTACATGTATTTACATGGAAATTGTTCATATATATATGATATATGAATATATAGTATAAATGTTACATGTACATGGAATTTTAATAATTGTTGAATTCATACATGAATTCCCGGTTTTTACATGTATACTTGGCTAACTTGGTAAATGGTTATGTGATAGGCTTTGGCCAAATTGAATTGAGTTATGCTTTGAGATTTCTTACCAAAATTGTTATTATATGGTAAGTTTAATTCTATGTTTTACAAACTTACTAAGCTTAATTGCTTACTCCGTTTATTTTTCTGTGTTTTATAGTGTCTCGGAAGCTCGTTTGGATTGAAAGCCATCTAGGATTGTATCACACTATCAAAATCTTATTTTGGTACTTTGGACTTTATATTTTGAGTTAAATGGCATGTATAGGTAGTTTGGTTAATGTGGCCTATAGGTTTGGTTGTGTATTAGCCAATTGGTTTGGCTTGAAAATGGTATATGTTTTGAAATGTAAATATATGTAAATGGCCTTATAATATGTTGGGTATAACTGCTATAGGAATGTTTTGTTTTGAAAATTGATATTTAAGGTACCAAATGGTTAAAATTGAGAATGTGTATGCATGCTAAGTTAGGTACAATGTCTAATATATGTAATTGACCATTTAGGTAGACTTTGGAAGTACTTTTGGTATGTTTAAAAGTGGTCAAATGATTTTGCTTTTGGATATCATGTTGTATGTGTGGATAGTACATGATATAAACCTAATATTGGTTGGTTTTGAGTGTCTATTTATGCCATGATCATATGTGCCTTGTTGAGCTTAGGTTGGTACCACATTGGGTAAGAAATAAGGCTTGGAAAAATAGCCTATTTTTGTCCATACGGGCAAAGAAAGGGCGTATGTCTCAATCGTGTGTGACATACGGCCAGGTGACATGGCCGTATGTCCCCTGATAATTTTATAAAATGCAAGACAGTAGCTTCACACGGCCTAGCACACGGGCGTGGGGCTTGGCCATGTGGCACAAGTCAATAAACCCTCTAGTTTTCACACGGCCTAGCACACAGGCATGTGAGGCCATTTTGAATAGTACACGGCTTAGCGACACGGGTGTGTGGTTGGCCGTGTGACCCAAGTCAGTGAGTTACACAGGGTCGGACATAGCCTGGGACATAACTGTGTGTCCCCATTTCGAATGCCCACACGGCCTGGCCACACGGGCGTGTGTCTCCTGCACTTTGAAAATTTTTAATACTTTTTTAAAAATTTCTTAAGTACTCAGTTTAGTCCCGAACCACTTTTAATGTCTATTTGAGGCCTCGACGGCTCGTATTAGGGTCTGTATGAATGTTTTTGAATGGTTTTTAATTTAAATGGTATTTGATTATGAAATGTTTGATTGTATAAGCTATAAGTCTGGTAATGCTTCGCAACCCTATTCCGACATCGGATACAGGTTAGGGGTGTTACACACAAGGTCCTTTACCTAGTGATATGGAGAATCCGAGGAATTCTAGGAAGGAGTATTATAAAGCGTTGACATTAAAGAGTGAAAAGACATTAGAGCTCAACACTGTCGAAGTTGAAGAGGAGCCAGTTGATGCTCAAGACTCAATGGAAGTTCAATCAAGTGTTGAAATTCCAGTTTCACCAGAACCAGAATCTGTAAAATCTGATAAGGTAACTTTTGAATCAGTTAATTTTGATAAACTAACAACTTTGTTAGATGCAGAATTGCCACAAAAGATGAATCAACCAATTTCAGTAAAGAAGACTCTACCACCCTACCCTCAAAGGCTTCAAAAGAAAAAGTAGGAAGTTCAATTCAAGAAGTTCCTAGACGTACTCAACCAACTTCATATCAACATTTCGTTGGTTGAAGCACTTGAACAAATATCGAAATACGTCAAATTCATGAAGGATATCCTGTCTAAAAAATGAAGACTTGTAGAATTTGAGATGGTAGCCTTGATGAAAGAATGCAATGAATATCTTCAAGTCAAACTACCCCTGAAGTTGAAAGATCCTTGATGCTTTACCATACCTTGCAACATTAGAGCAACTTATTGTGGTAAGGCATTATGTGATTTGGGTGTGAGTATCAATTTGATGCCCATGTCAATATTTAGGAAGTTGGGGATAGGTGAAGTTAGACCTACTACTATTACACTTCAATTAGCAGGTCGATCCTTAGCACATCTAGAAGGATAAATCGAGGATTTATTGGTACATGTAGACAAATTTATTTTTCCTACTGACTTTGTTATTCTAGACTTTGAAATAGATAAAGAAGTGTCAATCATCCTAGGAAGGCCTTTCTTAGCAACTGTAAGGATACTTATTGATGTGTAGAAGGTCGAGCTTACTATGCATGTTCAGGATGACCAGGTAACATTTAATGTTTTTAAGTCTATGCGATTTCCTGACACAATTGATGATTTTTTTGCACTGTCTGATTTAGAGGAATTAATCATGGAAAAGGAACTCAACTATGTTGAGGACCCGTTGGAGCAAATTTTAACATCAGTCCCTCCAAGTGATAAAGTGGATGATGAATACTTAGCTTTGATGAAAGCTAATCAAAGGGGATTTAATTTGCAATCCTGCTTTGAATCTTTGGAGTTAGAGAAAAGGGATTATGCCCAACCCAAAGCATAAATTGCGGAGCCACCTAAACTAGAATTGAATATACTTCCCTCACATTTAAAATATGTTTATTTAGGTAACGCTTCTAGTTTTCCTGTGATTGTTTCAATGGAATTAACCGTAGAGAAAGAAGAGAAACTCATCCCAATATTGAAACAATTCAAGAAGGCTATCGGCTGGACCATAGCCGATATTCGTGGCATTAGTCCATCTGTATGCATGCACAAGATCATCCTGGAAGATGGTGAAAAAGAGACGATTGATGGACAATGAAGATTGAATCCCATCATGAAGGACATGGTAAAGAAAGAAATCATCAAGTGGTTAGATGCAGGTATAATTTTCCCCATCTCAGACAGTTTGTACGCAAGTCCGGTCCAGTGCGTGCCAAAGAAATGAGGTATTACTCACTTTCTTTTGCCATTCTTAGACCAGATGCTGGATAAACTCGTGGGGTGAGACTATTACTATTTTCTCGATGGATACTCAGGGTATAATCAGATTACAGTAGCACCGGATCAACACAAGACAACATTCACCTTCCCGTATGGTACATTTGCATTTAGACGATGCCATTTGGTTTATGTAATGCACCTATTACCTTTCAAAGATGTATGATGTCAATTTTTACTAACATGGTTGAAATGTACCTGGAAGTGTTTATGGATGATTTTTCAATGTTTGGAGACACTTATGATGATTGCTTAGCCAATATAGCCAAGGTACTAAGGCAATGCGAAGAAACAAACCTCGTACTTAACTGGGAAAACTGACATTTCATGGTACAAGAATGTACTATTCTAGGGCATCGGATAACGAGACATGGAATTGAGGTAGATAAGGCAAAGGTAGATGTTATTGAGAAGCTTCCATCTCCAACATCAGTAAAGGGTGTTAGAAGCTTTTTGGGCCACGTCGGTTTCTATTGGAGATTTATCGAGGGTTTCTCCAAAATTGCTAAACCTTTATGCAAATTATTGGAGAAGGACACGATGTTCAAATTTGATGAGGAGTGTTTAAAAGCTTTCAATGATTTGAAAAGTCAGTTAGTGTTAGCACCCATAATCGTCACACCAGACTGGGATTTTCCATTTCAATTGATGTGTGATGTAAGTGACTTCGTGATAGGAGCTGTTATGGGCCAGTGAAGGAACACAGTTTTTCATCCCATCTACCACGCAAGTCAGACTCCTACGGGAACTCAGTTGAATTATACGGTAACAGAGAAAGAGTTACTTGCTATTGTATTTTCTTTTGACAAGTTTTGATCTTATCTTGTAGGAACCAAAGTGACTATCTATACGGACCATTCGACAATTAAGTATTTACTTGCCAAGAAAGACGCTAAGCCAAGATTGATCTGATGGGTACTTTTACTTCAAGAGTTTGATCTAGTAATTCAAGATCAAAAGGGAGTAGAAAACCAAGTAGCATACCACTTGTCCAAGTTGGAGCCGCAAGAAGGGAATTCTCTACTTATACCTATTTAGGAGATATTCCCAGATGAACACATACTAAAGGTAAATCATGTCCATAATACCCCTTGGTTTGTTGATATTACTAACTATTTAGCTTGTGGTTTGATGCCAATTGATAAGACGTATCATCAAAAGAAAAAGTTTCTTCAAGATGTGAAGTACTATTTCTGGGAAGAACCATACTTGTTTAAAAAGTGTATAGATCAAATGATCAGGAGATGCGTGGTAGAAGATAAAGTACGTAAGATTCTAAATGTAACACCCCTTACTCGTATTCAACTCCAGGACAGGGTTCGAAGCGTTACTGGACTTAAACATTCACAAACATGCAAAACCGGGCCATAAAATTTCATTTAAATTAAAAACATTCAATCACATGCATAATTTCCCTTACACGAGCTACCGAGGTTCTAAACATGCATTAAAGGCAATTTGGGACTAAATCGAGAACTTTAGAAAGTTTTGGGGAAACTTAGAAAAATTTTCCTGAAATAGGGTCACACCCCCGTGTGGACACAGGGACATGCCCGTGTGTCTCCAACACGCCCGTGTCCTCAGGCCGTGTAACTCTCTGTTTATGATGTCAGCAAAACAAATTGAACTACATGGCCAAGCCACACGCCTGTGTGCTAGGCCGTGTCCTCCACACAGTTGAGACACATGGCCGTGTCTCTACCCGTGTGACTAGTACTTAGGCTATTTTCCAAGCCTTTTATTACCATTAATCCCTCACATCTTTACACACATCAAAGATATACATCATGGCATTATTTTAATGATTTGTAAAGTATATTCTTAACTTTAACATGCTATCATTCACTTATTACACGTACTCATATAATATCAAACCTAGACACAACAATTCTATATTTATTGACCTTGTCATTTGATGACCACTTTTACCAAACTTTCATAACCATCAATTTATCAAGTAGCTTCAATCAACATCAAGTATTCATGTTCAAACATTATCAACTTATTTCCATATTATACATTTACCACATGGCTATGACCATTTCGATTGGTTAAGAAGCACCCATCATGCATAAATGTCATAATACCAACCATCCATATCCCACAAGCATAAACACATCATCGCATCACAAGTATTAGAACTTATCATGGATAATTAGGCTTACAATCCACAATCATAATAAGCCACATCTCATGGCTATATACAATGAATCAATATAATCCAATACATATGGCTAATCATAACAGCATCTCTCATAAAACTAAGTCCTTATACATGCCACTCACTTGAAGACATTAAGATTCATTAATACTCTAAATGAGGTAGCTTGATAGTGTGAGGTTGCCTCCAACGATCTCCAACCCCGAGCTAACCTATCAACACTAAAGAAATGGAAAGGAGGGAGTAAGCTTAAATCTTAGTAAGTCCATATGAAAATAATAAGCAAATTATCAACATGATTCCATGGAAATATAATGATAATTACACTTTTACTTATTTTCTGGTCATGCTGTTTTCTCAAGTCATAGTTACTAAATTATTTATATCTAGAGATACTGAACTCCAAATTAAGATCCATAAATTTTCCCTGAAGCTAGGCTCATATATCTTCTTACCATAAAATTTTCAAAATTTTTGGTCTAGCCAATAAGTACAGTGTATTATTTAAAGTTACCCCTGTTCTGCTGTTTGACATCTTTGACCTTTCTTTACTAAAAATCGATTATCTCATAGTACAGGTTTTGATTAATGTTCCTGTCTATTTATATTGAAAATAGACTCATTAAAAATTTAGCCATATAAATCCTAGCCCATAATAATTTTGGTACAATTTTTAGTGATTTTCCAAATTTGAGACAGGGGAGCCCGAAATCACTCTGACTCTTTCTCACAAAAGTTCAAATATCTCATAACATGAAACTCTTTTTCTTACACCGTTTTTCTATGTGAAACTAGATTCAATAAGCTTTAATTTCATATCTTATTCAGTCTCTAGATCAATTTCTACATTGTTTTGTGATTTTTCAAAGTTACATAACTGCTGCTGTCCAAGACTGTTTTATTACAAATTTCACTCTTACATAATTTCACTTACTCCATTCCATCTTACCGAAAGTTCGCTCAACTATCAAGCACATTGCTCATAAATTTCCACAAACATACCTACACTTATTCATCACATGGTCATGTTCACATGTATTTTCACTTAGTCGATTTCTCGTTGAACTCATCGGAATAATAACAGATACACGGTTGCTTGCACATATTACCACCCTTGTAATTGAAGCTATCTGGTACGCATAGTAGCATGCACTTAGTACTACACATGTGACCAACAATCTGGTACACGTAGTAGTCTGCCCTTAGTACTACACACGTGACCTAACCATCTGATACACATAGTAACCTGCACTTAGTACTACACACGTGATTGAAGTTGTCGGGTATGCATAGTAGCCTACGCTTAGTACTACACATGCAACCTAACTATTGGGCATGTAGTAGCCTGCACTCAGTACTACACACGTGACCTAAACCCATCTTAAACACATAGTATCCTGCACATAGTACTACATATGTGTTCTCACAATGGATCATTTGTATCATTTCTATTCCGATGGTTCAACTGGGAAATTCCTCACTTTCCAACATTTAACAAGTTCATTCATAACCTATTTCAATTCATAATTTACATCAAATGATCATTCTATAGGTAGCAAATCTCATATAATAACAAAATATAATAACATAAAAAGAATCGATATATTATTTACATACAAACTTACCTCGAATACGAGCACAGCTATATATTCCGATTTAGTCCATAATCTCATTCATTTCCAATCTATGCCCGAATCTCATTTTCCTTGGTCTATAATATCACATTTAGCTTCCTAATTAGTCACATTATTCATATGGGTCCAAAAATCATTTTTTATGAATTTGCATTTTGACCCCTAAACTTTCACATATTTGGACTTTTTCCCTAAGGCTCATAAAATGTTTTTCGTCCAATTTCCTTGCATTTTAAGCCTAGCCAAATCATTTTCAAAACTACAGCAGCCCCTAATTTCCACTAAATCACACTTTTATGACAAATTTTGTAACTTTTGCAAAACGGTCTTTTTTGACAATTTCACCGAAAATCACTTATTAAAAGTCGTTTATTACACACTGAGCATTCATTTTCTACCATTAGACATCAAAACGCATGCATGTCATCCATGGGTAAATTTTTAAACACAAACTCTCGCTCAAAATATGGGCAGAAATGAGTAGATCTTGTTACGAGGATTTTAAAAACATAAAAATCATTAAAAATGGGGCTAGAACAGATTTACGATCGAGCTTGGAAGCTTGAAAAACCCTAGCTATGCCTTCTCCATGCAAGTTTCAGCCATGGGGTAGAAGATGGACAAAAATTGGCTTTTAATTTTGTTTTTAATTCATTTTAATTACTAGATTACCAAAATGCCCCCAACTTAAAAATATTCTATTTCACTCATTTCATGTCCATTTTTGTCCAACAAATTGTCCAATGGTCTAATTACCATTTAAGGGCCTCCAATTTAAAATTTCATAATAATTAGACACCTTTAACATGTAGAACTCAACTTTGCACTTTCTACAATTTAGTCCTTTTGACCAAATTGAGTGCTCAAACGTCAAAATTTTCGAACGAAATTTTCACGAAATTATCCCGTGAAATTGTAGACCATAAAAATATAATAAAAAAATTTTAATTTGTCAGATTTGTGGTCCCAAAACCACTATTTCAACTAGGCCCTAATTCAGGATGTTACACTATACCATTACCACTCAGTTCTGAGTAGGGGACACTTCGGGGGTACACATACTACGGCAAAAGTATTGCAAGTCGGATTCTTTTGGCCAACACTGTTTAAAGACACGTATGCTTACGTAAGGAGCTATGATCGATGTCAAAGGGTTGGAAATGTGAGCAACATAAATGAGATGCCCTGAACAAACATCACTGAGGTAGAATTATTCAATATTTGGGGTATTGACTTTCTTGGTCATTTCCCTCCATCTTTTGGTCACAAGTACATATTGGCAGCAGTAGACTACATGTCTAAGTGGATTAAAATCAAGGCATATCCGACGAATGATGCTAAGGTTGTGATGAAGTTTTTACAGAAGCATGTGTTCACAAGGTTTGGAACCCCAAGAGCTATCATCAGTGATGAAAGGTCCCATTTTGTGAACAAATGGTTGAAATGGTTACTCGACAAACATGAAGTAAAGTAGAAGGTTGCCACAGCTTACCATTTACAGAGGAATGGGCAAGTTGAACTGGCTAACAAAGAGATCGAATGCATACTCGAGAAGGTAGTTTGCCTGAACTGAAGAGATTAAATGATGCTTTATGGGCCTACAGGACAACATACAAGAAACCTTTAGGGATGCCACCCTATAGGTTGGTCTTTGGGAAAGCCTGTCATCTGCCCTTAGAGTTAGAGCACAAAGCTGACTAGGCTCTCCAACAACTCAACCTGGAACTTAAGCTTGCTAAAGAGAAACGGATGCTCCAAATCAACGAGTTAGAAGAGTTCTGAATGTTCTCATATGAGAATGCCAAATTACTCCTGGAAAGACTTAAGAGATGGCATGACAAGCACATTCGAGTTCGAGAATTTGAAGCAGGTCAGCAAGTCTTTTTATTCAATTCCAGGTTAAGGTTCTTTCCAGGTAAGTTAAAATCACGTTGGTCCGGTCCCTTTACGATTCACCAAGTTTATCCATACGGATTTGTCAAACTTCAAAATAAGGGAGGTAATTTTCGAGTCAATGTTCAACGCTTAAAACATTACTAGGGGATAAATTTGAACGGGACCAAATCTCGTTCATTTTATCAGATACTTAATTTTTCTCATTTTTCTTTTTAAATAAATGATTTAGGGTATATTTTCGGGATTAGAATTTTTAAATAAATTCTGTCAAGGAGATTGGAACTTAAGCGGGACCGCTTATGCCCCCTTCAATTGTTCCTGGGAATTGATTTTAACATAATCTTCCGAGAAATTATCCCCTAACTGACAAAATAATTTTTTAGTTTTTCAAATAAAAGGGTCAATTTTAATCCAAGTCTTAATTGCAACTCAATTTCAAATTTTCTTTAAGTCTAGGTACTTAATTGAATTATTTTCAAAATTCGGTTGCTCTTTTTGTAAATATTAAAAATTAGATGTCTCTTTTTGTAAATATTTTCAAAAGGCATCTAGAATAAATGTTTTTATTTTAATTTAATAAATAAGATGATAATAACTAGTATATAATTATATAATATATATTAATTATTATCAACTTTATATAGAATTAGGATTAGTTTAAATTTGATCATATTTTAATTAATAGTTTTTATTTCAATAAATTAATAGGAAATAATAATTTAATATGCATTATATTAATTATTTATTGTTGTTAACTCTATGTAGAATTAGAACTTAGAATATTTTAATTATTAATTTATTCTAAGAATTCTAATTAAATTCTCACTC
Organism: Gossypium anomalum; assembly: GCA_025698475.1. NCBI lineage: Eukaryota > Viridiplantae > Streptophyta > Magnoliopsida > Malvales > Malvaceae > Gossypium > Gossypium anomalum. The sequence continues at coordinate 27,263,211 of CM046963.1, read as the reverse complement.
CCTTCACCATAAATTTCACCCATATTTTCCACTTTTTCACATTACCTCAACCTAGCCACACTAACACCCACCTTCGGCAACAACAGCCCCAATGCACACCAGTGTTGCTTCCAACTCCAGCCTGTGTGCACCAATAGCTTAGCAACCTACTCCTTTTCGCCGCACCTACCCGCACGTCCAGCTCTAACAGCCTCCGCACTAGCTTGCGCGCCTAGTAGCTCACCAGGCCTGCTCGACGCACCTGCCTGCTGCCACTCTCTCTCTCATCCTCACGACACATGCGTGCCCTGCTACTCACACAAGGATCCGCATATTGTTGCTGCCTCTATTGTGCCAAGCCACACCTTGCGCACCGCTGCTGCCTTACTTCTCGCACCAACACCCTTGCCTATCGCACCACACAATCAAGACACCCTACAATCATCTCTAAACCGACCTCTTTTGTTTTATATTTATTTTATTTAAGTTCTTAATTTTTATATAAAGGTGGTAAGAAAAAATTCTCTCTTACATTTTAATTATTTAATTTTTCAATTTATTAAATTATTAATATTTTATAATAATTAAATTTTTGAGAAAATATTTGTTTCCATCTTATGTTCAGGTTAGTCGTGCCTCACAAAAGAACTCATGCCTTTGTCCAAATTGACGAATCACAAAACAAATTCCACTATGAAGAAGCCAAAGCGAGATACGAAAGCATTTTTAAAAATCAGCAGATGCACCCAGAAAAAGGCTTTACACTTAAAGAAAGCAACTATATTGATTTCATGGCATGCATTGTTGAAGCTCTCAATTGGGAGTTATTTTCTGAGAAAAGGCCTAGGGTATGTGAGGAGTTAGTTCGTGAATTTAACCTCAAGCGAATTGACTGAAGTGTCTGTCCGAGGAATCAAGGTACCAATCAGCTCAATTGCTATTAATGAATTCTTTGAATTACCTGATTTCGAATATGACGAATATTCTTCAGTAATGAGAAATATTGAGGCTGAAAAATTGCAAGAAATTCTCAAGGAACTGACAGTTCCGGGTTCTAAGTAGACTCTGTCAAAACAAGGAATTCACACTTGTCCCTGAGAATATTTAACACCACTAGAAAAGGTATAGCTCTATTTTATTCGGTTTAGCCTTATGCCTATTTCACATGCGACTACAGTTTCATTAAAGCGAATGGTCTTTTTATACTCGATTTTAACTGCAAAGACCATTGATGTGGAAAAATCATTTTGAGGGAAATGTGGAATTGTGGCGCTAGACGTTTGGCCCAGCTTACTTTTGCTTTACGATAACAATTTTGTGCTTGAAAGCTAAAATTCTTTCCAAACGTAAAAAAGACAAGTTATAGCCAGGGTACAATCACTGGGTAGTACCTCTACCGAATAGCCGGGGACTCTATTCTACAACAACAAGTTGAAGAAAGTGAGGATTCCAAAGAAGAAGAAGATCCCATAGAGATCGAACTAATGCAATCAGCTGAAATCCCTGATAAGGCATGTAACACCCCTTACCCATATTCGACGCCAGAATAGGGTACAAGGCATTACCAGAATTAAACACAAACATTCATACAAAACCAAGACACAAATTTCCACTCAAATTTAAAACTTATCATTTACACTCATATTGTCCCTATTATGGGCCTACGAGGCCCAAAACATACATTGAGAGTGGTTCGGGACTAAACCGAGAACTTTTAGAATTTTCTTAACACTTATAAAATTTTCAAGTTTTGGAGGGTTACATGCCCGTATGGGTTGGCCGTGTGGTCACACATGCTCGTGTGGCTTGGGACACGCCTGTGTCCTCAGCCCATGTAACTCTCTATTTATGATGTCATCATCAAATTAGGGTCACACGGCCAAGTCACACGCCCGTGTGCTAGGCCGTGTGGCAAATGATATTCTCAAAAATCAAGTGCAGACTTCACATAGCCTGGGCACACACCCATGTCCTATGGCTGTGTCTCTCTCACGGTCGACACACACGGTCGTGTCTCGTGCCCGTGTGTTTACTTTTGGGTATTCTATTTTGCATTAATTAAGGTGTAGTGGACACACGGTCGTATCGCATGCCCAGGGGGCAGACAGTGTGGACAAATACAAGGTTATTTCCAAGCCATTTTGTCACTGTCACTTGCACACATTAATACAATATCACCAGGCCTCACACAACATAATTAGGCAAGCAAATGACCATAAATAAGTCAATAACGTGTCGTCTTGTACATAAATAAGACATTATACTTCGTCAAGCCCATAATTACCAATCCTCGTGCATTAAGAATCATAGGTTTACTTCAATTTTACACATTTAGGTCTTAGTCATCATCACACCAACACATCTCAATTAAATCATCAAACATTCATCACTAATAACATAACCCATCATATACACATAATCACAAACCACATCTCAAAGATATAGGCACATGCATATTCATATGATCAATATAAGCCATCATTCATGGCTATATACAAATTAGACCATAAACTATTCTAGGCTAACGCATTTGGCCACATCAACAATGACATAATTAATTAAAAGACATAGTCCCTATACATGCCATAAACTTAAATGCTTGCATTCACTTATACCCAAATGATAACTTGATAGTGTGATAGCATCTCCGGCGATCCCCAACCTGAGCTAGTTAAATTAACCTATAAGAGATAGGAAAAGAAAGAGAGTAAGCAATAAAGCTTAGTAAGTTCATATGCAAATAATAACCAACTGTTAACATTTATTTATTTTACTCATCTATAAGAACATTATTAATACAACTTGCATTAAGTCTCATGGTTACCACTTACTTATTCTTAATGCTTACTCTTTTATCTTACAAACATTAATTGCATGTCCTAGCAACCATAATCTCTCCATAATAGCATATCCCATTACATAACAAGTTTCTTCAACTTTCTTAACCACATACACATCATTTACGAATAATCATAATTTTCACAAATAGCTTGACAACCTTTTACTTATTCATAGCTCATATCTCTCAATGTTTTCAAAATGACTTTAATCTACAACTACTCTTGTCTTTCCCTTTTCTCATATCCAATGAATCACGGTTTAAGTATATACATCATACTAAATCACAACTCAATTAGGCTCATAAGCCTAACACATGTCAATTAGGCTCATAAGCCTAACACATGATCATTTCAAATCTTATCATGCATCTATTCATCATACATATAAATCAATAATCGCATGGTTGTCAATATCTCACAAGCATAACTTATTCCTACACATTCTTATCGAGGATTCATCATATATCAAATTCACTTCACGTGAGTTCTTTGTACATACATGTACCACTCGTAATATAGACACATACTTCTCATTTTGAACATACCTGTTGAACACATGGAATATTAAAGGATACTCAAAAATCTTATACATATAGTACCCTACCAATGCCATATCCCTAATATGGTCTTACATGAAATATCATATCGAGGCCATGTCCCTGACATGGTCTTATATGAAATCATTGTAACACCCCAAACCCGGATTGGACATTATGGCCGAATCTGGCGATGTCACATTGAAGTGTCTTTTGTAAAGTGTGATATTGTTGAAAAACCCAATCTCAAATTAACCTCTTTGTGTGATCTTAAAGACGTTCATTTATTTTCAAAATGTAAGTCGTTTGTTAAGGAGTTAATCTATTAAACGTCATTATTATATTTGTATTTTAAAATGTTATTTCTTGCTGAAGCTGTTAAAACATGTTGCGTATTCGTGGTGTTTTTGAAAAACATTTATCTCTATGAAAACCCACGTCTTTCCCTACTGCTAGCAGTTATAAATCAAAATAAATAAAAACCCAAATTAAATTAAAAAGCCATAAAGGCCTTATTACAGTAAAAATACCCAAATAAAAATTACTTATAATTTAAGAATTAAATATGAAAGTATGTATGGTTGTGTGGACACCTTTGAGTCTCTCGCGGCACCCATTCGCCTAAGATTGGGGATTACCTGTACACATAAATAGATGGGTGAGTTAAGAAAACTCAATGTGTAATCCCATATCAAATAAGCAAGCAGCGAGCATATACAGTCTGGGCCTAAGCGCAATTTAGTAATGGTTTAGTATCAGTTAGGGCCTTAGCCCATTACAGTATCAGTATCAGTTTTGGCTTGAGCCCATCTTACTGATAGTAGTAGTACAGATATGCAATCAAGAGATCCTACCCAGCCAGCCTCTACACTCCATCTCCCGTCCAACCCTGCACTCCATGTGGGGATATAATCAACTCACCCATCCTTACACTCCAAATAGTACCTGTTGTGGCACTAAACAGTATATGTAGCAGAGCTACCAGTACAGTACACTTCCTCCAATCATAATAAAACCCCACGCTATACAACATATCATGTATCATGTCATGTCATTTCATAATACCATACATGTACTTAATACGTCTAAAATGGCATGCTTAACACAATCATACATCACATAGGGGCATAACATTTATTTAATCAATTAGCGGGTCTACGTAAACTTACCAACCCAATATTAGGTCCACAGTTGTCTCGGACGACTCGGGGAACCCAGGCAACCTTAACAGTCTAATAGCAAAAATGGGCCCACAGCGTATATTGTAGGCCTATGTGGGCCCACATGCCTGTGTGGCCCACTTAGCCTAAGAAATGGCCTTGGCCGTGTGAATTACACAGCATGGCCTAATATTCTCCACACGTCCATGGTTTACCAGTGTGGGGCCCACATTACTCATGGCCGGCCTCAACGACCATACGTCCATGTTTAGTTATACGGACTACCACACGAGCGAGCGCATGCTCGTGTAGCGTCGTCGTTCACTTATTCCGGCTTTTACCGATTTCCATAGTTAGGATTGTGTTTACACACCTTGTTGCGAAAGTACGCAAATAGTTCACAAGCACTCCAAACCTAGATTCAAACACGATACACCATCAGTCCCTTAATCAATAGGATTAAATAATCCCATTTTAAGTCACTCATCCAAAAGGTTACTTATCACTTGCCTTAGTCGATCGATTGAGGATCACACACTTAACCCATTGCAAGAGACAGATTACAAAGCCCTTAGAGATAACCTGCAATACAATCGAAACTTAATCCCCTAAACCATTATTGATCACACCAATAGTTTGCACCAATCGCATAACAACTTACTGAATGTGCCAAACTCAAAATAGGAGAAGGAAATAATTGGCCCACTCCCTAAACGAAAGCCAAAAGCACACGATACGATAGAGGCGAAGGCTAGCACAATTGCACCCCTGATTGGTCAAAGAACAATTGTCAAAACTAAAAGGATAGAGATGGAGTATTCAACTACAACAAAGGTTGAGAGGAGAAAAGAATCGAGAGAGAGAAGAGAGAGAGAGTATTCGGCCAAAACAAACCAATTGAAAGAGGGAAGAAGAAGAAGTAATTGGTCAAAGAGGAAAACCGATTAGGAATGAGGGAATAATGAATATTTGGCCAAAGCCAAGAAAAAATCGAGAGGATAACTACTAAAGGAGAGCCAACGATCAGCAAGTGAACTCGAGGAAAGTGCACAAAAAGTGAAAAAAAGAGAAGATACCTGAAAGGTCTATAGCAATTCTCGGCCACCCTACCAAAAAGTGAAAAGAGCCAAAAGAAATTGTCAAAAACTGAAAATGTAGAGAGAACCCAACCAAAGCAGAACTCCTGAGTGCTGGGAGTTCAAATTCTGCACCAACACTCCCACTCCTTCTAAATCTCTTATTTTTCTGCCCAAATCCCTTCATACCGTCCACTCCTCCCTTAACCACTTAATTCAAACTCCACTTAAACACTTTAGTGTTTCGATCAAACCACAACACTCCCACGACACCAGCAGCAAAATAAAACACCTCAATGCACCTATCAGCACTCAAACCTCAGCCCACAAGTAACTACAACATGCCACTTATCCTCTAGACTAGCAGGCCTCTTTCTGACATGAAATACACACATTTATTTAAAAGCCTACTGACTATAGACAGGTTTATTCATATTAAAAACAAAACTTTTGCACAAGCCAAGGCTTAAACCCAAGACTTCTCAAACTCTTCCCAGGACACTTAACCACTGAGGCAGACATGCATTTGTGTAACACAAAGATACAAAAATATATACTTAGAATTTTTGGAGCGTTACAAATCTATCCCCTAAAAGAAAATTTCGGCCTCGAAATTTTTACCTGATCAGAACAAATGAGGGTATTGTTGTCAAATCGCCTCCTCAAGTTCCCATGTGGCCCTTAGAGCTGTGATTACGTAAAAGAACCTTAGCCAGTGGAATAGACTTCTTCCTTAAAACCTTTACATCACGTTCTAATATATGAATTGGCTCTTCCTCAAGAGTCAGATTTGGCCTAACCTCAACCTTCTCAACCGAATTAGCATGTGTGGGATCAGAGTGGTAGCGCCTCAACATAGAGACGTGGAACACATCATGAATTTGATCCAACTCTGGAGCTAACTCTAACTGATGGGCAACCGGTCACATGCAGTCTCACTATCTCAGACACATATAGTTTAGCCAGTTTCTACAAAGAGTAACCAGTACGAACTGGTATAAAATGGGCAGATTTGGTCAATCAGTCCACGATGACCAAGTGACTCATCTTCCAACTATTTACCCTTAATCTAATCCATCCACATCGGGTTAACTTGCAGGTTAGCCAATAAGCTACCATCATCAAATAAACTGAGGTGAGTAAACATCGCCCTCAAATCAGTCATAGCTCTACGACTCAATGCGTCGGCCACCACATTGGCTTTTCCAGGATGGTATTCGATCGTACAGTCATAGTCTTTAAGTAGCTCAATCCATCTACGTAGCCTAAGATTTTGCTCCTTCTGAGTGAGGAGATATTTGAGTCTCTTGTGATCGGTGTAGATGATACACTTCTCACCGTACAGGTAATGCCTCTAAATCTCCAGTGCAAATACCACCGCAACCAACTCAAAGTCATGTGTCGAATAATTCACTTCATGAGTCTTAAGGTAATGAGATGCATATGCTACCACCTTACCCTCTTGCATCAACACACATCCCAATCCCAAACCAACATGTGATGCATCGCTGTAGACGGTGAACTCTTTCCCAAACTCTGGCTGTATCAAGATAGGGGCCTCAGTTAGTACTTTCTTGAGCTTCTCGAAGCTCTCCTGCTGTGCATTAGTCCAGTTAAACGACACCCCCTTACATAACAGCTTAGTCAAAGGTGCTGCGATCAGAGAAAATCCCTCTACAAACCGTCAATAATACCCTACCAATCCCAGAAAGTGCGAATCTCAAATACAGTCTTAGGTAGCTTCCACACCAAAATGGCCTCAATCTTTCGAGGATCAACCCTAATCCCTTCAGCAGATACCACATGGCCTAGAAATATTACCTCTCATAACCAGAACTGACATTTACCAAACTTGGCGTACAGTTGTTTCTCCCTCAGAATCTACAGAACCACTCGGAGATGTGCATCATGTTCATCTTTAGTCCTCGAATACACCGAGATGTCGTCAATAAAAACCACTACGAACCGGTCCAAATAAGGCTGAAACACTCAGTTCATTAGATCTATAAAAGCCGTTGGTGTATTCGTCAGTCCAAATGGCATCACTAGGAACTCGTAATGACCATAACGAGTCCTAAATGCTATCATATATACATCAGTCTCTTTAACCTTTAGTTGATGGTACCCCAACCGGAGATCAATCTTAGAGAAAACTGAAGCTCCACGAAACTGGTCGAATAGATCATCTATCCTCAGTAGGGGGTACTTATTCTTAATGGTCAATTTATTCAATTGCTGGTAATCAATGCACATACGCATAGATCCATCCTTCTTTTTCACAAACAACACTAGTACTCCCCACGGAGACACACTAGAGCGGATGAACCTACGATCTAATAACTCTTGAATCTAAGCTTTAAGCTCCACAAGCTCCTTCGGTGCCATTCTATAAGGAGTGATGGACACCGGAGCTGGCAGGAGCTCAATCGGTAACACGTCAAAATAGGGCCTAGTCAGAATAGTGGTTTTGGGACCACAAATCTGACATTGAAATATTTGTTTTATGATTATTATGAGGTCTAGAATATGATAATATGCTTGTGCTAAATTTTCATGAAGAAATTCTATGTGTAAGGTGTCCGATTGGAAAATAAGGACCAAATTGACAAAATTGCAAAACTTGGATTCTAGAAGCAATTTGTATGAAATTGCTTTAGATTATTAATTAGAAGGCCTTGAAAATAAATTTTCCCAATTTCTAAGTTTTTGGACAAAAATGGGCTTGTATGGATGAAATTTTAAAGAAAGAGCTTGAGGACATTTTGGTCATTTGGCTAATTAATGAATAAAATGGGAAAAATCAAGCTAAAATCACCCACCGTCTTCCTTGTGGCTGCAAAAATTCTCCATAGCCAAAGCTAGGATTTTGGTTCAACATTTCAAGCTTGATAGCAAGTGATTTCTAGCCTCGTTTTTAATGTTCTTTGTATTTTTGAAATCCTGGTAGCTTACTCTCTCTATATCTGCCCATATTTCATGCTAGGGGTCAAGTTTAGAAATTTATCCATGCATGAGTTAATTGTATTTTGATGGTTTATGGAGGAATATGAAAGTTGGATGTGTGTTAAACATCTTTTCCTAGGTGATTTTCATGAAAAACCCCAAAAAGGACTTTTTTGCAAAAGGTGTAAAATATGAGGTAGAAATGTGAAATAATGGAAAAATGTGGGCTGTCATAAGAGGAAAAAACATTCGGCTAGGCTTGGGTAATGTAGGAATTGCATGCATTTCATTATACAAGCCTAGGGACTAAATCATAAATAATGTGAAAGCTTAGGGGCAAAACGGTCATTTGGATCGGGGGTGAAATTTAAACTTGAAAAGTACAATGTGAGGTGTTAATGATTTATTTTTATTGTTATAGACCCCGAGAAACAAATTTTGGAGGTCGATCAAGAAAAATAAAAGGTTTCAGAATAACCGAAACACGATACCGAGACGAATACCAAGTAAGTTCGAATAACTTAAAGTGAACTCAAAACATGTTTATTTTCATGATTTATGAATGTATGATAATTACATTTGATGATGGCATGAAAACCTACAAAATGCATCTTTAATAATGACACATTGATAAATGTCCCGGTTGAGATTAAAAAGGAAGTTCGGTGGATAAACCATGATTTACATGTTGATTGAGATCCTGCATGTGTTGCAGAAGGATTTAGCTCAGACGGGTAATCCGTTGATCTCAATATAGAAAGGATCTAGCCCGAACGAGTGTTCCTTGAGTGATCGAGCCTCCCAAAGAACATGTGTACACGGAGGATTTAGCCCAGATGGGTAATCCGATTAGGGTCTGAATTTAGCCTGGACTGGTAATTCAGATCCGAGTTCATTAAGGGTGTTTGTCGCTATAAGGGATTTAGCCTGGACTGGTAATCCCAACATCACTTTATGAGTTTACGATACGAGGGATTTAGCGTGGACTGGTAATTCCGCCATAAGATGTGAGGTTCGCGGGAGTGCATACCTAAAATGATCACTCTTATGAATGACGGTAAATGGATAAACCATCGAGATTTCCTAGAAACTCAACGGGATTAACAGGAGACATAAATATAGAGGAAAGGATGAATGGTGAGCTCATCTACGACCAATTTACATGATGTATTATTATGTGACTAACTTGATGATTAAGTGTATGTGATAGGGAAAGCATTCCATGCTTATTGATTTTATTGCCTAATATGGTTGTATGCTAATTACTCAGTAAGTTTGCTTTCTAGTTATTCGGGCTTATTAAGCATGTAAATGCTTACCCCTCTCTTTTCCCTGTCTTACAGAGCTCAAGGACTAGTAAAGATTAGAAGACGGTTGGAGAGTCAACACACTATCAACTAGTCCAGTTTTGGTATAAAAACACTTTATTTTGTTCAAATGGCATGTATAGGACTTTGGTTTATTTTGTGATATGTGCTATTTGAATTGCCCATATGAAGGCTTGTAAAGGTTTACATATCTTCTTGTATTTGGTGATGGGAATTAGCTTATTTGAACTAGGCTATGACCTAGAAATTTATGCATGTTTAGGTTTACTTGGGATGGCTTGGTTATAATTGGTAATAAGTTTTAAGAATGAGCCAATCTTAGATGTGTCAATGAGACATAGAATTCTTTAATACAAAAAGAAAATTAACCTAGCATGTATAAAACTGATGATATGAGGTTTCCATGCAATGAGGTTTATCAAGGTTATATGTAAGCATAAATTTTGGCCTTATTATGTATTAAGGTAACCTATAAGTGTGATTAGTTGATAGAGGGTGACTAAAGGCTTGGAAAATAGCCTTACAAGGTTACATGGGTAGACAGATGGGTGTGTGTCTAGGCCGTGTGTGACACACGGATTGCCCCCATGGGTGTGTGGCATGGCCATGTGTCCCCTGCACTTAAAATTTTAAGTCAGTTTCAAGCAGGGGCTAGACACACGAGTGTGTGTCTTGGACATGTGCCCCTAAATGCATACTGACGTCGTAAACAGAATGCTCAAGTTTTTGGACACGAGTGACCACACGGACGTGTCTAGACCGCGTGAAAGACACGGGCCAGGGACACGGGCGTGTGTCTTAACTGTGTGAAAACCCCTATAAGTTCGAAAAGAAAAATAATTTTTATAAATTCAACACGGGTAAAGGACACAGGTGTGTCCCATAGCACACCGGCGTGTGCATTACCCCCACATGGGCGTGTGAGGCTTTACTTAGGAAATTTTTCATAAACTTTCGTAAGTTCTCAGTTTAGTTCCGAATCATTCTCAATGGGTGTTTAGAGCCTCGTAGGCCCACAATAGGGACATTATGATGCAATTTGATTTATTTTATATTGGAATACAATTTTATAACCCGTATTTCCTAAAGATGTTCAAGTACATTTTCGGTAACGCTTGGTATCCAGTCCTGATCTCGGGTATGGGTAAGGGGTGTTACACAATCCCAAACTCAACTTCATGGTTTGGAGGTAACCCAGGTAGCTTATTAGGAAAACATCCGAAAAGTCTTTAATTGTTTTGATACTTTAACAGAAGAACCCTTAGAATCTGAAACACTAATGTAGGCAGGTACACCTCACAACCCTTACGAACCAACTTCTCGGCCTTTAATGCAGAAATCACATTTGACAAGTAGTTCCGACGTTCTCCAACTACAACAACCTTGTCATACTCCACAGTTCTTAGTTCTACCCGTTTAGTAGCAAATCCAAGCTCACCCGATGTTTAACCAGCCAGTCCATTCCTAATATTAAATCAAATTCTCCAAAAGAAAGTTCCATCAAATCCGCCGAAAAGATAACGTCTTGAACCTCCAAAGGAACATCTCTGAACAATTTATTTACCCTCTCTGACTGCCCCAAAGGACTCAGTACAGTAACCTCACTCGTAGTGCTCTCAACTATGATACCTAAAGTCTCAGACATAGTACAAGATATATAGGAATAAGGAGATCCTATATCTTCCAGTGTAGTATACGGTTCATTATAGAAAAAAAGTACCTATGATAACATCTGGAGCATCTCCATCATCTCAGCGATGTACAGCATAAACCAGAGCTGGCTGCCTCGCCTCAATATGACCAGCACCTCTGCCTAGTGCCCTCTAACCATGGCCCAAACCATTACCACCTTTGGCCTGACCCCAGCCTACTTGTGGCTACTGAACACCCCTCGGCGGCTGTGTAGTACCCAAACCTGTAGCTTGCATCTGATCGGACCTCCGTGGACACTCTTTAATACGATTATCTAATGATCCGTACCTTAAACATGCCCCAATCCTTTTCCAGCACTCGGCCTAATGGTGTATCCCACAATCTGCACAAGGCTGCGGTCCAGCACCAACAGTAGGGGCCCCAACTCTGACTGGCCCATCAACTCTGGCCTTTTTCTTAGGCCTCAGAAAGGAACTTGAGGGCTCTAAATCCCTCCTAGTCCTACCTCTCTCTTTCTCATGGTTTTGTCGCTCAGCGCACTTCACTTCCTCGGTGATCTTTGCCTTTTCAACCAATGCAGCAAAATCTCGCTCCCTTTGAGGAGCTATTAGAACCCGTAAACTATCCCTGAGGCCAACCTCGAAGCAAACACATCGCTCGTACTTAGTTGCCACCATCCCTCGTGCATAGCAGCATAGTCGCAAAAATTCAGCCTCATATTCGGCCACTGACTTATACCCCTGTGTCAGATTCAGAAACTCTCTCCTTTGGGCATCCACATAACTAGCACCTACATACTTTAAAACTCTCTCCTTCGGGCATCCACATAACTAGTACCCACATACTTTCTCTGAAAAGTAGCCTTGAAAAACTCCCAGGACAATCGATCGGGCTAAGTGCCCTCTTTAACCGTAAGCCACCACTGGTAAGCCTCATCCCTCAGTAGAGACACTGAACCCTTTAGTTTCTACTCGGAGGTGCAGTCGAGATCGTCCATGATCCTCTCTGTGGCCCCAATCCAATACTCAGCCACATTAGGGGAAAATCCAACAATACCCTTAAAAATCTTAGCTCTATTAGACCGAAGTTGTTCCTTAACTGACCCATGGCCCACCGCACCAGTATTGGGCCCAGCAACCCTCTCCAGAATTTGTAACATAGCATGGGACAACGCATCATCCCCAGCCGCATGATCATGAGACCTAGCCTCAGCCACAGGTGAAGCCGATGCCTCCCTAGTTTCTACATTAGGCGTGTGGCCAGATGACGATAAACCAACTCGAGCACCTCCACGGCCTCCGTCGCGGCCTCTTGTACCCTTTTCACGAGTACCTCTGGTGCTCATTATCAAATTGTGATTTATTTGTGTTAATAGTTTTATGCATCAGTTTACAGTTCCAGTGTTTATTAACGAATATTTTATGGAAAGCAGTATTAGTAATTTAGAGTTCGTTTTCGTAGATCGCAATCTCACTACAGTTTTTAGTTTACACTAACTAGAGTATTTCAGTACAGTCTACTACTTACAGTAGTCGCAGCATTTCAGTTTAAACAAACAACAGTTTTAGAAGACTTACAGAATCGACGCCGGAGACTTGGTGTACCACACATTCGATAAAACATTTCAAAATACTTCAAATCATTTGAAACAGTTCTTTCCAAAATTTAAAGTTTTAAAAGAACCCCAAATCCACAGCTGAGTTTTGCAACCTGGCTCTGATACCACTAAATGTAACACTCCAAACTCGGCCTAGACATTATGGCCTAATGCGGCGATGTCACATTGAAGTGTCTTTTGTAAAGTGTGATATCATTGAAAAATCCAATCTCAATTTAACCTCTTTGTGTAATCTTAAAGACATTCGTTTATTTTCAAAATGTGAGTCATTCGTCAAGGAGTTAATCATATTAAACGTTATTATTATATTTGTATTTTAAAACGTTATTTCTTGCGGAAGCTTTTAAAACATGTTGCATATTTATGGTGTTTTTGAAAAACATTTATCTCTGTAAAAATCCGCGTCTTTCCCTACTGCTAGCAATTATAAATAAAAATAAATAAAAACCCAAATTAAAGTAAAAATCCATAAAGGCCTTATTACAGTAAAAATACCCAAAATAAAATTACTTATAATTTAAGAATTAAAAATGAAAGTATGTGCGATTGTGTGGCCACCTTTGAGTCTCTAGCGGCATCAATCCGCCTAAGATTGGGGATTACCTGTACAGATAAACAGATGGGTGAGTTATGAAAACTCAGTGTGTAACCCCATGTCAAATAAGCAAACAGTGAGCATATACAGCTTGGGCCTAAGCCCAATTCAGTAATGGTTCAGTCTCAGTTAGGGCCTTAGCCCATTTGACATCGATGTCGGTTTGGGCACGAGTCTGCCTCGATGATGATGAGCGATCACAGATATGCAATCAAGAGATCCTGCCCAGCCAACCTCTACACTCCATCTTCGTCCAACCCTGCACTCCATGTGAGGATATAATCAACCCACCCATCCCTACACTTCAAATAGTACCGCTTGCGGCACTAAATAGTATTTGCAGTAGAGCTGCCAGTACAATACACTTCCTCCAATCATAATAAAACCCCACCCCATACAACACATCATGCATCATGTCATGTCATGTCATAAGACCATAATGTACTTAATGCGTCTAAAATGGCATGCTTAACACAATCTACATCATATAGGGGCATAACAGTCATTTAATTAATTAGGGGGTCTAGGTAAACTTACCGACCCAATAGTAGGTCCCTAGTCGTCTCGGACGACTCGGGCAACCAGAGCAACCTTAACAGTCCAACAGTGAAAATGGGCCCACGGCCCATATTGAGGCCCATTGGGCCCACACGCTCGTGTGGCCTACTTAGCCCAGAAATGGCCTTGGCCGTGTAAATTACACAGCCTAGCCCAATATTCTCCACATGTCCGTGGTTTACCCGTGTGGGGCCAACATGCCCGTGGCCTACACGGCCCAGTTTGGCCCAATACGGCCTCAACCCATGAAATCGCTCATGGCCAGCCTCAATGATCATATGTCCATGTTTAGTCATAAAGATTACCACACGAGCGAATGCACGCCCATGTAGCATCGTCGTTTACTTATTCTGGCTTTTGCCAATTTCCATAGTTGGGATTGTGTTTACACACCTTGTTGCGAAAGTGCGCAAATAGTCCACAAGCTCTCCAAACCTAGATTCAAACACGATACACCATCAGTCCCTTAATGAACAGGATTAAACAATTCCTTTTTAAATCACTTATCCAAAAGGTTACTTATCACTTGCCTTAGTCGATCGATTGAGGATCACACACTTAACCCGTTGCAAGAGACAGATTACAAACCCCTTATAGATAACCTGCAATACAATCGAAACTTAATCCTCTAAACCATTATTGATCACACCAATAGTTTGCACCAATTGCATAACAACTTGCTGAATGCGACAAACTTAGAATAAAAGAAGGAAACAATGAACGTACACCCCAAATGGAAGCCGAAAGCACACAATACGACAGAGGCAAAGGCTAGCACAACCGCACCCTTGATTGGTCAAAGAACAATTTCCAAAACTAAAAGGATAGAGATGGAGTATTCGGCCAAAACAAAGGATGAAAGGAGAAAAGAATCGAGAGAGAGAAAAGAGAGAGAGTATTCGGCTAAAGCAAACTGATTGAGGAAGGGAAGAAGAAGAAGTAATCGATCAAAGAGGAAAACTAATTAGGAAGGAGGGAAGAATGAATATCCAGCCAAAGCAAAGAAAAAATCGAGAAGATAACTGCTAAAGGAGAGCCAACGATCAACAAGTGAACTCGAGGGAAGTGTACATTCTGAATAACAACAGAAAGAAAAAAAGAGACTATACCTGAAAGGTCTATAGCAATAATCGACCTCCCTACCAAAAAGTGAAAAGAACCAAAAGAAATTGTCAGAAACTGAAAATGAAGAGAGAACCCAACCAAAGCCAAAATCCTGAGTGCCGAGAGTTCAAATTCGGCACCAACACTCCCACTCCTTGAAAATCCCTTATTTTCTTCCCCAAATACCTCCATACCGTCCACTCCTCCCTCAACCAATTAATTCAAATTCCACTCAAACACTTCAGTGTTTCAGTCAAACCACTACACTCCCACGGCACCAACAGCAAAGTAAAACACCTCAATGCACCTACTAGCACTCGAACCTCAGCCCACAAGTAACTACAACACGCCACTTATCCTCTAGACCAGGAGGCCTCTTTCTGACATGAAATACCCATATTTATTTAAAATCCTACTGACTAGAGACATGGTTTGAACCCAAGACTTCTCAAACTCTTCCCAAGACACTTAACCACTGAGGCAGGCACGCAATTGTGTAACACAAACATACAAAAATAAATACTTAGAATTTTTGGGGCGTTACAATCACATACCGAGGCCATATCCCAGATATGGTCTTATACGGAATCTCAGTAAACTTTATGTCATGACATTTGTAGCCCATCTATTCCTATGGATTCAATCAGGATTTCTCATTCATCGAATTTCGTAAAAATCATCATTAATCAATTTCATGGAAACAAATATACAGTTCATGCAATATCGAAATATTAAATACATAACATAAGGATGTATTATTTACACACAAACTTACCTCGATACCAAAAAGGGTAGAAAATGACCTAAAAATCAATTTCTATTTTTCCCCGTTCTAGGTTCGAGCCTCATTTTTCCTTGATCTATAACAGCAAATTTACCTTATTTAATTATCAAATTATTCAAAACAGCCCATAAATCATATTTTGGAATAATTACAATTTTGCCCCTAAACTTTCACTTGTTTACAAATTAGTGCCTAGGCTCGTAAAATGAAATGTACTCATTTCCATTGTTTCCCAAGCCTAGCCAAACCTAACACATGCTTATCAAAACCCACATTTTCCTTCAAATTAGATTTTTACTACTCATTTTTACACCTTTTGCAAAAAGGTCCTTTTAGGTGTTTTCATGAAAAATCACTTAGTAAAAGATGTTTATTACAGATCAATCTTTCATATTCCTCCATTAAACATCAAAAAGCATGCGTATCATACTTGGGTAAATTTTTTAACATGAACCCTAGCTCAAAATAATGGTAGAATAGCTAAATCATGCTTCAAGGATTTCAAAAACATAAAAAAATATATAAAAAACTAACACCAAAATGACTTACATACAAGGGAAATGGCTTGAACAATTTTTTTTCTCTTCTCCAAGTATAAGAATTGGCTATGGCATGAAAGTGGAAGAAGATGATAGCTTTTTAGCTTTTCTTTTATTTATTAAGCTTTTATCATCAAAATACCAACTTTCACTAACTTTGGCTTTTCATTTAGTACACTCCATGTACATCCATCATGCCTCTAAATGTTTTAATTACTCAATAAGGACCTAAAATTTTAAGTTCTATAGCTAATTAACACATTTAGCTAATAGAACACAACTTTAGCATTTTACGCGATTTAGTCCTTTTGACTAAATTGAGTGCCCAAACGTCGAAATTTTCGAACGTGATTTTCACGAAATCATTTTGTGAAATTGTAGACCATAAAAATATAATAAAATAAATTTTCTTACATCAAATTTTTGGTCTCGAAACCACTATTCCGACTAGGCCCAAAATTGGCCTGTTATAAGACAGAACTAGTGGAACCAGCAACCGAACCTGACATGACAACCTCAATATTTAGAACTCAATCGCCTCACCCAGATATTCAAGACGAGCTGTCAAAATTTATGGACATAATGCAGCATATGCAGTGGCAGCAACAAGCTTACTAGAGATATTCAAAAATACGGGAGATTCAATGAGAAGCGCTTTTACGAAAATATTCAATGACCCATTTATCTTTATGTCTGAGTTTCCAGATTTCATATTTGAACCATGAAGTCCACCATCGAAGAGGGAGCGAAGAGATTCATGCAAAAACAAAGACGATGGAGCAAAAGATGAGTTGAATTCGGAGGGATCCGCGAATAAATAAAAAGGGGGGATCTTGACTTTATTTTATTTCCGTTCTTAGGTTATTTAATATTTTAGGATTAGGTTTTATTAGGAATTTTTATTTTTCACATGATAAAACAAGAGGTGGAAATCATAAATAAAAATGAACAAGTTGCAAAGTACAAAGTGTGGAAATAGATATATACATGTCTAGGATTGGATTTAGAGAGAGCTTGGTACTTAAGCAGTCAAATTGACTCACCTCCTCTTTTCTAGAAGTCTACCTGGAGTATAGTATCTATTCACTTTTAACAATAAGGAGATTGTTCATCTAAAGTAGGGAGAGCAAAAAATTGAGTCCTCAAGTATGGTTCCTATCCACTATGAAATTTAGTTTTTACCATGAAAGAAATATCACCCCAAAGTTTTATAAAAATTAGGCACAATGCATATGAAAAATAAAGAGAACCTTTAGCTTGCTTTAAGTAAAACTGAAACCATAAATAGCTCAAATTAGTAGGATCATACTCAAAATAAATATGTAATTAATATATAAAAATATGTCCTTCTAGAGTATTATCAAATTCCCCCTACTTAGCCTATGTTTGTTCTCAAGTATGGTTCCTATCCACTGTGAAATATAGTTTTTACCATGAAAGAAACCCCAAAGTTTTGTAAAAATTAGGCGTAATGCATATAAAAAATAAAGAGAACCTTTAGCTTGCTTTAAGTAAAGCTGAAACCATAAATAGCTTAAATTGGTAGGATCATACTCAAAATAAATATGTAATTAATACATAAAAATAAGTCCTTCCAGAATATTATCAAATTCCCCCTACTTAAGCCCATGCTTGTCCTCAAGTATGGTTTCTATTCACTATGAAATTTAGCTTTTACCATGAAAGAAATATCACCCCAAAGTTTTATAAAAATTAGGCATAATGCATATGAAAAATAAAGAGAATATTTAGCTTGCTTTAAGTAAAATTGAAAAAGTATTTCAATTTAATCACACAAAAATGAAAATCGTGTTGGATTATTTCATGAAAGTTAGATAATTTACTAAACTTACCAAGACACCCTATTTGTTTCCACCTTTAGTCCCCAAATGCAATTTTATTATTAATGCATCTCTTTTTTTTTCTTTTTTTTTTCTTAAGAATATATTGAACCTTTTGACTCAAAGAGAAATGATAGCCAAGCACCCCACCCCGGCTAGTCAACCCAACATACTCTTAGTTTATTATATTTATATATGTTTTTTTCTTAAGAATATATTGAACCTTTTGACGCGAAGTGAGATGATAGCCAAGCACCCCACCCTGATTACTCAGCCCAACATATCCAACATAATTTTGTTTAATTCCAGTTCGCGGAGTTTTACTTAACACGTGACACAACATTTTGACGTGAAGTAGGATGACACCCCAAGCACCCTACCCCGATTACTCAGCTGGTCATGTTTTTAAGCTGCACTCATAACTCAAGAGACATCAAAATTTATTATTATCATGAAACAAAATTTTAATTTTGGAGGACTAGGAAAAATAATCAAGTGTCAAAAATAAGTTTCGAAAACTCCCTAACAATCATGAACATAAATTTAGCATACAATTGTATTAAGTGTTCTCTTTGCATTAAACTTAACCGATTTTACTATAAGCAAGATAGTGTTAACTCTATTAATCATAATCATATTATCCTGATTCAAATAAAACAGTGGAGATGAAATCAATATAGCAAAATCATAACTAACTCAGTAGACAAGAATCATGCTCGTAGGTCAAACAGTGGGCAATTTATGGTTAAAATCTTAGGCATGAAAGGAGGTAGAATATTTTAAAAAATAAATGTGGGCAAAAATGAGCACAAGGCAATAGCAATAGTAACATAATAGTAAAAGTAGCAGATAAAATGACAGAAATAATAAGGAATGCCTCCCCTACTTAAAACACATTGTCCTTGATGTGAAAGAAAAATGAAAACAAATATGTGAAAGAAAATAGTTTTAGAAAATCTCCCCATGTAGTCACTGTCGTTCATGCATACCTATAAGGAGGAGAGGAAGGAGGGGAAGGCGTTCGTCGGCTAAGTTGACGTGTTGGGGCACCGAGAATTGGCACCGATGGCTATTGACGATGAAGAAAGCTTCAGCAGTGGCACGACTTCTAGTCCTAACCATGGTGCTGGGAAAAATCGGTGGTGGGGGTGAAGAAGAAAGGGAACGGCGGCTGAAGGGTTATTTGGGTGAAAAATGGGGAAAAGTTTAAGGTTTGAAGGTGTAGAAGAAAGGGTGTTTGGCTGTATGGCGGGTGTTTGGATGCAGGTTTTGGGTAAGTATAAAGCAAGGATGTGCTATTCCTACTTGGAATAGGGATAGAATAAGGGATGTTTGTGAAAGTATGCCAATTCCTGAGTTTTTTCCTCGTTGATTTTCCTAGACAGAAGAAGAGAAATTTATTAATATCCAAACAAAATAAAGTAAAGTAATAAATAAATAAATAATAAAATAAAATAAAAATTGGGTTGCCTTCCAACAAGCGCTTGTTTAACGTCGTTAGCTTGACGCCCCAACTAGTATTGGGGCTGTTCTAGCTGAATTCTTTCATTCATATAGGCTTGGAAATTCTCCTTTTTTACCACATCCACCATATTTGGGTTCAATCGATCTTGCGCCTCTTGCTTTGGTTTCGTTTTTTCCTCCAAGAAAATCTTATCTGTGGCTGTCAGGGGGTTAATCCCTTTTAAGTCGACAATGGTCTCATCATTCTCCAAAAATGTGCATTTGAGATGCTCGCGGAGTGGTTTGAATTCCAGATCTAGTTCCAGTACAACAAAAGGTAGAAGTTTAGTATCCATAAGAGCCAATAATTCATTAACATATTCACAAATAGATCCTAAATCGAAATTATCATCTAAGAATGTTTCAAGTTTATCTTCATAAGGTGACTCAAAAGTTTCTTCTACTAATGAGTCAATTATGTTGACACGATTTACATTCAAGATTTCACTCAGGTGACTAATAGCGTCATAAATGTTAAACTTCATGATCTCCCCGTTAAACTCCATTGTGAGGGTTCTGCTACGCACGTCAATCTTAGTATTTGCAGTACTAAGGAAAGGTCACCCCAACAAGATGTTTGAAGATCCAGGAGCGTTATACTCTTCCATTTTATCACATACAAGTCTGCAAGAAAGATAAGTCCATTGACTTTCACATCTTCAAGGGCTCCTTCGGGTTACACAATAGAGCTGTCTGCTAATTGAATGATAACACTTTGTTTCGTCATAAAACCCGCTTTAAGTGATTCATAAATAGAAAAAGGAATTACATTTATGGAGGCCCCTAAATCACATATTGCTTTTTTAATTCCTAAATGGTTTATTTTTCATGGTATTGCAAACATGCCCCTGCCTTTACATTTTGCTAGCATCTTCTGCTGCAACACCGCAGATACATTTTCACCAACACTTACTCTTTCATTTCAAGTCAATTTTTGCTTGTTGGTGCAAAGTTCATTAAAGAACTTGGCATATCGCGGAATTTGTTTGATGGCATCCAACAATGTTATGTTGATCTCAACATTTCTGAATGTTTCAATGATCTCTTTTTCCTCCCTACCGCTCCAATTAATGTGGTCAATTCTCTTATATATGCCTCAATTTTCTATTGAAAATCAAGCATATTACCTACTAATTTATTAACCATGGTTTCTAAAATCTCGCGACTGTTGTGGAAACTGATTTTGGTATGGCTGGTTATACTACAGGTTTGCCCCATAACTCAAGTTAGGATGGTCTTTCCATTCTAGGTTATATGTATTTTCATAGGGGTCATATCGCCTTTGGGGCGGTCCAAGAAAGTTCCCCACAACATTTAAATGGGTCATAGTATCATGACACAAAATAAGGCATGAATCAGTTGTGTGTTTGGATGTTGCACAAATTTTGCATAGTCAGGTTGGTCCTGTTTTTAATGCAAAAAGAGAATTCATGATATTAGTAAGTCGATCAACTTTATCTTCTAAAGCTGAAATACTTAACTGGTGAACCCTCTAGTGGGTTTAAGATTGGCTCGAAATTTCTGATTATCTACAGCCATCGTGGATATCAAGCCCCTTGCCATCGTGGATATCAAGCCCCTTGCCAATTGGGGAGTCATATTGACCAGCGCCCTACCATTGGCAGCATCTACCATGTTCATTTCTATGGGTTTCAAGCCTTCATAAAAGTATTGGAGTAGAGACTATTCCGTTATACCATGTTGTAGGAAACTTGCGCACAACTTCTTAAATCACTCCTAATAGTCGTAAAGGGACTCTACTTCTTTTTGCCTTATCCCAATGATCTCCCTTTTTAACTCAACTGCATGCGATACTGGAAAAAACCTGTTGAGAAACAAACGGGAAAGATTAGTACAAGTTGTAATAGATCTAGGGGGTATATAAAATAACCATTCTCTAGCAGAATCTGCTAAGGAAAAAGGGAAAGCACGTAATTTGATTTGATCCCCAGTTACACCCTGAGGTTTCATGTTAAGGCAAACCATATGAAACTCTTTCAGAAGTTTGTGGGGATTTTCGTTTTGCAATGTACGAAAAGTTGGCAGTAACTGGATTAATCCTGAGTTCAGTTCAAAATTAGTATCCATAGTAGGATACGCAATGCATAATTGTTACTGTTCTGCAGGAGCTTCAGCCATTTGCCAGATTGTTTGAGCTATAGATTGATATGCTAGATTTGGGTTTTCATTAACCCTAGCGTTAAGCATTTCTTCTGGTGGATTGGCTCATATTCTTTCATTTTCTAGTGTTTGAGTAGGGTTTTCGTTAACCCTAGACTCAACCTCGTCGTCTGCTTCTATTTTTGGAGGTAGGTTACTCTGAGTCCCTACCACCTCTGATTGCTTTTTACGTAGATTTGTTTCCTTGTTATTAGCTCTCGCAGTCTTCTCTATCTCTGAATCAAACGCAAGAATACCTGGAGTAGATCTGGTCATAAGAAACAAAAAAATAAGATTAGTACGTTACCAGTCCCCAGCAATGGCGCCAAAATTTGATACGTCGTTCAGGGCACCAAAAATATCCTATCCCTATAAAATAAAAAAATAATAGTATAAGGGAAGTAGGGTCAAATCCTCAGGGACTGGATTTGCACAAGCTCCTGTTTCTTTAGATCTCAGCAGAGTCGTGCCTAAAAAAAACGGCGTACTTAGAGAAAAATAAAAAAATAGAATTAATAGTTTGCTTGAATTGAGATTGCATAAATTGAAATTGAAATTGTAAAAATAAATAGAGTTAAGAAAAGAGAGATTTTTATGGGGAGATTCAAGCCTCTAGTTATCTCGATCCTCTTAGGGTTCAATCCTAGGCTTTTAGGTAATCCTTTTCGAATAGAATAAGCCAGTTATAGTGGAAGAGGACGCCTACGACCACCAGCTCCACTTAGATTTTAGACTTTTCGGGATCGTCTTACACTAGATCATCACTTCTCAATGGCGAATGCCACGCCATAACCACTGACGCAGTAAACTAACGAACCGACTGTGTAATAGCCCAATTTTAGCTAAATTAGAATAGTGGTTTTGAAACCACAAATCTCAGGTTAGAAAATTATTTTAATATTATTTTTGGTGTTCACAGCATGTGATTATGTATGTGTGAAAGTTTCGTGTGATAATTTTATTGTTTAAGTGGTTAATTTGACTAAAGGACTAAATCGCGTAAAATGCAAAAGTTGCATTCTATAAGTTAAAAGTGTCTATTTGCTATGAGGCATTAAATGAGAGGTCCTTATGTTGATATTTGACCATTTATTGTGTTAATAGAAATTTATGGACATGCATTATAAAGTTTTTAAGTTAATTTATTAAGGATAAATTAGTAATTTGTGATTTAAGTTTAATTAAAATAAAATAAAAAGGCCATATCATCTTTATTTCTTCATCCTAGCCGAATTTAAAGAGGAAAAAGAAAGCTTTCATGCTAACTTAGGGTTTGACACTTACAAAGCTTAATAGGTATGTGATTTTTGATCCGTTTTTTATGATTTCTATGTTTTTGTGATCGTTGCTTTGAGTACTAGCCAGTCCAAGTCTCAATTTTTGAAAGTGTTGATGATTTTGAAAGTTTCCATTGATGAATTCATATGTTTTATGATGTTTGATGATGAATATGAAAGCTTGGTGCTTGATATACATGTTTTGTAAAGTGATTTTGAGTAAAAATGCATATTAGGGATTAAATTGAGAAAAGTGTAAATTAAGGGGTTAAATTGTGAAATAAATGAAATTTTTGGGTTGCTAGGGGTCCGTAAGAAATTCGGCTGGCATATAATTGAATTTAATGTTATGAATTTTTTGTATTTATGAAATAGGGACTAAATTGAATAAATGTGTAACTTTAGGTGCTAAAGTGTAAAAATGCCCAAATATGTGTTTTTGGACTAAATTGAATGAATTGGTGATTAAATGGGTTAATTTTGAATACATATAGATTAAGAAAGAAAGAATTCAAATTTAGATCGAGGAAAATCAAAGGTTATCGAGTAATCAATCAGAATCGTCAATTCCGAGTACGAGGTAAGTTCGTACGTGATAAACATTGTTACAATTATGTTTTTAATGCTTTAATAATGTATAAATTGTATATATGCGACTATGAATGCATACAATGACAAATCGGCTATGTTTGGCACTTAGTGTGCGTTTCGAGATAGCTTTGGCTATATACAGCACTTAGTGTGCGAATTGGAATAGTTTTAGCTTTATGCGGCACTAAGTGTGTGATATCGAGATAGCTTCGGTTTAATGTGATGGCACTAAGTGTGCGATATCGTTATAGCTTTGGCTAAACATCTATGCACTAAGTGTGCGAGTTCTTAAAGCATTGAAAGATTTCTGAATGATTTAACGTATTAAACAAAGAGGTGAGAATGAGATAAATAAATAAGAGAAAGTATAGGTACTTACGACACCTATGTGGTAGTTGATATGTATAAAGCTTGATGAATTTATATATATACGATAAATGGTCATGAATTAGAATTGAATGATGATATATACGATAAGTGTTTATTAATTGATGATTTGTTTTTTATGAACTGTTGGGTATTGTTGGTACGAACTTACTAAGCAATGAAGCTTACTGTGTGTTATTTGTCTTTGTTTTTTTAGATTATCGAAGCTAGCTCAGACATTGGGGATCATCAGGAACCATCATCACATTATTGACTACTTTTTGGTATTTTTGGATGCTTATAAATATGGTATATGACATGTATAGGCTAGTGAGTTGACGATATGTATTGAATTATGATTTAAGCCATGAGATTTGGCTTACTTTTGGCTTGTAAATGGTGATATGAATGGCTATTTGAGTTGGGTTGATTTAAATGTTGACAAATGATATATGTGATGTTTATAATTTACCATGTGTTTAGGCATGTTTGTCAAGGTTATTGGTATGGCTAAGTGGTTGCACATTTTGTTAGTTATTAGTTGATATATTAATGGTTGAGAAATGGTATATTTTGGGTAATTTATAGATGATGAATTGATATATTTGAGAAGCATGAAATGGTTGATGATAGATGGTATGATAAGTGTGTGGATTTGGTCTGTTTTGGCTGCTTATAAGTGTATGGAAAAGGTCTCAAATTGGTTGCTATGTGTACGTGAGTGAAGGGTGGCAAATTGGCTTTTCAAATGGCCTATTTTTATCCATACGGGCAGAGACATGGGCATGTGTCTCAACCGTGAGAGACACACGGTCATGTTACACGACAGTGTGTCCCCTGGGTACCCTTTCGAATTAAAGCTGTATACCCTACAATTTTGACACAGTCTAAACACACGAGCATGTCTACTGGTTGTGTGTGACGAACGGGCGCACATGGACGTGTGGCCGGCCTTGTGACCCAAGTCAGTAACCTCCCAAATTTTCCCACAGCCATGGTACACGGGCGTGTCTTCGGCCGTGTGGTACAAGTCAGTATGTATGCCCTGTTTTCACACGGTCTGTGACACGGGCGTGTCTAGTAGCCGTCTGAGGCACATGGCCTGTTCACTCGGGCGTGTGACCCTTAAATGTCGAAAAATTTTCTAAGTTTCTCAAAGTTTGTAAATGTTATCGATTTAGTTCCGAACCACTTCTAAGCATGTTTTAAGGTCCTGTAAGATCTTATAAGGGAAAATGTGAATGAATTGAGTGTATTTTGATTATGATTGTATAAATGTATGTGAACAATGTGTATTATCCGGTAATTTCTCGTAATCCTATTTCGGTGACGGATACGGGTTAGGGTGTTACAGACTGTGTAATCTTCCCAAAACATACAAAGCGGCCGTCTTTGCACAAGATAAAAAGATCACTTTTGAAGGGACATGGATGAAAGCGTCAGTCCGGTAATGTGGAGAAACAATGAATACTCGTTGAGAAGGTTGAGTGCGGGTTCTAAGCCTTATGAACCCTTTTTTGGGGAATCTCGATAAGCTTTGGCTAAATGAGTATAGTGGCTTATGCTTTTTGGGAAAAAAGAAATAAATAGTCTATTCCTATCTAAATTCTAAAAGATAAATAAAGATAAATAGGCATAAAAGCTAAAATTAAATCTAAATAATAATCTTAACAATTATCCTAATATAATTAAAATTTAAATAGAGTCTTGTGTTTATAAAATCTCTTCTTTGCACTTTTGCCCCCAAAGTCTTCCACACTTTGTATTTTCGGTACCACTTCTTTCCTATTTCGCATGCTGACCCATTTTATCTTTAAATTCATGCTTTTTTGCCCCCAAATTCCCTTTTTCCTTCAATTTAGTCCCTACAAGATAAAAAACCATAAATAGCTCAAATTAGTAGGATCATACTCAAAATAAATATGTAATTAATACATAAAAATATGTTCAGAGTATTATCATTAATAAAGCATGCAAATCATACCATAAAATTTTTTAGTTCCTTAGGAAAGTTAGGCATGCATGAAAGTTTAACTCTCTAGAATTGACTTAGTAGTTTCTTAAGACGAAATCCTATGAAGCATGGAATGTTGAAAATGATTTAGACAATTTTTGTTTGGACCGTTTGAGCCTTTCATGTAACATCCCAATTTAGGGCCTAGTCAGAATAGTGGTTTCGGGACCACAAATCTGAAGTCGAAAAAATTAATTTATTATTATTTTAGAGTCATAGCATGTTTATATTAGTGCATGAAAAATTTGGTAGGTTAATTTTAATGTTTGTAAGCCCAATTGCGAAAAAGGACTAAATCGCATAAAGTGCAAAAGTCTTGAATTGATAGCTAAATGTGTTAAATTGCCATGGAACCAAAATTAGGGGTCTTTAAAGGGCAATTAGACCATTTTTTTATAGGATGGCCAGCCATAGGAGACAAATTGTACAGAAGGTCAAAATTAGGTGAAGCTTAGGTCACCAATTTTGACTAATTGTAATATTAAATAAAACAAAGGCAACATCCTCTTTATTTTTCTTCTTCTTCATCAATTTTTACCAGCCATAGGAGGGTTTTGAAAGCTTGAAATTTTCAGCAACTTGTAGCACTCACAAGTAAGTGATTTTAATGAGTTTTCTTGAAGATTTTTACAATTTTGAGACCCTTGAAGCATGAGCTTTCAAATGAGGGTACTATTTTGCAAAATGATTAAGAGTTTAAGGTTTTTCCATGAAAGAATTTGTAATGTTTTTTGAGTTTTTATGGAAGAGAATGAGTCTTGGTTGTTGAATGAACAACTTTTGTGAAGGAGATTTCATAGAAAACCCTTATAGGACCATTTTGCAAAGTTTATGAAATAAGTGATAAATGAGTGAAATAGTGGGAACGTGAAGTAGCTATAAAAGTGAAAATGGTTCGGCTAAATTCGATAAAAATCAATTTTTGAGGATAGGGGTAAAATGGTTATTTTGTCAAAGTCTAGGGGTAAAATGGTCATTTTACCAAAGACGTGAATTTTCGATTGCCTAATTGTATTTAGTGACTAAATGAGTGTAGTTTTCTATTATAGATAAAAAATTACCAAATCCGACCCTAGACAGGGGGAAGGCCAAGCAAGTAGATTAATTGACAAGTTGTTTACATTTTGTAATCCGAGGTAAGTTGTATGTAAATAATACAACTACATTGTTACTATATATGTTTGAATTGTCATTGTATTGATATAGCATGAATTGCTTGATTGTGGAATTGAGAATGTATAATGATAATCGAGATAGTAGAACTCCCGTTGGAACCTTAGGAAGTAAATCAGATATTCATGCCATGAGATTTGGGTCACTTGTGTGAGCTAGTGTAAGACATGTCTGGGACATGCATCAACCACATTATGAGAGCCAGTGTAAGACCGTGTCTAGGATATGGCATCGACATTAAGACGAGTGCTAGTGTAAGACATGTCTGGGACATGCATTGGCCTTGGGACGTTAGCCAATGTAAGACATGTCAGGGACATGCATCGACTATGAGTTGTGTCAGTGTAAGACCATGTCTGGGACATGGCATCGACACGGATATGCGAAAGCTAGTGTAAGACCATGTTTGGGACATGGCATCGGCCTCGATGTTGATAGCCAGTGTAAGACCATGTCTGGGACATGGCATCGGCACTTTACCCCATGTTTGAGGCTTAATGAATATTCAGTAATGTTCAGAATGGTTCAATAGTGAAAGTATGATTTTGAGTTAATAAGGAAAGTATAACCGTGTTGTGAGTGGTACAGGTACCAAATTTGTTATACATGAGATGTGAGCTCAATATATATATGCTATGTGAATTGTATGGATGTTGATGAGTAAGTAATGCTTATGCCCACTTTGTATCATGAGCTCATTAATGAATGGTTAAGTAGTTGTTGTATATTTATTCATATGCAACTTACTAAGCCAAATGCTTATTCCCTTTTCTTTCCATTTTCTTATAATGCTGCCTTACTATCTCGAGGATCACCGGAAGTCAAAGATATCGATCACACTATCAACCGAAGCATTTGGTATAGTTGGATTTATATTTTTGAAAATGGCATGTATAGGGCTTAGACTTTATTATTTTGTGTCATTGAGAATTGGCCAAATGCATTAGCTTGGGTTGGAAACCCTTCATTTTGTATTAATCCTTGAATGATGGCTAATATTCATTTTGATTTTATAAAAGATGCATTTACATGGTTGAATTAATATCTATTGTGGCTAATTTGGTTGTATGAATTATGTTTGTTTTGGTATTGGTTGGTTTTGTATGGAACTATGTATGTAAGGGTGGCAATGAGGCTTGGTAAATAGCCCTATATTGTCCACATGGGTAGACACACGGGCGTGTGTCTAAGCCGTGTGTGACACACGCTAGCCCCATGGGCGTGTGCTCCAGCCGTGTGTCCCTTGTACTTAAAAATTTTGGGTTAGTATGCATGGTAATAAACACACAGGTAGAGACACGACCGTATGTCTCAGCCGTGTGAAGGACACAGTCTAGCACACGGGCGTGTGCCTTGGCCGTGTGACGTTTTGAGCATGCTGACGTCAGAAACAAAATGTCCATGTTTTTACACACGGGCTAAGACACGGGCGTGTCATGGCCGTGTGAGGGACACAGGCCATGGACACGGGCGTGTGTCTGGCTGTGTGAAAACCCCTGTAGGTTCGAATTAGAAATTAAATTCCCCACAGGTGTAGGACACGGGCGTGTCCCTAGGTGCTTGGGCTGTGAGAGCCACACGGGCCATCAGCACGACTATGTTGAAATGGTCACATGGGCGTGTTGCCCTTTCACACGGGTGTGTGCCCTGTTTTAGGACAAAAATTTTCATAGTTGATTTAAGGACCCGGAGTGGTCCCGGATAGTTTCTAATGGTCGATTTGGGGCTCGTGGGGCCATAATAAGAAGTTTAAAGTAGAAATTGAAAAAGTTTTAATTTGGATCAAGTCTTAGTGACTTGAGATTTTTTGTGTGCATGAGATCAAGTTTGGTAATGCCTTGTACTCCACCCCAGCATGGGTTACGGGTAAGGGGTGTTACATTTCAAGCCAACCTTGATGAATTTTTATCCCTTGAAACCCAACTTTGAGACCATATGACCTAATTTTATTTGAACCCTTAGAATATTTAGCCGTCACTTTTCTCTTAACTATCTTTATATTGCCCCAAACACTAGACTCAGTACTATTTAGAATGTTCTTTAAAAATAAGTTCGGGGGAGTTGAAAAGAAGTATCAAATGCTTAAAAAAATTGTAGTGCATACAATAAAATACTCGTGAAAAAAGAAGAAGAGAAGAGCATATGTACTTGAAAGAAAATAGATGTGTAAAAGAGCATGTGGAAGCAAAGTAAGTTGGTGTATTGAAGGTAATTATTATGAAGGTCCAATTAAAACTGAGTCTGGGTTTTTAGACTAAATTTATCTATCTTTTACCTATCCTTATCCTAGCCACATTACAACCTTTTTAAAGACCTGTTGATTCAAGTTTCTATGCTACCTACATTAGTTGAGAGAAATTGCTACGTTCAACATATGAAGGCATAAGTTAAACTTAATGATTGCAGCTTAATCTTGAATAAGGGAATAAAATCAAATTGGTAGGGATTGAAAATGTTGTTACTGGGAAGCATTTAGTCTATTTTTGCTATCATAAGAATAATTGAGACTAATTTGAATGATATGTATGCTTAAGTAGCATAAATCTCAAAATACTTGTTCTTGAGCATAAGTATACAAATTCATAATTTTGGGAAGAATGTTGTTTTGATGGAAATTTTCAAAGGTCTTTCTAAAAAAAATTCTTTTCAATTTGTGCATTACTCGGGACAAGCAATGAATTAAGTTTGGGGGGTGTGGAAACACGAAAATATTCACACTTTTTTATGCCCTTTTTAACTCAAATTCATGCAGTTTCGGTAAAATTATTGTAAAAAATATATAATAATTATAAAATAATTAAATTGTACTTAAATTATTAAAATGTTTAATTTTACTTAATTTTATAATAAATTTTGATTAATTTTGATCATTTTTGACAGATTCGCACAAAGGGCGAAAAACAGCTTGGCAGACACTACTAGAAGCACAAAACCAAGAAGCAATTTTGAACCATCGATGCAAAATAATTTTTCAGCCTAAGATGGTTCAAATTATGTGTATTAATTCATAATATAATTAATTTTAATTCTAGTCCAATGTAAATTGGGTTAAATAAATTATTGTTAATTAATTATGAAAAGGGGCCTAGTTGAGCTAAATTGAGAAAACCGATCCAACCGATCACTAGGCAACCCAAAATGGTCCTACATGCTGACCCTATTATCTTGTTTGGCTCATTATTTGGCTTGAAAAATGGCCCTTTATGACTCCTTCAATTTGCATTCAAACCCCTCCATTATTCATGTCTTTCAAGATTTGCCACTACCTAAAAATAACATGTTTGAAAATTTCATAAGTTAAGAAAATGGATTTAGGTAGGTAAGTATATTCATAAGTTAGCAAATTACTGAGTTGCCGTGAATTTATTCGTAAAACATACACATGAGTTTAATAATTCTAAGTTAAGAAATGTAATTAATCTAGCACAATTACGTCATCTTGATTAAAATCATCTTTTGAAATCTTGCATTGAAACTTTTATTTATTTTACTTAGTTAAAATCCTAGTTTTTAATCACCTCCTCAAATTAAAATATTTTTCTTCACCAAAGTGTTTTTAAAATTGTATTCATAAATAATTATTTTCATAATCCCTGTGGGTATAATAACTTGACATTTACTTATCACTTTATTACTTGTTGCTATTGTGTACAGTTGCATATTTCTGTCGTTCCACTAACAAGTTTGAGACTTCATGAATGCAGGATTTTGAAACCATTGGTGAGCTTTGTACAAAATTCTATGACTTGTCTAACAAAGCATTCAACCTTAGAAAAGAGTACTCTAACTATTAACTTGTGAGAAAGGTTCTAAAGTCATTACCTAAAAGGTTCTCGATTAAAGTAACTATAATGACCCAAAATTCACGAGCATCAGAAAAGTACAATACCGGGCCTTCATCTTAGTAAACCGAGTTCGTAAATAATTATTAGGAATATTTGTGAGTCTAGTAGTGTGTTTAATTAGGCTTTAATTAAGTGAAATTAGCTCAATTAAAAGAAAATAGTAAAAAAGACTAAATTGAATAAGGGGTAAATGTTTAATTATATATTAATAGAAAATAAAAAGGATTAAAATGGCAATTAAGCCATTAAGAAGAAATGAGGCGGCATAGATGTAATAAAAATCTAATATTTTTATGTTATATTTTAATTATATAATTAATTATTTAGATATAAATTATGTTAAATTAATTTAAAATAATTATATTATAAGATTTTTATATGATAAATAAATTGAAATTATGACAAGTGGATGGTAATGATAATGTACAAATGTAAAATACATATGTTTACATTTATAATACGTATATTTATTATTAAATAGATGTAACACCCCAAAACCGGCCTAGACGTTATGGCTGAATCTGGCGGTGCCATATTGGAGTGCTTTTCGAAAACTTGCTCTTCTTGATGAAAACCTATTTGGAAATTTAAACCCTCTATGTTAGATCTCAAATCAGAATAGCTATCTGTTATTCATGTTAAATTGTTATTACTTTGAAAACATTGTTTGTTGCGGAAGCATTTCAAAAGTGTTGCGAAAACGTGGTGTTTTGAAAACAAT
Source organism: Gossypium anomalum (assembly GCA_025698475.1). Taxonomy (NCBI): domain Eukaryota; kingdom Viridiplantae; phylum Streptophyta; class Magnoliopsida; order Malvales; family Malvaceae; genus Gossypium; species Gossypium anomalum. Next base: position 27,231,007 of record CM046963.1, on the reverse strand, counting down.
TATCGTTTAGGAAAATCGCATTCTTCTTCTAACAGATATAAATCATAATAAACAAAAATCCCAACTTAAAAGCTAGAAAATTAGAGAGGGCTTATTACATAATTTAAAACCCAAAACGAAATCTAATAGCAATTAGACGCCAAATAAAAGAAAATAGGAGCAGTAGTGAGGCCATCTACGAGTCTCTCGCAGCATCGATCCGCCTAAGGATTACCTGTACAGTTAGAATGATTGGGTGAGTTTACGAAACCTCAGTGTGTAATCCCCAAAAAATAAACAAACAGTAAACAATATAGTCTGGGCCTAAGCTCATATCAGTAACAGTCTGGGCCTGAGCCCATTACGGTAACAGTAACAGTGTAGACCTTAGCCCAATGCAGTAACAATACAGTACAGTTATGCAACCCAACCCAATCCAGCCAACACACCACTCCGTACCATCAACACACTGTGTAGGGACCAAGTCGACCCACCTAGCCAACACACCAGTATCGTAGCATAGGTGCCAATAATAATATCGCAGCAAAGCTGCCAGTATCAGTATATGGCACACAACCATGAATAGCAGCACGAAGCCATCAGTAGCAGTACAAAGCCATAAATAGTGGCACAAAGCCATCAATAGTGACACAAAGCCATCAATAGCGGGACAAAGCCTTCAGTGGCGGCACAAAGCCATCAATAACATATTGGCACAAAGCCATCAGTAACATATCGGCACAAAGCCTTATTCAGAATAATAGGCTAAAAACCCTTAATACAGAATCTTCCTCCATAGCCGTGCCCCAACCCCATGCAATATGCTATGCATTGAGAATGTCATGCTCACTCATTACATGTGTATGCAGTATGGCCATGCTCAGAACAGTCATTTACATATAATCATAAGCACATCAGTCATACTTAACACAAATTAAATAGTCATTCTACCTCTAGGGGTATATTGGTCATTTTTACCTAATAGGGGTCAAACAATCATTTTACCCTACAAGGGTATTTCAATAATTTACCTTATAGGGGTATTTCAGTAATTTACCCTATAGAGGTATTACAGTCATTTACTGACCTCTCAGAAGGTCTACAATCGCCTCGAGCGACTTATGTAATCTAACTAGTCATGACAGTGCAAATGGGCCCAAGGCCCATTACTCGGCCGAAGTGAGCCCACACACTCGTGTGGTGCATTTAGCCTAAATTCAAGCACGGCTATGCAAACAACGTAACCCCATCCAACATTTACCACAAATTGCAGATTTTATCCGTGTGGGGCCCACGAGCCCATTAGGCCCATACGGCCTATTTCAGCTTATCGAGGCCCATAACGGCCTCTACAATCCTACACCCAAGATTTCTAGGCTCAAATCACCACACATGTAGTGGTACGCTCGTGTGGCATCAAACGCCATATTTCGGCTTTTTGACTTTTCAGCTTTTCGACTTTTGCCGATCTATAGTCCAATCAGTATAGAATACACACCTGTTGTGAAAACTGCGCTAAGATCCACAAGCTTTGAACCCTGATTCAGTTAAGATATACCATAAGTCTCCTAACAATAGGATTTTAACACTCCCACTCTATCCCACTTAACGAAGAGGTTCTAATCACCTACCTTGGTCGACATACCCCCTTTAAAGATATCCTGCAATACAACTGAGACTTTAACAACCAAATCCATTTACTGACTGATCAAAGGTTTGCACAAACTGTATAACACTTACCGAAATCTTGACCAAAAGTGAAGAGATACCACTAATCGGCCTACTAGAGTATGCCCTTATAGCAAGGCACAAAAAGGAACACCCACCCATGAGATGGAAGATTCAACTACTCCCAAAAGTGAAAAGAGAAAAGAAACCCAAAAAAAAAAAGTTAGGGAAATAGTGTTCGACCTAGATACTTAAAGAAAGAGATGATAATAGAAAGAATAGAAATTAAAAAACTCACCAATTGACCAAAGATCAACTGTAAAAACTGAAATCAGAAGTAGAGAGAGAGCAATGTGGTAACGGCTTGAATATTAATGGTGAAAGGATGACAAGAAGAGAGGAGACGATAAAGGTTATTCGGCAAGAGATCAAAAGAAAAGAGAAATAGTTTGAGGGCTAACTGAGAGGAGAAGTATGGGTAATCAAACACTAAAAGTAAAAAAAGAGTAAAAGAGAGACGAAATAGGAGAAAATGGCATAACCGGCTAGAGGGAGAACAACCAAAAATGTTGATTGGAGACGGAGAGTTAAGAGAAAAATGGTAACAAGGAAACCAAAAAGTATTGAAACGAGCACAAAACGAAAGAAAATACCCAAAAATCAACACTACATTCGGCTTTAGAACAAAGAGTAGCCAAAAACCCAAAATGGAGAATCACACTCCCCCTACTAAGCCGAATTCCTAAGTGGTTGATGTCCACCAACGTCCACAACTCTTCCCCTCATAAAAAATCCCTTAATTTTCTCCCCCTATCCCTCCTAAAAATCCTCCTTAATCTCCTCCACCATCTACTCTTTGACCAATTCAAATTCCACCTTGCAGAGTTCCAGTCCACTTCTGCTTTTTATATGCCAAGAGTAGCAAAATAGATACCCTTTTTACCTTGCCAAGACTTGAACCTTAGACCTCAAGCAACTACCACACGCCACTTACCACAGGACCACAAGCTCATTTGTGACACTTTTTAACCACAATTAAATATAAGACTCACCTGTTAACGCTAGAATTCATTTAAGAGGAAAACTAAAAATTTTGCTAAAGCCCAGATTTGAACCCAGTACTTCTAAAACACTCCCAGCTACTCCTAAATTACTTAACCAATAGAGCAAATGTTTTATTTGTGATATTTCTTGCACACATAAACTTTTATGTGTAGTCTCTTAGCCGCTCCCATGCATAAGGCCCAACACTTCTAGGCCCAAAAATTCGGGGTGTTACAATAGATATTTATTATTATAATTATTAATTATTATTATTGTTTATATTATTATTATTATTATTATATTATGGAATAAATTAAGAAAAGATAAATGTAGGGTGTAAAAATTATGCATGTGTCATGCATATATTTATACAGTTGTAAAATAAATATATAATTACTTAAAATTTAAGTATAAAGATATTTATAATCATTAATTAATTAAGTATAAAATAAATAAATCAAATGGTGCCAAATGTAGGGTGATAAAGTTGTACAAATGTAGTAAAATATGTATATACACTTGTATTATAAATAAAAGATATTTATTAATTAAATAATTATTATAAATTATATTATTATAATATAAAGTAAAGAAATAAAAACAAAATAAAAGAAAAAGAATGGAGAAAGAAGCAGAGAACATTTCGAAACAGAGCAGGGGAAAGGAGAAAAAGGAAAATAAAAGGAAAAACTAGGGCTTGAAGGTTTAAAGCTTTAATTGGTAGGTCAATTAAGTCCTTTTTACTTAAATTTGATGTTTTAGAGGCTTTAGAACAAAGTTTTGTTGAAATTAATTTGAGGTTTGGAAGTTTTTAGGTTTTTGAACATAGTTCATGTTGAACAAAATAATGAATTAGGGATTTAATTGAATAAATTTTAAGTTAGAATTGATTAAAGGATTAAATTATAAACTAGGCTATAAGTTTTGTGTTGTAGGGATTAAATTGAAAGAAGTTTTAAATTAGGGTTTTATTATGAACATTAGATAGTTACGTAGAATATGGAAGGAAATTGAATATTGAGTTAGAAAAGTGAATGAGTTAATTAGGATTAAATTGGAGTTAGGGTATAAATTGGATACAAATTGAATTATTATTATTAATTAGTGCTGCCATTAATAGTGTAAATTATTATTTTCGTAGCTAACAAGGAATTTGAGGCATCGACACACAAAGGAAAGGAAAAAGCTATCGAGGATTAAAACGGGAAATTCACGGTTTGTATTATTATAATTCAAACTACTATTTATTAAATGTTATATTTAAATTTATGTGTATGGTAGTAAAATTATAAGGTAAGTATCATATTGTATTGAATGAAATTGAGATGAAGTATGATTATGCATGAATATTTTCTAGTATATTGTTGGAAAGTGGAAAATTGTATCGAATTGAATTGTACATTAAAAGTGAAATTGAAATTGAGAAATGATTTGAATACCCTATTAACTAGTCGGGCTGAGTCAGATTTAGTTGGCATGCCATAGGATTGGAAAAGTACGAGAGTTTATCTGCTTTGTCAATCAAGCACTATATGTGTCGTATCAAGCACCTCGTGTGTCGTATCAAGCATCTCGTGTGTTGTATTAGCCACCTCGTGTGTCGTATCAGGCACCTCGTGTGTTGTTTTAGGCACTTTATGTGTCGTATACTGCTTCTGATATATTGATGAGGTACTGAGTACCGTTTTAGGCACAATGTGTCGTATTGGTGTGTTTGGGTTGGAATCCGTGTATTCGCCAAAGTCCAAGATTGTTAATAGGGTGAACAACTGAAATGAGAAATTTAAAATAAATTGATTGATTATACTATTAAAAATATTGAAAGAAATGAGAAAGTTGAATTATGGATTGAAATTGAGATTGGAAATGAAAGCATGAACTAAATGTTCATGTAGTGATTGAAATTGAGGCATATGATTTGTGAATGAAATTCAAGAATAGCTAAAAAAAAATTGTATTATTATTGTTAATAAATGAAAGTTTAAGAATAAATTGATATTTGAGAAATTTAATCATTACATGCTTGATAATTATAATCTATTATTGTTATTATAATTTAAATTATGGTAATACCACTGAGTATGAAATACTCAGAGTATGGTTGTTTCCGTACGTAGGTCGATAAGAGTCCAGAGTCCCGATCCAACATCCAAAACGATCCCAACTCCAGCATCAAACTTTGGTGATGTATTTTTCTTTTGGTAAAAGTGGCATGTACATAGGTGTTGTAATGGTCACTTTAAAATGTTTTATGATTTTAGTTGTAATAAATGATATTTGGTGTTTTGGTACTAAGTTAAATGAAATGGTTTGACAAATTTGGTAAGTTTGGTATTAAACTTGGAAAGAAAAATAAATAAAGCTAGTTAGTAAAATTTTGAATGATATTATGAATGTTTATTTAATTAAAATATTAAGTTCATGTTTTAGGTATAATTTAGGTGTATTTAAAGGTGAATTAGATTGGTTGTGATTTTTTGTTTGGATTGGTCTCGATTTGAATTTGCAGGGAAGGTTAGATATTTATAAAGGGGTTATATTGAGTTCGCACAAAAAAAGAAAAAAATATGAAAAACTTTCCCAAGCACCTGAATTAGTCCCGAATCACTCCTAATTTGTATTTTGGGCGTCGAGGGTCCATCTAAGGGACTTTAAGGTTATTTTATATTATGTTTGATAATTATTTGTATATTAATTGTAAATTGTTCGATAGGTCCGGTAATGCTATATAACCTTATTTCGACGACGGTTTAGGGTTTAGGGGTGGTACAGTTGTTGGTACCAGAGCTATCAGGTTTAACCGATTCTCGGACTAAATCGAGCTTGAAAATTGAGTCTAGATGTACATGCCACTGTCGAGTCGAAACTGAGTCAAGATTTTTGGATGCTGATCTATTAGTTTGTTTCTGTTTTATAGATTAAAGATGTCGGATGAACCAATAAATGATACTGATAAAGAAATGTATACTGGAGATGAAGAGTCGTATGGATTAGATGAAATGGAGTCAGTTACACCTAGCATAAATCTAGTAAGAAATCCACCTCCTAGAGTTGATTGAAGAAATGATAGAGATGATTCTGATATATTACGAGTAATTGCCGATGCATTAAAAATTGTAGCGAGAACTGATCTTGCTATGACTTCAGTACCTACTCAAAGACAGGCCCAGATAAAAGAATTGAGAAAATATGGTGCCACTGAAATTATGGGTCTGAAAGGAGTCGATCCATCCGCAGTTGAAAATTAGATGAAGTCAACTAAAAGAATTTTACAGTAATTGGACTGTACCCCCCAAGAGTGTTTGATTTGTGCTGTATCGTTGCTACAAGAGGAAGCTTATTTATGGTGGGAATCAGTGGTTCGACATTTACTGGAGGATCAGATAACATGAGACCTATTTCAGAAAGAATTTCAAAAGAAATATATTAGAGAAATGTATATTGAAGACAAGAAGCAAGAGCTTTTAATGCTACAACAGGTTGACATGTCAGTAATAGATTATGAGAGGGAATTCTCGATACTCGGCATATACGCCTCAGAATTTATACCAACAGAAGCTGATAGTTACAAAAGATTTTTTCGAGGTTTGCAAGACGAGATCAAGGTACAGTTGATATCTCACCGTATTACTGAGTTTGTAAATTTGATTGAATAGGCCAAAATGGTGGAGCAAGTTCTAGGCCTCAACAAAAAGACTGAAGTTGTTAGACCAATCGAGAAACGTACGGGAACTACCAGTTTGAACCCTCAGCCGAAATGATCAAAGGAATCTCAAGGTGGATGGAGATCCAGTTTTAGATCGAACAGAGGTGGTAGAAGCCGGGGAAAACAGATGATGGTATCTACTGGTAGAGTAAGAGGTCTACCCCGGGATGTGGAAATTCCAGAATGTGGACATTGCGGGAAGAAACATTTGGGTGATTGTTGGAAAGTGATTGGAGGCTGTTTTCGTTGCGGGTCGACAAAGTATTTTGTTAAAGACTGTCCAAAGAATAAAAATGTTACTCCTGTCGCATCACAGAGATTAGTGTCTATAGCTAGAGGCAGAGGATCTGGTAGAGGTGGTTCTGTTTCTAGAGGAGGAGGTGTCAGGAGGAGTAGTGATATTGTTACCCAGTAATCTGAGGCCAGAGTACTAGCCAGAGCCTACGTGGTCAGAACTCGTGAAGAAGGCAATGCCCACGACATAGTAACAGGTATATTTTTATTGTATTCTGAGCCTATTTATGCTTTGGTTGATCCTGGATCTTCACACTCCTATATAAATTCAAAACTAGTTGAATTGGGGAAATTAAAATTTGAAATGTCTAGAGTGTCTATGGAGGTGTCGAGTCCATTGGGGCAAACAGTGTTAGTAAATCAAGTATGTTCGAGATGCCCATTGACTATACAGAATAAACCTTTTCCTGTTGACTTGTTGATCATGCCATTTAGGGATTTTGATATAATACTGGGGATGGATTGGTTATTTGAATATGGAGTAATTTCAGACTGTTATAAAAAGAAATTCAGTATTCAAACAGAAGGTGGAGGCCGGATTGAAGTAAATGGTATCCGTACGAATGGGCCAGAACGTATTATTTCAGAAATAAAGGCTAATAAATTACTTCAGCAGGGTTGTTCAGCATATTTGGCATATGTTATTAGTTCAGATTCAGTTGAAAGCCAGTACAGTAAAATTTGGATAGTTTATGAGTTTCCTGATGTATTTCCCGAAGAACTACGGGCTTACCGCCAGATAGAGAACTTGAATTTGCTATAGAGGTTTATCCGGGTACAGACTTATTAGATCGTGGTTTTATTCGACCGAGCATATCACCGTGAGGAGCTCCGGTATTATTTGTTAAAAAGAAAGATGGCTCTATGCCACTTTGTATTGATTAACGACAGCTGAATAAGGTGACAATTAAAAATAAATATCCACTTCCTCGCGTTGATGATTTTTTTGATTAGTTGAGAGGAGCTTCTGTATTCTCGAAGATTGACTTAAGGTTAGGTTATTATCAGTTGAAGGTAAAAGAAAGTGATGTACCGAAGATAGCTTTCCGTACGAGGTATGGCCACTATGAGTTCTTAGTAATGCCATTCGGGTTGACAAATGCTCCAGCTACTTTTATGGATCTCATGAATCGTATCTTTCAGCTGTATTTAGACCAGTTTGTAGTAGTTTTTATTGATGATATACTGGTTTATTCGAAGTCAAATTCAGAGCATGATCATTATCTCAGGATTGTACTATAGATATTACGGGAGAAGCAATTGTATGGAAAGCTCAGTAAATGTGATTTTTGGTTATCAGAAGTTGTATTTCTAGGACATGTGGTGTCGGCAAATGGAATCAGAGTTGATCCAAAAAATATTAAAGCAATTGTTCAGTGGAAAGCACCGAAGAATGTATCTGAGGTACGTAATTTTCTTAGTTTAGCTGGGTATTACAAAAGATTTGTAAATGGATTTTCGAAGATAGCTTTGCCGATGACCAAACTGCTACAGAAGAATGTTTCATTCATTTGGGATGATCAGTGTCAACGAAGTTTTGAGACATTGAAACAAATGTTGACTGAGGCACCAGTTCTAACATTACCAGAGTTAGGGAAAGATTTTGTAGTGTATAGTGATGCTTCTTTGAGTGGTCTGGGTTGTGTACTGATGTAGGATGGAAAAGTAATAGCCTATGCATCTCGTCAATTGAAGCCACACGAACATAACTACCCGACTCATGATTTGGAACTAGCAGCTGTGATTTTTGCTCTGAAGATTTGGAGACATTATTTGTATGGTGAGAAATGCTACATCTATACCGATCATAAAAGTTTAAAGTATCTTCTTTCTCAGAAAGAATTGAATTTGAGACAAAGACGGTGGATAGAGCTTCTAAAAGATTATGACTGTGTTATAGATAACCATCCGGGAAAAACTAATGTTGTAGCTGATACACTAAGTAGAAAAGCTGCAGTTGAATTGAGAGTGATGTTTGCATGACTTAGAATTAGTGATGATGGGAGTCTTTTGGCTCAGTTGAGAGTAAAGCCTGTAGTGTTTGATCAAATCCGATTAGCACAGTTGTAAGATGACAAATTGTTGAAGAAAAGAGAAATGGTACAAAATGGTACGGCAGGAAGTTTCAGCATTGATGATTATGGATGTCTGAGATATCAAAACCGGATTTGTGTTCCAACTAATTCTGAGTGGAAGAAATTGAATCTTCAAGAAGCTCACGACAGTTCATCTGCTTTGCATCCCGGAGGCACGAAGATGTATCGTGATTTACGAGAACTATATTGGTGGCCAGGGATGAAAAGAGATATAGTTAAATTTGTGAGTAAATTCTTGACTTGTCAACTAGTAAAGGCGAAACATCAAGTTCCTACTAGATTACTTTAGCCTATTAATATTCCTGAATGGAAATGGGATCAAATCACGATGGATTTTGTTACGGGATTACTGTTGTCAGCAAGCAAAAAGAATGCTATTTGGGTGATAGTTGATTGGCTTACAAAATCTGCTCACGTTATAGCAGTCAGGACCTATTGGTCGTTGCAGAAACTTGCCAAGCTGTAACATCTCGAAATAAGGCCTAAATGGAATAGTGGTTGCGAAACCACAAATCTGAGATAGAAAAGTCTATTTCGATTAATTTTTATGATTTACCGAGTGATTAGATGCATGTGTTAGAGTATTGATAAGAAATTTTATAGATTGCATGTTTAATTTGCCTATTAGGGTTTATTTGCAGAAGTTGCTGTAACAACCCGATCTAGGGCCTAAACGGAATGATGGTTTTAGAACCACAAATTCGAGGTCGAAAAATTTATTCCGATTAAGTTTTGAGGTTTATTTATTGATTAAAATATTGTGTAAAAATATCGTTAAGAAATTTTACTGATAAAGTGCTTAATTGGACTTTTAGGACTAAATTGCAAAAGTTACAAAATATATGTTCTAATTCATAAGTACTTGATTGAAATGGGAGTTTAAAGAGGAGGTCCTTAAATGGTAATTAGACCATTATATTTCGTTTGGACAAAAATGGGCATGAATATGACAAAATTTTAAAGAAAGGCCTTAAGGGTAATTAAAAGAAATAAAAAGGGAAAATAAAGCCAAAATTGACTCATCTTTTTCATGGAGGCCAAAATTAGCATGAGGGAAGCCATGGCTAGGGTTTTCAAGCTTTCCAAGCTCAATAATCCCGGAAAACGAGATTTGAACCTAGAATGGAAGAAAAATCAAAAATCGGGAAAGTTGGTAAAATGGCCGTTTTAGTATCGAGGTAAGTTCATATGTATAATAAGCATTAAGTTATGCATGTTTCAATGTAATATTGATATAATTACTATGATTTCCGAGGTGTTGAAAGTAAATATAATTATGATGAATTAAATGTTCAAAATTAATTCAACATGGAAATGAGAAAGTATGTAAGTTTGTATGTAAATATTACATTATTTTTATTTATGTTTTTATATTTCAGCATATTTTATGTATTGTAGCTGATTTTTGAATTATAATTGACTATTGGAAGAATGGAATAAAGTATTAGATAGTGAGATACTTCCCGTTTGAACCTTCAGAATCGAAAGATACGGATGGTATGTAGCTAGGTCACATGTGTAATACGAGATGTATACCATGTGTACAAGAGAGCTACGGGATATATGTAGCTAGGTCGCATGCATGGTTCCAGGTGAAGGACACCATGTAGACAAGAAAGCTACGAGATAAACTGGCTAGGTCACATAGGTGGTACTAAGTGTTCACCATGTGTACAAGAGAGCCAAAATTATGTGCACAATTGAGCTAGGTCACATGAGTGGTGCTAACTGAAGGCCACTATGTGTGCAAGAGAGCTTCGATTTTAAAGGTGGGCTGTGTGCGATACCATCGCATATATGTTATTATTCCGAAGCGTTCAACTGGGAAATTGATTAAATGAAATCGTGTATGACTTTGTGATGATAAGTGTAAGCATATACGTGTGTAACTTAGGAGCAATATGCTCGATATGTGATTGGAGATTAGAAAGATTGTAATGGGTAAGTGATGAATACAATTGAAGTGTGAAAGATCAAAATTGACAATAAAACTGTTTAGGATAGTTGCAGTGACGGAAATCTAAAAATTTACCAAAAATAATAGAAATTGAATCAGAGACTGAATGAGATATTAAATTAGAGCTTAATGGATCTATTTTCATATAATCGAAACAGAGCAAGCAAAGGAATTCTATATTATGAGATATTTAAGTTTTTGAGAGACTGGTTCAGAATGACTACATAATCCCCTGTTCTAACTTGGAAAAATCATTAAAAATTGTACAAAAATAATTAAGGGATATAATATATATGCTTGAAATTCTTAATGAGCCTAGTTTCAAATGAAATAAATGAGAACATCCTTTGAATTCTATACGAGGGGAAAATTGATTCGTAGTGAAGAATGGTTAGGGCAGTTGAACAATAAAATAGGGGTACCTTCAATGAATTAACTGTACTAATTTGCTGGACCAAAAATTCTGAAAATTTTATGGTAAGAATATATGTGAATCTACTTTCAACGAAAATTAACGGTTTGTAATTTGGAGTTCTGTAGCTCCAGAAATAAATAATTTAGCTGCTGGTACTTTGCTAGACAGCTTATTTTGAACCTATTTATGATTGTAATAGTGAAAGTATGTGTGTTTGTGATGGTAATATTCCGGGAACATGTTGTGACTTTATTTAAAGTATGATAATGTATTATTTATTAATATTTAAATATTTACTTACTAAGCTATAATGCTTACTCCCTTCCTTTCCTTTTTCATATAGTGTCACAGATGTTAGCTCGAGTTGGAGGTCGTCGGAGGTTAAATCACACTATCAAACTATTGATCGATATATAAAGGTTTTAAAGTATTTTTTTTAGCCTTTGGCATGTATGGGGACTCGTTTAATTGTTATTAAGTTGCTAGGAGTTGGCCTAAAATACTGACCTATGTTAATTGAAGGTCTCTATTGTATAAGTCATTAAATGAAGATAGTCTTGGTTATGTTATTAATTAAATGATGCAATTTATGAATATGCATGCTTGCCTATGTGTATGGTTGAATTAAAGCATGATATGGGCCTTGTAAGCTCTTTTTAAGGGCCAGCTTGAACGTGTTTGAAAAAGTTTTAAATTAGAGTGAAATTATGAATCGATTTTTATACGATAATTAGTGATTAAGTCCGGTAATGCCTCGTACCCTGTTCCGGTGTCGAACACGGGTAAGGGGTGTTACATAAGGTGTACATTCAAGAAATTGTTAATTACACGGCATTTCGGTGTCAATAATTTCGGATCGAGATCCTCAGTTCACATTGAGATTTTGGAGACAACTACATGAATCATTAGGTACTAGACTTAACTTCAGCATGGCCTTTCATCACAAACAGACAGACAGTCCGAACGAGTAATTCAGATACTAGAAGATATGCTTCAGGCTTGTATCATTGATTTTAAATCAGGTTGGGAGCCATTAGCTGTGTTTGTCTACAATAATAGTTTCCAATCTAGTATTCAACTGGCTCCGTATGAAGCACTATATGGTCGAAGATGTAAATCACTGGTATGTTAGACAGAATTGAATGAAAGAAAAGTGATTAGGCCGAAAATAATTCAAGAAACAGAAGAAACAATTAGGAAGATCAAAGACAGAATAAAGGCAGCCTTTGATAGGCAGAAATCATATGTTGATTTGAAATGTCAGGACATTGAGTATTCAGTCAGGGACAAAGTATTTCTCAAAGTCTCGCCTTGGAAGAAAGTTCTGAGATTTGACCGAAAAGATAAATTGAGCCCTCATTATGTCGGGCCATATGAGATTTTAGAAAGAATCAGACCGATCGCTTATCAGTTAGCTTTACCTCCGGAACTACAGAAAATTCATGATGCTTTTCATGTTTCTATGCTTCAAAGATATAGATCGGATCCTTCTCATATAATTTCTACTGAAGATATTGAAGTTCGACTTGATTTGTCCTATGAAGAAGAGTCGGTTCATATTTTAGCATGAGAGGTAAAGGAATTAAGAAATAAACGAGTTCCCTTAGTAAAAGTTTTATGGAGGAGTCATAGTGTAGAAGAAGCAACTTGAGAACCAGAAGAGACAACGAGAGCACAATATCCTCATCTTTTCTTAGGTAAATTTTGAGGACGAAATTTATTAAGGGGGAGAAATGTAATGACCCAAAAGTCACAGACATCGGAAAAGTACAATATCGGGCCTCCGTCTTAGTAAATCGAGTTAGTAAATAATTATTAGGAATATTTGTGAGTCTAGTAGTGTGTTTAATTAGGCTTTAATTAAGTGAAATTAGCTCAATTTAGAGAAAATAGTAAAAAAGACTAAATTGAATAAGTGGTAAAAGTTGAAATATAGATTAATAGAAAATAAAAAGGATTAAAATGGTAATTAAGCCATTAACAAGAAATGAGGCAGCATATATGTGATAAAAATCTAAGATTTTTATATTATATTTTAATTATATAATTAATTATTTAGATATAAATTATGTTAAATTAATTTAAAATAATTATATTATAAGATTTTTATATGATAAATAAATTGAAATTATGACAAGTGGATGGTGATGATAATGTACAAATGTAAAATACATATGTTTACATTTGTAATACATATATTTGTTATTAAATAGATATTTATTATTATAATTATTAATTATTATTATTGTTTATATTATTATTATTATTATTATTGTTGTTGTTGTTGTTGTTGTTTATATTATTATTTTTTATTTTTATTATTATTATATTATGGAATAAATTAAGAAAAGATAAATGTAGGGTGTAAAAATTATACATGTGTCATGTATATATTTATACACTTGTAAAATAATATATAATTACTTAAAATTTAAGTATAAAAATATTTATAATTATTAATTAATTTAATATAAAATAAATAAATCAAATGGTGCCAAATGTAGGGTGATAAAGTTGTACAAATGTAGAAAAATATTTATATACACTTGTATTATAATTAAAAGATATTTATTAATTAAATAATTATTATAAATTATATTATTATAATATAAAGTAAAGAAATAAAAAGAAAAGAAAAGAAAAAGAAAAGAGAAAGAAGCAGAGAGAATTTCGAAACAGAGCAAGGGAAAGGAGAAAAATAAAAATAAAAGGAAAAACTAGGGTTTGAAGGTTTAAAGCTTTAATTGGTAAGTCAATTAAGTCCTTTTTACTTATATCTGATGTTTTAGAATCCTTAGAACAAAGTTTTGTTGAAATTAAGTTGAGTTCTTGAAAGTTTTTAGGTTTTCGAACATAGTTCATGTTGAACAAAATAATGAATTAGGGGTTTAATTGAATGAATTTTAAGTTAGAATTGATTAAAGGATTAAATTGTAAACTAGGCTATAAGTTTTGTGTTGTAGGGATTAAATTGAAAGAAGTTTTACATTAGGGTCTTATTATGAACATTAGATAGTTAAGTAGAATATGGAAGGAAATTGAATAGAAATAAAGTATGAATTGAGTTAGAAAAGTAAATGAGTTAATTAGGATTAAATTGGAATTAGGGTATAAATTGGATAGAAATTCAAGTATTATTACTAATTAGTGCTGTAATTAATAGTTTAAATTATTATTTTAGTAGCTAACAAGGAATTTGAGGCATTGGCGCACGAAGGAAAGGAGAAAGCTATCGATGATTAAAACGAGAAATTCACGGTTTGTATTACTATAATTCAAACTACTATTTATTAAATGTTATATTTAAATTTATGTGTATGGTAGTAAAATTATCAGGTAAGTGTCAATATTGAATTGAATGAAATTGAGATGAAGTATGATTATGCATGAATATTTGACAGTATATTGTTAGAAAGTGAAAAATTGTATCGAATTGAATTGTACATTGAAAGTGAAATTGAAATTGAGAAATGATTTAAATAACCTATTAACTAGTCAGGCTGAGTCGGATATAGTTGGCATGCCAAAGGATTGGAAGGGTATGGGAATTTATTGGCTTTGCCGATCAGGCACTATCTGTGTCGTATCAGGCACCTCGTGTGTCGTATTAGGCACCTCGTGTGTCGTATTAGGCACCTCGTGTGTCGTATTAGGCACCTCATGTGTCGTTTTAGGCACTTTATGTTTCGTATACTACTTCTGATATATTGATGAGGTACTGAGTACCATTTTAGGCACAATGTGTCGTACTGGTGTGTTTGGGTTGGAATCCGTGTATCTGCTAAAGTCCAAGATTGTTCATAGGGTGAACAACTGAAATGAGAAATTTAAAATAAATTGATTGATTATACTATTGAAAATATTGAAAGAAAAGAGAAAGTTGAATTGTGGATTGAAATTGAGATTGGAAATGAAAGGCGTGAACTAAATGTTCATGTAGTGATTGAAATTGAGGATATGATATGTGAATGAAATTGAAAAATAGCTAAAAAAAATTGTATTGTTATTGTTAATAAATGAAAGTTTAAGAATAAATTGATATTTGAGAAATTTAATCGTTACATGCTTGATAATTATAATCTATTATTGTTATTATAATTTGAATTATGGTAATACCACTGAGTATGAAATACTCAGCGTATGGTTGTTTCCGTGCGCAGGTCAATAGGAGTCCAGAGTCCAGAGTCCCGATCCAGCATCCAGAATGATCCCGACTCCAACATCAAACTTTGGTGATGTATTCTTCTTTTGGTAAAAATGGCATGTACATAGGTGTTGTAATAGTCACTTTAAAATGTTTTATGATTTTAGTTGTAATAAATGATATTTGGTGTTTTGGTACTAAGTTAAATGAAATTGTTTGACAAATTTGGCAAGTTTGGTATTAAACTTGGAAAGAAAAATGAATAAAGCTAGTTAGTAAAATTTAGAATGATATTATGAATGTTTATTTAATTAAAATATTAAGTTAATGTTTTAGGTATAATTTAGGTGTATTTAAAGATGAATTGGATTGGTTGTGATTTTTTGTTTGGATTGGTCTTGATTTGAATTTGCAGGGAAGGTTAGATATTTATAAAGGGGTTATATTAAGTTTGCACAAAAAAGAAAAAATTAAGAAAAATTTCCCCAAGCACCCGAATTAGTCCCGAATCACTCTTAATTCCTATTCTGGGCCTCGAGGGTGCATCTAAGGGACTTTAAGATTATTTTATATTATGTTTGATAATTATTTGTATATTAATTGTAAATTGTTTGATAGGTCCGGTAATGCTCCATAACCCTGTTCCAGCGACAGTTTAGGGTTGGGGGTGTTATAGTAACTGCAATAGAATAGGCGAATGATTTGTAAAGTTTTAGAATTAATGTTGTAACACCCCTAACTCTAATCCATCGTCGGAACAGGGTTACAGAGCATTACCAGAGTTTACAAATCAAACAAACAAAAATTTCAAAAATTTCATATCATTTCAATCTTCATATCAAAACAAAAAAAAATCATACATATTGTCCCTTATACGAGCCCTCGAGGCCCAAAATATGCATTAGGAACAAGTCAGGACTAAGTCAGAAACTCAGAGAATTTTTCAAAAAACATGAAAATTTTTCAACACTGCAGAGGTCACATGGCCAAGAGACACGACCATATCTCAGGCCGTGTGGGCATTCGAAATAGGGACACACGGTTATGTCCCATCCCGTGTTCGTGCCCGTGTAACTCACTGACTTGGGCCACATGGCCAAGCCACACGCCCGTGTACTAGGTCGTGTGCCCTTCGAAGTAACCTCACATACCCGTGTGCCAGGCAGTGTGCTAGGCTGCGTAATAGCCTGACTTGCAACCTTTTGAAAGCCGCAGGAGACACACGACTGTGTCACCTGGCCGTGTGTGACACACGGCTAAGACACACGCCCGTGTCTCTGCCTATGTGGACAAAAATAGGTCATTTTACAAGCCATATTTCTCACCCAATTTGGCATAAACCTACACCCAACATTATGCATATAAGCAAGCCATAATAAGGTATCAAAACCATGCATTTTCTAGTCTTATACAAATGGTATGATCACATACAACCAAGCCCTTAGGCACCTCAAATGACAATTATAAACATGACTAACCATGTGTTCAATATAACCAATTGATCAACTAACATATATGCATATTTGCACCAAACCTTACCATGTAGATCAATTATCAAAACATACCATTTCGTACCAATTATACCACTCAACCACTAGCATCAAATGGTTATATAATTCACATATAATTTGTACACTAAAAGCACCAAATAAGCCATTCAAACAAGTACCACTTCACAACAATTCTATCAAGCTTCAAAGCTTATACAAAATGCATATTCATACCATCATTCTACCATATCAAGCCACACATCTATATGATAAGGCTACCTATATACATACCAAAATATACCAAAACACAAGCCAAATCATATGAACACAATCACAACAACACATATAGGCCAACATTAGCCAAAATAACCTATATATGCCATTATAAAAAAAATTAGACAATCGAAAATACCGAAAGAGGTGATGGATAGTGTGATATAGCTCCGACAAGCTTCCAACCCAAACGAGCTTCTGATTCACTATAAAACATGAAAAATACACAGAGTAAGCATTTAACCTTAGTAAGTTTGTATAACATAGAATTTAACTTACCATTTAGTCACAATTTAGGTAAGTAAACATAGCATATCCAAACTCAATTTGGCCAAATGTCTAAACACATATTCACCAACATGTTAGCCATGTAAAACACATATAATATCCAATAAACATGGATGAACATAATAATTAAGCAAGTTTCATATACATGTATCATCCATTTCAAATTTTAATATATCATATAATATCATTTCCAAATATTTTATGTATATACCTATAATAGTTCGTATCGATCTCATATCATCTCGTAACAAAACATTGCCCATTAAACTATTTAGACTATCGTTGGATACTCAAGATAGCTCACACATAGTGTGCTAAACTATAATCTGTCAAATCCTATACATGTATGCTCATACGAGCTATGAATTGGTATGCTCTCTCTCTCTAGCTATAAATTGATATGCTC
Organism: Gossypium anomalum; assembly: GCA_025698475.1. Lineage (NCBI taxonomy): Eukaryota > Viridiplantae > Streptophyta > Magnoliopsida > Malvales > Malvaceae > Gossypium > Gossypium anomalum. The sequence goes on along the minus strand of CM046963.1, from coordinate 27,213,247 downwards.
TCGTAAGCTGTAAATCGGTAAGCTCATACGAGCTGTAGTGTGTCCACAACACATGCAGGACCTCAACCAAATCAATAACCCTAATGACATGTCATTTGTATCCTACGAATTCCTAAGATTCAAATGGGACTTGGTAATCGTTGTACGTCATCGGATATGCAGTTGGTATTTATACATGGCAATTATACAAATCACATACATATAATTCAATTAAAAAATATAAAAACTCAATTTAATTACATGAATTTACCTCGACGAGTATAAGTAGATACAGAGGCAATTAATCTGAGATTTTCTCTTTACCTCGATCTAACTCTGTATGAGGTCTAACTGGATCTAATTGGAAAAAATAAGCTTGTCAAACCTAGGTCTCCAAAAATGGTTTTCTTCTTTGAACATTCGGTTGAAGAAAGGAAAAATAAAGATGAATGCTTTATTTTGTTTTATAAATTTTAACATATAATTACTAATTTCAAAAATTAACCTTAATAATTATTCCAAATTTCAAAATTGCCTAGCCAACATCTTCCGCTAACTCATTTATGGTCTAATTACCTGTAACGTGTAGGTTTGTGCAAGTGTACACAGTCGTTATCAAGTAATAAGTAAGTATCGATTTATCATCTCCACAGGGATTTTTTTTGTGCTAAGTCACTTTATTTGTAAAATTATATTAACAATTTGGTAAATAAAAACACAATTTAGTTGAGAAGTGATGATTAAAATATATTAAGTTAAATGCAATGATTTTTAATGCAAATTAACCTAAGTCTGCAAACTATATGAATGAAATAGATTTTAGCAAAATTTAAACAATTTGCAACAACTATAACATAAATAAACTAGGACAATTACTTTAATTAAACTTAATTTATTATCAACATGCTTAAAAATATTCAGAAAAACATTCCATGAAAACTCGATCTTTCATGAGTTTGGAAACCACGTTGGTCCTTTCGGAATCCTTTACTTAGTAAATACGCATTTTATTGATCCTTATTTACTAAAGGTTTCTTAGTATACGTGCGAGGTAATAGGGACATGTTAGGTTTGAAACAGTTTAATCACACAAATCTAAAAACTATACAGATAACAGAGCCTGGTTAGGTTTGTTATACAACTTGCAATTTAATCGGGTTAGGATCTAAATTGAGCACGCACATTTCAATTATGTGTCCACTAGCCATCATCTGGTTAGGATCGCTCAGCTAATTCAGGTGCATTTCAATCATGTATGAACGAAATACAGACTTGATTTTAATTGAAAACATGATTAATTGAGGCACAAACATTATAAGCATGAATCTAATAAATATTATTTAATCAAAGCAATCATCCTAGCTTAAATATAATTAATCTAACATTGTTGTAAACAAGAACAAAGAACACATAGCAAACATCTTTAAACTAAAATAAAGAAAAGAAAGATTAAACCCAATTCAGAGTGGCTGTCACCCAAGACTTTGACTGACGAGCCTCCTTCATTTCTTTGCTTCGCTCATTTGTTGATGGCTCTCCAAGGTGGCCGACCAAGGGTTTTTTAAGAGGCTCAAATGCTAAAATCTTTATGAAAAGATGACGATAGGCGTGGGGAGAAAAGAAGAATGCTAAGAAAATTTAGAAAGGAGAGAATGATGAATGATGAGGGATGAGTAGAAATGTGAGAATGATGACTTATTTATAGGTGAGGAGAGGGGGATAGTTTACTAAAAATAGGAGTTTTCATCTTTTGAAGCATATTCTGTAACACCCCTAACCCGTATCCGTCACCAGAATGGGTTTACAAGGTATTACTAGACGAGACACAAATTTCAAACATTCACATATACACATATGTTATATTCACATAATTAAAACATAAATCTGTTTAAACATTAAACACATAATTTAAACCATAAAACTCATATTCATATATAATATACTTTTAATTACATACAAAATTTATGTATTGTTATCATTAAAGAAACCTACTACCTCAGAAAATTTTAGCATTTAAAATTTCATTGATATACATGTGCTTAATAACCAAACATATCATATAACAAAATTTATTTAATATTAACATATGCGGCATTGACTTTGAAAATATAATCAATATACATTTGTATAATGTACCATATTACCTTATGTCATGGCATAATATTCATTATCATAAAAGATAATAGCTAGCGTTACAACATGGTCAAATATACTTCTTTTACATTGCAAATTCATGTGCATATTACCAAAACAAAAAGAACCGTTTTGGGTACAAATATCAACCAAAAGTACACTTATTTTGCATGCTTATTACTATGCCTATAATTATATATTCACTATCAAACAATTAACCATCATTCGGTCATTAGAAAATAACTAAATAATCATATTTAATACTATATCAAGTTTCATCATTTCTCAAACCGAAAACCATAATAAAACATCACATGTATAACATGAAACATAATTCCCACATTAGGTCTAAGCATAAACGAATGTGCATAAGTAATACCACATATAATCAACCAAAACAATTATATAACATATTCATTACTTGCCATTTAGCAACCGAACATATAAAGCCAATATTAAATTAAATACATATCCATCATTTTATCTCAATACTAAGCCAGAATTTACCATCATACACCACCCAAATATACCACATTTCATACTTCCAAGATAAGCTAACTATTAACCGATTATACATTATACTTACCATTTCTCATTGTCGATTATTTAGCTAAACATCTCAAACATATAGATCAAGGAACATACTTACCAAAATATACTTATCCCATGCCAAATTACTAAATCATCAATTAGCCTAATAATCAAGCCGAACCATATAACTTAATACCACAAATATATACACCATGAAATACACTTCCACATTGAATTTAAGTTATAGCCACAAACGCACAAACTTTAATATTATAATCAACCCATTTTCGCATGGCTCTCAATATATACATAATTCAAAATCATCATAATAACTAAACTAGCCTATACATGCCATAAGTTTAAGTTCAAACTCATAAAAGTACCAAAATAGTCGATAGTGTGATAGACTTCGCTGATGATCCTCTAGCCCGTAACTAATCTCCAAAATCTATAAAATAGAAACAAACATACACATACAGTAAGCTATCACAGCTTAGTAAGTCATAAGCAAATAAACAACTCAATGATATAATCAACTCATTTTGACCAAACCAAATTACACTATCTTAACCACATTTAATCTCAAGCTTACAATTTCATATACAACATATACTTTCATATATAAACTTTATCTTGGTTGAATGTACATATATATATACATTATCAAAGTATCATTCAATTTCAAATTCATAATATCATTATATAACAGAATATATATACACACTCACATACATATACTCATGAATCAAATTTAACATCACATACTTATACATAGCATATGGCCGAAAAAACTACACAAATGCACATATATTTACATTAATATCATGTATAAATTGCATAACATATTAAATAACCAACTTACCTTATTTTCAAATAGGTAATTTAACTATCACGTACCTGATCACTTTAACTTGATTACACATTCGATCATAACTTATCATTGCTCACTGAACCATTTAGAATTAAATAGGATAATCAGATAATCACACATATCGTACAATGCCAACGTCCCAGACGTGGTCTTACATGTAATCACATATCGATGCCATTGTCCTAGACATGGTCTTACACGAGAACACATATCGATTCCAACGTCCCAGGCATGGTATTACATGAAAACACATATCGAAAATCCTATGTCATGACATATATATCCTAGCTTTTCCTAAGGTTCATACGGGGCTTTCGGACGTCGTAACTTGGTCGAATCGAACTCGTACACATAGATTTCAAACTTATACATATTCGGGTTCCACATAAATATTACCAATTTATTAATTTCAGCATATATAGTTCATATTTAATCAAATAAACAACATCTATTTGCTTATAAACTTACCTCAGACAACAATAATTAGAGCAGGACGACTAATCGACAACTTTGGTTTTCCCCGATCCAAATCTGATTTCTTTGGTACTTGATCTAAACATATTAAAATTAAACTCATTCAAACATATTTTTACTCAATTTAGTCCAAAAACACATAAATGGGCAAATTACCATTTTACCCTGACATTTTACACTTTTTACAATTTAGTCCAAATTGCACAAAAAATAAAACATGCAAAATTTTAATACACTATGCTTAGGCCGAATATTCATCTTCCTTATACAAGTCCACACATTTCATTTATTTCACATTTCGGTCCCTCAAATTATTATTTTTACAATTTAGCCCTAATTACTTAAATTCATAAAAAATTCCAATACAAAACATATTAATCCAAATCATATCTTTCCTAATTCATCAACTAACATCACAAAACTCAATTATTCATCAATGACATAGCTCAAAATATTCATCAAAATCAGAAATTCAAGCATGGGCTTTGTACATTACACTGTAACGATTTCAAAAACGTAAAAATTATCAAAAATTGAGCTATTTACATACCTTGATTAAGCTTAACACTGGCCAAATATGGCTTTCTTTTCTTTTTCTTTTCCTTGAGCTAATTTCGGCTATCCAATATAAACATGCGCATGGCTTTTAATTATTTTATGTTTTATATTATATAACTTAATAATTATTTTACATATATAACCTTTATATTAAAATTTTAAACCATTATAATACATGGTTATAACCATCCAACTCATTTAGTTATGGCCTAATTACATTATAAGTACTTCATATTAATAAGACAAGTTCGATTAAGCACTTTCATATTTAACTATTAACTTTTCAATTTACGCGATTAAGCCCTTTGTATTAAATCGGCACTCAAACGACAAAATTAAAATACGAAAATTTTACAGATATAAAATCACACATAATAAACATAGAAAATAATTTTTAAATATTTTTGACTCGAATTCGTGGTCCTGAAACCACTATTCCGAATAGGGTATGAATCGGGCTGTTACAACTTCCATGGGTGGCTGGCCATAAATGGAGGAAGTTGAGCTGATTTTTTCTTGATTTTTGGTCAATTTAAGTGCCACAACAACTCAGGACTGAGACTTGGTCAAGTGCAAATCTTCAGGTAAATCTCTAATTTCTTCAACTCTTCAAGGACCTTGTGCAGTTAAACGACAAAGTGGTTTATGGACAGCCATGTGCAGCCAAATTTTGGGTTGTCTTGGTCCCCAATTTAGACGGTTTTGTAATCAAGCAAAGCTATCAAACCTATCCAGAATAAATCAACAAGTTAGAGCACCAAAGAATAAAATTTATTCAATTTAATTAATTAATTTAAAACCCAAATTATTAATGAAATATTTTAAAATTATTATTAAATATAATTTTATATTTTATGATTTAATTTAATCATGCATGGCCCACTTTATGTCTTAAAAAATATAATATATTCAAATTAATATAAAATAAGACATTTATTGCATGAAAACTATATAATAAAGCATAAAATCACATTTTAATAATTTCTATGTCCTAATTTCATATTTTCACATATTTCATTAATTTATTAAACAATTACTTAGTTCTAATAACGATTTTAAGTAAAAAGGTGATAAATTACATAAGAAAAATCCTATATATTTTTTTCGTTTACATTACCATATAAGTATTTCCACTTTAAAGTTCTATAGCTACTTAATACCTTTAGCCTGTAGAGCCCTACTTTTGCACTTAACGCGATCTAGTCCTTTTTATCAATTTAGGCATGTAAATGATAAAATTTCTTAACAAAATTTTTATACGGTAATACTATCATGCTAAAGAAAATAAAATAATAATAAAATAAATTTTTTGACCTTGGATTTGTGGTCCCAAAACCACTATTTCAATGTAACGCCCTAAATTTTTGATTTTCAGCTTTTGTGAGTATTGGGCTTGGAAGTGTCTGAATTTGTGATTCGTGTTATTTTGGCTTAATTATATGTTGGGCTAAGTGAGTATATGATCTGGGGTGTGTTTGGGAGGTCCAAAGTTTAAGCTGTAACTTGGGCTAAATTTTAGGTTTTATTTGAATAAAGCCAGACTTGAGGTCAGTGGTCTTATAAGGAAATTATTGGTAAGAACTTAACAGAATGGGCCTGCTAGTCTAGTGGTTAAGTGGCAAGGAATTATGCTTAGGGACAGGGGTTCGATTCCCTGTAGTAGCGATGGGATTATTTTTGCTGCAAGTTTCAGTAAGCGTTGGGCTTTATTAAAATTTTGAGTTGTGGGCTTTAGGGGAAAACTTAGGGTTTTTCTTATTTTCCTCCTTTTTTGCAAAACACTTTTCTCTGCCATTTTCTTTTTCCAAAACCTTATTGTTGCCAAAATTTTGAGGTCTTTCTCCCTTTTCCTTTGTTTTTCTCCTTCTTCATTAAAGCTTAGGCGTGTTCAAGCGGGTCTGTCGACTCGGTAAGTAACGTTTAACTAAAGTTACGAGGCTTCATTAGAGATTACTTAAAAGGGTTTGTAGTTGCTATTTAGTGAGTATTCAAGGATCTGTGGATCATTAATCGGGGTTCTAAACAGTAAGGAAACACCATTTTTCGTCGAAGGTAAGTAGATCTTGTGTTTCGAGTTTTATCCAATCTAAAATGATTTAAGTAACTGATTTTGGGCCCGACATTGTCAATCTTAGGCTTTGGAGTGTTTGTGGTTGGATTAACAGTGAAAAAGAGCTAGGTGTGTACTCCAATTATATAGAAATCGAGTTTCGGTAAAAGCCAAAAAACTAATCTGTCGACGCCACATAGGCGTGTGGTATGCCCGTGTGGTAGCTTGCATCATGAGAAACTGGCGTGTGGCAGACGAGCCAGGCCGTGCGCGTGCCACATGGGCGCGACGAACACGGGCATGTGCGAGGCAATGGCTCGACCATTTGGGCCTTGTAGTCCGCACAGGCGTGTGAACCACACGGGTGTGTAGGTCTTGGGCCAGGCTGTCTGATCCACACGGGCAAGGCCAATTTGGGCCGTATGGGCCACACGGGCGTGTGAGCCCAATTTTCCTAAAATGTTCTATAAGGTTGCACGGGTATCTTAAGTCGACTGTGACCTGACTGTAGGGGTGGTAAGTGTTATTTAGGCCCTATACTCTGATTAATTTCTGATTTGTATGCAACAACATGTTATTATAAGAATGTGTAACTGTATGACTTTTTATATTTGTTCTACCATGCTATGGATATGATCTGTTATCTACATATAAGCATGTCATAATATTTATGATACATTGCATTGGGTTGGGTTTGCTATGAAGAGAAGGAAGTCTAAAAGGCGATTAGCCTGTTATTTGGCAGCGACGTTGCACTTATCTGTTATGTACTGTTATACGGTAACCTTTTGGTGTGTAGGGCTAGATGGGTCAATTATATCCCCATTCTTGGTGTGTACGGCTGGGTGGGTCGATTTTATCCCCACATTGTGTGTTGGGCTGGACGGAGATGGATTGCAGTGTTGGTGGGCATGATTTCTGATTTTTGTGAACTGATCTGTTATGAATGCGATGTCTGTATGGCTAAGGCCGAATATCCATATTTTGTTATCTGTTTGTATGCATGCTGTTTTTTGGGATGTACACATTGAGTTTACGAAAACTCACCCCTTTGTTTATTTATCTATTAGGTAATCCTCAGCTGTAGATGGATCGGTGTGATGAAGGGCTCGATGGTGACCACTGGTTGACTTATAGGGATTTATAAATAACATTTATTTCATCTGCTTTATTTTAAATATTTATTTTTGGGATTTATATGTCTTTGAACTTGAACTATTTTTAAGTTTATTTTGGGATGTTAAACTGTTAAGTGTTTGTTGTTGAATTAATGATGTTTTAGCTTCCGCGTTAATAAAATGTTTTCATCCAATAAATAGAATAGAGATTTCATGACTTAAGTAAAGATAATAAATTGAACGATTTTTAACTTGCTAAGGTTTCCAAAAACACTCACATGTGACGCCGTTAGATTCGACCATAGCATCTAGGCCGGGTTTGGGTGTTACATTTAGCGGTATCAGAGCCAGGTTTGTAAAAACTCGACTGTGGTTTTGTGCGGTAAAAAGGAATGGTTTTGGAAATCAGTGATAAAATAATTGGAAATTGTTTTTGATAAATAAGTGGTTCACCGAGTCTCCATCGTCGGTCTTGTAAGTTCTCTGAAACTCTGACATATATTATCTAGAAGCATGCCTAAATTGAGTTTTATCTGTATCTGTCTGAGATGCTATGCATGTATATTGAGACTACTATAGGTAGTATTTTATTGAGGCACCTTAGGTGGTGTAAACTGAAACCACAGTGAGACTTGCTATTCGCGATAACTGACCCTGAAACTCTAATACTATACTGCTTAAAACATCTGTCAATAATTATTGAAACGGTAAACTGATGTGCATAAAACTTTTAAAATACAGATTAATTCGATAGTTTCGATGAGCACATGTGGTACTCTTGGAAGGGGTACTAGAGGCCGAGGTAGAGGCCGTGGAGGGATTCGAGCTGAGTCTCTCGCATCTGATACGATCCCTAATTTGGATTCTAGTGGGACACCAGTAGCACCTACTACAGAGACTGATGTTGAGTCTATCGACCACGCAGCTGGGGACGACACACTATCCCAAGCTATGCTGCAAATTCTGGAGAGGGTCGCTGGGGCTAATGTTGGATCTGGAGGCCGTGGGTCAGTTATGGAATGACTCTTTTTGAATGGGGCTGAGATATTTAAGGGCATCGCTGGAGTTGCTCTTAATGTGGCCGAGTATTGGATGGAGGCCACGGAGGTATTATGGATGATCTGGATTTTACTGCCAAGCAGAAGCTCAATGGGGTTGTTTCTTTGCTTCACGATGAAGCATATTAGTGGTGGTTGACGGTTAGGGATGGCACTCAGCCTAATAGTCTGACGTGGGATTTGTTGAAGACGTCTTACCTAAGCAAGTATGTGAAGGCCAGTTACATCGACGCTAGGAGGCATGAGTTCCTGAATCTTACTTAGAGAGACCGTTCGATGGCCGAGTATGAGGCTGACTTTCTAAGGCTGAGCCGTCATACACGAGGCATGGTGACAACTGAGTATGAGTGTTGTGTCCAGTTCGAGGATGGTCTTTAAGATAGTTTGCGGGTTCTGATAGCTCCTCAGAGGGAGCGAGATTTCTCAGTCTTGGCCGAGAAGGCCAAGATAGCCAAGGAGGTGAAACACATTGAGTGTAATACCCCTCGCCCATATCTGATGCTAGGACAGGGTTCGTGGTGTTACCTGACTTAAACTAGACCAATCACTCAGAAACTAGGCCATAAAATTTCAATCAATTTAAAACTTTTCACTTCAAAGGCATATTGTTCCTTATATGGACTTACGAGGCCCAAAACATGCATTAGAGAGGGTTCGGGATTAAACTAATAACTTAAGAAAAACTTGGAAAGTTTTATGCTTTAAAGCTCCACACGCCCGCGTGGATATAGAGCACACGACCATGTCCTAGGGACACGTCCGTGTCCCAAACCTGCGTCTAAAAACTTGGACATTCTGCCAAAACGACCGGCCAAGGCACACACTCGTGTCCTATAACCGTGTCCTTCACACGGCTGAGACACATGGCTGTGTCTCTTGCCCGTGTATTACTACCATGCGTACTGACTTTAAAACACGACAAAGGCACACGCCTGTGTACTAAAATGACTTTAAAGTTTTAAGTGCAGGGGACGCACAACCATAACACACACCCATAGGAGTGAGCCGTGTGTCACACACACCCGTGTGTCTTGCCCGTGTGGACAAAAGAAGGCCATTCTTCCAAGCCATCTTGTCACCCATTTACACAACTTGAACAAGATCATTCAATATACAAATTTCACCACAATGGACACCAACTCATCCAAATAAAGAACATTATATGCATTCATCAAAATGAATTATAGCCATTATTCTAGGCTTGATACAAAACGAAAGGCTTTTGACTTAAGCCAAAATACATGAACAATTCTCGTAATACAACATCCTAGTCTAGCCCTATACATTCCACCATCAAAAATATAAATCCAACTATACTGAATATTATGTCTGATAGTGTGATCGATATCTCTGACTTTAAGGGATCCTTGAGATAACTTGGCGACATTGAAAGAAAAGGGAAAGAAAAGAGAGTAAGCATAAAGCTTAGTAAGTTGCATATAAATAAATATACAACAACAATTTCACCATTAGTTATCATGCTTATAGCTCAAAGGTAATCATAACTTAACTTACTCCTTATCGTCCACTCGAGTCACATTTTCTAAATTAAGCTCATTACTCATGCTTATCAAAAAGGTACCTGTAACATTCACAATATGATCATCCTTTCCTTATTTAAAATTTAACTGTAACTTTCACGTTGAACCGTTTAGAATACTACTAGATATTCTATGAACCTTCAACATAGGATAAGTTGCCGAAGCCATGTCCCAGACATGGTCTTACACTGGCTCTCATATATGTGTGCTGATGCGTGTCCCAGACATGTCTTACACTAGCACAACTCTTAGCCGATGCATGTCCTAGACACGTCTTACACTGGCTACCTCTGTCGAGGCCAATGCGTGTCCCAGACATGTCTTATACTGGCTATCATAGTATGGCTGATGCATGTCCCAGACATGTCTTACACTAGCCCTCATCTAAATACTGATGCCATGTCCAAGGCATTGTCTTATAATGGCTCTCATAATGTAGCCGAAGCATGTCTCAGACCTGTCTTACACTGGCACACAAATCACCTAATGTCTTGGCACGAATATCCAGTTCGTATCCTAAGGTTTCAACGGGATCTTTCTACTATCTCAAGTATTACTAAGCATTCTCAATTTAAAATTTAGCAACTCATACAATATCAATTCAATGACAATATGAATACATGTATTATCAGTGTATTTCTATTATTTACATACAACTTACCTTGGATTTCAAAACGTACTCGACTAATCGGTTTAATCGGTTTGTTTGGCTTTCCCCCGATCTTGGTTCGAATTTGGTAGATCTTGATCTATAATCACAATATGCACTCATTTAGTCACTAATTATAATTAGGCAATCATCAATTCACATCTTTGGTAAAATAACCATTTTGCCCCTAGACTTTTGACAAAATGACCATTTTACCCCTATGCTCGAAAGTCAATTTTTATCAAATTTTTTTGTGTATTAGGCCTAACCAAACTATTTTTAATCTTATAGGAACTTCAAATTCTCATTATTTCACATGTTTATTAACTATTTTACAACTTATGCAAAATAGTCCCTTTAGGTGTTTTTCATGAAAACTCCTTCACCAAAGTTGTTCATTATACAACCCTAACTCATTTTCTTCCATAAAAACTTAGAAAGCATCACAAATCCTTTCATGGAAACACCTTATACTTTCAATCATTTTGTAAAATAGACCCCTCATTTGAAAGCCCATGAAACAAGCTTGCCAAAAATGTAAAAATCATCAAGAAAATCATTAAGATCACTTACATTATGAGAGAAATAAGTTGCTGCAAATTTTTAGCTTTCAAAGCTCCATTTTTGGCCAATATTTTCGGTGAAAAAAGGAGATGGAGAAGAAGGAAATGATAGCTAGGCTTTTAGGCATTATTTTATCACTAAATCATGACATCATCAACCTAATACTTTGACTATTTGTTTAAAATCCATCACACATGGCCGGCCAACACTATTAAAAAGGGTGAAATTTCCCTTTAAAAGCCCTCAATTTTAATTCTCTAGCTATTTAATACATTTAGGTACTAAAATGCAACTTTTGTCTTTTATGCGATTTAGTCCTATTTCGCAATCGGGCTTGAAAACATTAAACTTAGCTCACCAAATTTTTCATACGCTATTAAAATCATACTATAACCTCATAAAAATAATAAAAATAATTTTTTTAAATTCAAATTTGTGGTCCCGAGACTACTATTTCGATTAAGCCCTAAATCGGGCTGTTACACTCAGTGCCAAAACCGTGAGAAAGGGAAAGTTAAAAGGGTTTTTGAGTCTACTAGTTCTAGGATGAGGCCTAAGAAAAAGGCCAGGATTGACGGGCCCGTTAGAGTTAGGCTTACTATTGCACCTGCTGAGGTGGCGGTCTGTCAGCTTTATAACAGACACCATCCTGGCGAGTTTTGGAGACCGACTGGGGCTTGTTTGAGGTGTGCCTCAACTGAGCACCGAGTTAAGAATTGTCCGCTGAGGGGTAATCAGATGCAAGCTCTGGTTGTTGAGACTGCGTAGCCGTAGAGAGGAGTACAATAGCCACCTAGGGGCCTAGGACAGGCTAGGAGTGGTAATGGTATGGGTTGAGGTCAGAGAGCACCTGGCAGGGGTGCTGGGCCGACTGAGGTGGGGCAACCTGCACTTGTTTATGCTGTACATCGGTGTGAGGATGGAGATGCTCCAGACTTCATCACGGGTACATTTATTCTTAATGTACCTTATGTTACACTAATAGACCTAGGCTCTACGCACTCTTATGTGGCTTGTTCTATGTCTGAGGCTTTCGGGATTCCGTATAAGAGCACTTCTAGTGAGATTTTTGTAGTGAGTCCGTTGGGGCAGTCCATTTGGGTTAGTAAACTGTTTAGGAATGCTCCTTTGGAAGTCCAAGGTACAATATTTCTGGTTGATCTGATGGAACTTTCGTTTGGGGAGTTCGACTTAATTCTAGGGATTGACTGGTTGGTAAAACACCATGTGAGTTTGGATTATGCTGAAAAGAGGGTGGTTCTAAGGACCGAAGAGGATAATGAGGTAGCTGTGATTGGGGAATGACAGAATTATCTGAGTAATATGGTATCTGCGTTAGTAGCAGAGAAGCTTGTAAGGAAAAAAATGTGAGGCGTACTTGGCCTACATCAGTGTTTCTGATTTTATGGACTTTTCAGTTAAGGACATCCGTACTGTGAGGGACTTTTCAGATGTCTTTCCAAAGGATTTACTAGGATTGCCTCTGAGTCGCGAGGTGGATTTTGGGATAGAGTTGATTCCTGGTACAGCTCCAGTGTCTATCGCCTCTTATTGAATGGCACCGAAGGAGCTGGCAGAGTTGAAGGCTCAAGTTCAGTAGCTGTTGGCTCGTGGGTTTATTCGTCCTAATGTGTCTCCATGGGGAGCACCGGTTCTATTTTTGAAGAAGAAGGACGGTTCGATGAGGATGTGTATCGATTATCGTTAGTTAAATAAGTTGATGATCAAGAATGAATACCCACTTCTGAGGATTGGCAATTTATTCGATCAGTTTAGAGGAGCTTCAGTGTTCTCTAAGATCGATCTGCGGTCAGGTTATCATTAGTTGAGAGTAAAGGAGGCCGATGTGCATAAGACAACATTTAGGACTCAGTATGGACATCATGAGTTCCTAGTTATGCCTTTTGGGTTGACTAATGCACCAGCGGCGTTCATGGATTTGATGAATCGAGTGTTCCAGCCCCATTTGAATCAGTTTGTAGTAGTGTTCATCGATGACATTTTGGTATACTCTAGGACTGAGGATGAGCACGATATGCATCTGCGAGTGGTTCTGCAGATTCTATGTGAGAAACAGCTTTATGCGAAGTTCAGTAAGTGTGAATTCTTACTTCGAGAAGTGACATTTCTGGGACATGTAGTTTCTGCAGAGGGGATTAGAGTGGATCCTTGTAAGATTAAGACTATATTGGAAACAGCCGAAGAGTGTTTTGGAGGTTCGTAGTTTTCTAGGACTGGCAGGACATTACCGACAATTAATAGAAGGGTTCTCGTTGATAGCAGCGCCATTGACTAAGTTGCTGCGTAAGGGAGTCCCCTTCATTTGGTCTGACGCTCAACAGGAGAGTTTTGAGAAGCTCAAGACAGTTCTGACTTAGGCTCCAGTTCTGATACAACTTGAGTCTGGTAAGGATTTCATGGTTTACAGTGATGCGTCACATGTGGGTTTGGGTTGCGTCTTGATGCAGGATGGTAAAGTGGTTGCTTATGCATCTCGTCAACTCAAGAATCACAAGGCTAATTATCTGACGCACGATTTGGAGTTGGCAGTGGTGGTTTTTGCTCTTAAGATCTAGAGGCATTATTTGTACGGTGAGAAGTGTATCATCTACATTGATCACAAGAGCCTTAAGTATCTCCTCACTCAGAAGGAGTTAAATCTTAGGCAGCGTCGTTGGGTTGAGCTGCTTAAGGACTATGATTGTGTTATCGAGTACCATTCAGGTAAAGCTAATGTGGTGGCCGATGCGTTGAGCCGTAGGGCTATGACCGATCTGAGAGCGATGTTCTCTAGACTGAGTCTTTATGACGATAGGAGTCTTCTGGCTGAGTTGCAGGTTAGACCGTCGTGGTTGGATCGAATTAAGGATAGACAAATAGGGGATAAGTCTCTTGAGTTACGATTCCGTCAGGTTGAGGTTGGAACTACTACTGATTTTAGGATTGACGGTGATGGAGTATTATATTTCTGAGATAGGGTTTGTGTACCCAACGATGAGGATTTGAGGCTGTCGATTCTGAGGGAGGTGCATAGTAGCCCTTACGCTATGCATTCTGGTGGAAACAAGATGTATAAGGATCTTCGAGAGTTGTATTGGTGGCCAGGGTTGAAGCATGAGGTGATCGACTTTGTTGCTCGTTGTTTGACTTGTCAGCAAGGTTGAGCATCAGTTACCTTCGGGTTTGCTACAGCCAGTAACGATACCGATGTGGAAATAGGAGTGAGTAACGATGGACTTCGTTAGTGGGTTGCCTCTAACACCCACTAAGAAGGATTCTGTCTGGGTCATCGTGGACCGATTGACCAAGTCTGCACTCTTCATTTCGGTTTGGACGGACTTCTCCTTCCAAAAGCTGGTTAAGCTCTACATTTTCGAGATAGTAAGGTTGCATGGGGTTCCTGTTTTGATCATTTTCGATAGGGATCCTCATTTTATGTCTCAATTCTGGCAGAAACTTCATGAGGCTTTGGGTTCTCGGTTGGACTTCAGTACTACTTTTCATCCTCAAACAGATGGTCAGTTAGAGAGGGTGATTCAGATATTAGAGGATATGTTGAGGGGTTGTGTTATGGATTTTCGAGGTAGTTGGGAGGAGTACTTGCCTTTGGCAGAGTTTGCTTATAATAACAGCTATCAGTCTAGTATTCAGATGGCACCATATGTGGCACTTTAGGGTCGTAAGTATCGCACTCCTTTGTGCTGGACTGAGTTAGGTGAGCGGCGTATTCTAGGTCCAGAGTTAGTATCAGAGACTGAGGATAAGGTCCACTTGATTTGTGATCGACTGAAAGCGGCTTCTGATAGAAAGAAGTCCTATGCGGATTTAAAAAGGGAGGACATTGAATATTCTATAGGAGACATGGTTTTTCTTAAGGTCTGGCCATGGAAAAAAGTTCTGAGGCTCGGTCGCAAGGGTAAGCTGAGTCCTCGGTTTATTGGGCCGTGCCAGATTCTGAAGCAAGTGGGGCCAGTTGCATATCAGTTGGAGCTACCTCAAGAGTTGGATCATATACATGACGTATTCCACGTGTCAATGTGGAAACAGTATCGCTCTGATCCTACTCACATTGTGCCTGTAGAGGAGATTGAGGTTAGACCAGATCTGACATTCAAGGAGGAGCCAGTTCAGATATTGGATCGCGACGTCAAGGTTTTGCGTAGGAAATCTATTCCCTTAGTAAAGGTACTGTGGCGAAATCATAGCACTGAGGCTACTTGGGAGCCAGAGGATTCGATGCGTCAGCAGTATCCTCACCTTTTCTGATCAGGTAAAATTCGAGGACAAATTCTCTTTAAGGGGTGGAGTTGTAACGCCCCAAATTTTTGATTTTCGGCTTTTGTGAGTATTGGGCTTAGAAGTGTTTGAATTTGTGATTTGTGTTATTTTGGCTTAATTATATGTTGGGCTAAGTGATTATATGCTCTGGGGTGTGTTTGGCAGATCCAACGTTTAAGCTGTAACTTGGGCTAAATTTTGGGTTTTATTTGAATAAAGCCTAACTTGAGGTCAGTGGGCTTATAAGGAAATTGTTGGTAAGAACTTAACAGAATGGGCCTGCTGGTCTAGTGGTTAAGTGGCAAGGAATTATGTTTAGGGTCAGTGGTTCGATTCCCTGTAGTAGCGATAGGATTATTTTTGCTGCAAGTTTCAATAAGCGTTAGGCTTTATTAAAATTCTGAGTTGTGGGCTTTAGGGGAAAACCTAGGGTTTTTCTTATTTTCCTCCTTTTTGGAAAAACACTTTTCTCTGCCATTTTCTTTTTCCAAATCCTTCTTGCTGCCAAAATTTTGAGTTCTTTCTCCCTTCTCCTTTGTTTTTCTCCTTTTTCGATAAAGCTTAGGCGTGTTCAAGTGGCTAGCGAGACCATGTACGAGGCACGAGCTCGACCATATGGGTCGTGTAGTCCTCACGGGCTTGTGGGTCACACGGGTGAACCACACGGGCGTGTGGGTCTTGGGCCAGGTTGTGTGATCCATACGGGTAGGGCACATAGGCATGTGAGCCCAATTTTCCTAAAATGTTTTGTAAGGTTGCACGGGTCGCCTAAGTTGACTATAACCTGACTTAGGGGCCGTAACCATTACTTAGGCCCCGTACTCTGATTGAATTCTAATTTTTATGCAGCAACATGTTATTATAAGCATGTGTATCTGTATGACTTTTTATATTTGTTTTGCCATGCTATGGATATGATCTGTTATCTGCATATAAGCATGCCATGATATTTATGATGCATTGCATTGGGTTGGGTTTGCTATGAACAGAAGGAAGTCTGAAAGGCGATTAACCTATTATCTGGCAGCGACGCTGCACTTATCTGTTATGTACTATTATACGGTACCCTTTTGGTGTGTAGGGCTGGATGGGTCGATTATATCCCCATACTTGGTGTGTAGGGCTGAGTGGTTGATTTTATCCCCACATGGTGTATTAGGCTGGACGGAGACAGGGTTGGTGGGCATGATTTCTGATTTCTATGAACTGATCTGTTACGCATGCGATGTTTGTATGGCTAAGGCCGAATATCCATATTCTATTATCTGTTTGTATGCATGTTTTTCGTGGGGATGTACACACTGAGTTTGCAAAAACTCACCCCTTTGTTTATTTATCTGTTAGGTAATCATCCGCAGTAGATGGATCGGTGCGGCGGAGGGCTCGATGGTGATCACTGGTTGACTTATAGGGATTTATAAGTAACATTTATTTCATCTGCTTTATTTTAGATATTTATTTTTGGGATTTATATGTCTTTGGACTTGAACTATTTTTAAGTTTATTTTGGGATGTTAAACTGTTAAGTATTTGTTGTTGAATTAATCATGTTTTAGCTTCCGCGTTAATGAAATGTTTTCATCCAATAAATAGAATAGAGATTTCATTGCTTAAGTAAAGATAATAAATTGAACGATTTTTAACTTGCTAAGGTTTTCCAAAAACACTCACATGTGACGCCGCCAGATTCGACCATAGCGTCTAGGCCGAGTTTGGGGTGTTACATTCAATTTCACTGAAAACGGGCTATTACAAATGAGTTGATTGGGTCCTTACATATTTTGAGATGAACTTGAATGAATAAAAGAGGAGTAGGTTGAAGGGAGAAAGAAGCATGTTCTCTAGGTGCCTGATGATGTGACTAGTCTTAATGCCTCTACCATGGAAGAGCTTTAGAAGCATATTGCACTACTTACTCATAATTTTAATAAAGGTTGTAAGAAACAAGCTAGGAATTTCAATAAATTTGAGGCATCGATATGACTCCTAAGACCATAATTAAAAGTGTTGCTATTAAAGAAGAGACTGAGAAAGATAAGAAGAAAGCCACTCAATGTCATGAATGCCTTGGTTATTTTCATATCCAATTTCAATGTGTAAACACTCTAAAGAAGAAACAGAAGTAATTCTGTATTACCTAGAGCAATGAAGACATGTCTAGTAATTCTGAATGTGATGAAGATCAAATGAAAATTGTGTAATTTTTGCTTCGAGTGTGGTTTTTGGTTGAGGATAAAACTTATGATGACTCTGATGGTGGTTCTGTAATCCCCCAAACTTGGCCTATACGTTATGGCCAAATTTTGAGAGCTACAATAGACACAAATAAAATATTTTCAAATCAATTGCGCTAAATTCATTTTTTTGAAAACAAAACATTGTTTAATTTTAATAGAAATATCGTCAAAGAAAAATCTTTCTTAAATCCTTTAATTTAAATAAATTCTCATAGTAATTCAAGCTATTACTTTTTGATAGATTTGTTAAGAAAACTTGTTTTGCAAATTTTAAAACGTTAATTTGTAAAAATTCCAATCTTTTTCAAAAATTCGCAACGATTTAAATAAAAGTATGAATTCTATTTACTACAAAGTATTTTTGTTTGATAAAAAAAATATATATTCAAAATATTTAATATCCAAATTTTATGCATGTATTGTAGCTAACATATCAAAGTACTCAAACCATACTTAAAAACAATCCAAAGTCCAAAAAAGAGTTTAAATACATTAATTTTATTTAATCTGAGAATCTCCTCCATATGTTGTATCCAAGTCTTATCCACAATTATTATCTGAAAAGTTTTAAGAAAACTAAAGGGCTAAGCTAATAAGTTCAGCGTGAGTTTTATATCAAGCTTAACAACGAAAATTACTTTAAATAGAACAAAAACATTACAAAACATATAATAATCAAATATGCAGATATTATGTGCATGATTATGAAAATGCAATATTTTTATATAAAACGTGTGTGCAAATTTTTCCAATACATCCTACCTATCTCAGCTACATGCCAAAAGGAGTTCACCTAAACTCATCTATCTAAAACATACAAATAAATATGTAGACAAAGCCATCAAAAGTGCAGACAAACTGCCAGAATGAATAATTGTGATCAAGCTACCAAAATTACAGATTATTAAATAGCCACATCTTCCTCCTTACCATATAGTAAAAACCCCATGAAATGTGACATCGCATGCAAACTTATTATCAATACATTAAATATGTTAAACATGCAAACAAATACAAATAAAAAATCGATGGACATGGTATTCCATGCTTTATAGAACATAGATTTCAAATTTTCAATGCTAACGAATCATGATAAACAAATATTCCATAATGGCACATGCCATGAGAATTAGAACAATAACACTTATTAATAACCATTAACATAACATATCAAAGTGATTTAAGTTAAAATACATACCTTAAATCCACATAATCACTCACTATATTAAATTTTACTACTAGATTATACTTATATTAATAATTATTTAATCATATAAACATTATAATTAAAATTATTAATTTCACATAAAATATTTAAATAA
Source organism: Gossypium anomalum (assembly GCA_025698475.1). Classification (NCBI taxonomy): domain Eukaryota; kingdom Viridiplantae; phylum Streptophyta; class Magnoliopsida; order Malvales; family Malvaceae; genus Gossypium; species Gossypium anomalum. Next base: position 27,193,884 of record CM046963.1, on the reverse strand, counting down.
AACACACACCTTAAGTTGTCCAAATCATAAATCCTAACTTGAAGTCGAACACTTCGGATCCAAATGATTAGAAACTTGATTTATTCCTAATGAAATTATATTGTAAATTAGAATTCATTTATAATCGATAGAAGAAATCAACTTCAAACCAATTTTCCAAATTAGTCTTCATACTTGTAACAAACACTTATCCTTAATCTTTAGAACCACAACTCTCACTTGAAGACACAAAAGGATTCTAATTCCCAAATCAAACATTCATTCCAAAACAATCACTTGATTAAAATATTATTCAACTTTTCTCCATCAATCAAAACTTTATAAATTTGTAATAAACATTCATCACCTTAATACTTACACTTTTATTTCCAAAAGTCAGATAAGATTTGCTACAAATGTTGATGATCTAGACTTTTTGTGAGGATCTATATCAAAAGAAAAGAAGGAATAAATAGAAAGAAGTAGATATTCAAATTGAATAATTAGGTGAAAGAAAAAGAGAAAAGAGAAGTAATAGGTAAAATACGGTGGTTCGCAGCAGTGGTCAAAATTGGAGAATGATGGTGCATGGTGGTTGTCAATGGAGAAGATCTAGAATGATATTGAATAAAAGAAAAATAATAACCAAGTAATTAAAACAAGAGAAGAAAAAAGAAAGAAACAAAGAAGAAAGAAGAAATATGGTGATAGAAAATGAAAGATGAAGAAGAGTAGTGACACAATGTGGTTTTTGTGTTGGTGATATGGTGGTTATAGGCGACCAAAGGTGGTGGAATGGTGAAGAAGAAGAGTTGAATGGAAAACAATAATAGAAAAATAAAACAAATATGGTGGAGAACTTCCAAAGGAGGGTGGCTCAATGTGGTTGATAGGGAGGAGGAAAAGAAAGAATTTAATGACAAACCAAAAATATTTTTAACCCAAAATGCTTACAATAATGCCCCAAAAATCTACGAAATTATTTTTTTATGTTGTGTTACACAAGTGTGTATCTGTTTTAGTGATTAAGTGTGCTGGGAAGTGTCTGAGAAGTCTTGGGTTCAAGCCTGGGCAATTACAAAAACTTTGGTTTTTTTTTAAAGAATACCTTTAGTTAGTAGTCTTTTAAATTATTGTGGGTAAAATTTGTCACAAAGAGCTTGCTAGTCTAGTGGTAAGTGGCATGTGGAGTGTTACTTGGGGTCTGAGGTTCAAGGCTTGGCGTTGGGAGGGAGCATATCATTTTGCTGCTGTGCCGTGTAGGAGGTTGTATGTCAGTGGGATTCTGATGCTCATGGGCGGTTGGAGTGTTTGAGGGGAGTGGAAAGTGTGTGGCCGAATTCAATGAGGATTTTGGGGAGAAATTTTAGGAGAGAATAAGGGAGGTTGAGGTGTGACGTAGGAGCATGCCAAAAGTGGGAAGTCCATTGTGCAAATTCAGTCATAGGACTTTTACTCTTAGTGCTGAAATAGCGTTTAAGTTTGGCTCTCCATTTCAGAAATGATTACCTCTTGTTTTTTTTTTTTCCTCCTTTTGAGTATTGCTTGTTTAGTAGCCGAATACCACTTGTGTCCATTCGGGTATTTTGGTTTTGCTCTCCTATATCGTACTTTGCTTGGTCGACTTCTTCTCTCTTCCTCATTTTTCTCCTCTTGAATATTATTGTTATTTTTCTACTGCTCACATTCAATTTTGTGTAGCCGAACACTCCCTCCATAGTAGTCGAATATTGTTTTGTTCCATTAATCTTTTCCCTAGTTCTTCATTGCTGATTCTCCTCTACTCTCCTACTCTCTCGAGCCTTGGTGGATTACCCTCACATCTCTCTCTTGATTCTGTTCTCTCTCCCCTTTCACTCAATCGCTTTTCCGTTGGCTAAACATTGGTTGTAAGTCTCTGTTGTCTCTGCTCTTTCAATTTTCTTTCTCCTCTTTTCCCTAAATGCCGCTTTTGTTTCAGGTTTTAGTATTACTTGTATAGTGAGGGGGTTCAATAGGATTTCAGAAATGATCAGAATCTTCCTCTCGTCTCTCGATCTAAGGTAAAACTATTCGTTGGTATTTTATTGAACTAAGGCACATTGGTTTGGGGTTCTTTGATCTTGGCTGAATATTCCTTTCCATTATTCTTTAGGTTGGTATGTGATGTTCAACCCTTGTGTATAAGCAACATGTATAATGGATTCGCTTATCATGCAGATAATCACCAAGGTGTCTATTATCAACTTTCGTCAGCATTCTAAACGGGCTTAAACCACACTTGTTCAAGCAAGGTGATAGTAAATAATCTTTTGGAACAAGTTTCAGTTAGGGTTTCTTTTAACGCGTGTGGTAGGTTTTTAACCGAAGTTTCTGTTGTATTAGGTTGGAGTGCACGTGGGCTAATTCACTCATTTTTGTAACCATATGTGTAATCATACTATAATAGCTGTTAATCGGCAAAAGCCGAAAAACTTGCCTATAGATGGTACACGACTGTACGCTCACTCACGTGGTAGTCCGAACGCGTAAACGTGGGTATTCGATCATAGAGGCCACAATGAGTGATTTAATAGGCTTAGGGTGTTCTGGGCTGAGTTAGGCTGAAATGGGCCATGTAAGCCCCATGGGCTCGTGAGCCCAACATGGGTAAACCTCACGAACGTGTGGAGATTATTGGGCCAGGCTATGTAGTTCACACGGCCAAGGCCATATTTGGGCTTATTGGGCCACACGGGCTTGTGGTCACACATGGGCCGTGTTATGGGGTTTGGACCCATTTTCACTATTTGATCGTTAAGGTTGTACGGGTCGTCCGAGATGACTGTAGACCTACTATTGGGTCGGTAAGTACAGTTAGACCCCATATTGATGAAATGGCTGTTACACCCTTAAGAGGTAAAATGACTGATATACCCCTATGATATGTTTGACTGTATTCGAGCATGACATTTTGCATACACGTATGATATTATGACACGACATTTTGCATGAGGGTGGGTTTGATATATTTGGAGGAAGTGTACTGTACTGGCAGCTCTGCTGCAAATACTGTTTACTGCCGCAATCGGTGCTATATTTGGAGTGTAGGGATGGGTGGGTCGATTTTATCCCCACATGGAGTGTAGGGCTAGACGGAGTGGAGTGCAGAGGATGGATGGGTAGGACTTCTGTTTACATTTATGTTACTGCTATTATAATGGGCTAAGGCCCACACTGTTACTAGACTATCACTGAAATGGGCTTAGGCCCAAACTGTATTTGCCTACTGTTGGACTAACTATTGTAAAGGAATTACACACTGAGTTTTCATATACTCACCTTTCTACTTCCCTGTGCAGGTAATCCTTAGATGGATCGGTGCTGCGAGGGACTCGATGGAGGCCATACAACTGCTCTTGCTTTTGTTTTAAACTTCTAATCTTTAAGCCATTTTATTTAGGGTATTTGTTATGTAATAAGGCTTTTTAAAGTTTTATTTTTAATTTGGGGATTAATTTATCTTAGATCATATATGTTAGAAGTAGGTCGCAGTTTTTCTAAGCATAAATGTTTTCAAAACACCACGCCAATGCAACATACTTTAAAAGCTTCTACAAACAAACATTGTTTTTTTAAAGTGCAGTAACAATCTAAAATGATTAAACCTTTTGGTAAACCCACTTGAGTTTTTAAACGAACAAGATACCTTAATGTTTTGTAAAGATCACCACAAGGGTTTTTATATTGTACAATTTCTATCAATAGAACGATGCTTTTCAAAACACATTTTTATGTGACATCACAGATTCGACCACAACGTTTAGGCCAGGTTTGGGGTGTTACACTTACCATGGGACAAGGACACTAGCTACCCAATTCAAAATCAAAACTCAAACTCCCAGTATCTCATTCATGAGGAGACGAGGGAGTTAGAATGAATTGATGATGAAATAAACATGGGAGTTTCAAAACATAATATAAATGTCTTTGAAAAATAGATGTTACAAAGTTGAAAAAGGAGTTACGTCCATGGACTGTTTGCATGGCTAATTTAACCTACATTTAATTAAAGTTTTGTATAAAAAAAAATAGGAACATGGAAACCTGAACTTTAGTTCCCTAAGGAGTTACTTAACGTACTTAACCACTATACCACTTCTCCAACTTGTTAATGAACTAACAATAACATTTTTTAAACTTTTAGGGTGTGATACCTATACCCTCCTTAAAATAATTTTTTTTTCAAAATTTACTAGGCTAAAAAAGATGACAATATTGCTATTGGAAAGAATATTTTGGTTCCCACGTGCCCTCTTTAGATCCATGATTCCACCATAGAACCTTGAGCAAAGGAATTTTCTTCTTTCTTAGAACTTTAATCTCATGATTTAAAATTTTCACAAGCTTTTCCTCAAAAGACAAGTCCGGACTTACTTCAATCTCTACAACCCAAACGATATGAGATAGATATGAACGATACTTTCTCAATATAGAGATGTGAATAAATGATTTACACATGTGATTAAAATAGTTTTTGCACTGTAGGAGCTTGAACACAAGCATTTTGGTTAAGTTTTTAATTACATTTTCACAATTTTAGTTACATTAAAAAAATTGTGTAATTTGAGTTTTTTATTCACTTTAGTGGCTGAATGAGGCCTAATGGTGAGCTAATATACTTTGACAGCATACAGGAGACCATTAGAAGGCGTGCTAACTCGATACTGGTTACTGTGTTGGATGATGAATCCTAGACCTAACATCCCTAGGAGGTCATGAAGGTGGGAATTAACCCAAAATTGGAATGGCCTATCCGTGAACACTTTAACCCTGAACTAGTCTGGACTGTAAGGTCGAGAGATAATTAGTTCTTACCATCTCATTATTCTAGTGGATGATTAGAAGATCCTGTTGGGATATCGACTACTTGATTGAACAAGAAAACCCAAAGCGATAGTTGATTATGATTACCAAAGCAAGCTAATCACCCATGCTCAGATTTGATATATTTTACCATTTGATTTCCCATTATTTATTTATTTATTTATTTATTTTTATCCTAAAAACCTTTCTTTTATTTGATCCTAATATAATTCTTCTAAAGTATTAATTAGATCTATTTATGGTTAGGTTAGAATTAGTTTAGTGCTCACCTCCCTTGGGTACGATCCTCGGAGTACGCATCTACTATGTTGTAGCTATATTACAATCTAACTTGTATACTTGTAGATATCGCTTTTTCATATATTTTGTGCAGGATTTATACTTTGGACATTGGTACGTCCAGATGCGGTCAATGATGTCATGGATACGATCCAACTTTAGTTGTAATTCCAATTGATAAGCCACTGGTCCAACTTTTTTCAATATCCGATAAGGCCTAATAAACCTTGGACTCAATTTTCCCTTCTATTTGAAGCTCAATACATTTTTTTATAAGGTCACCTTTAAGAAACTTAATCCCCTAAACAATACTCGATATCCTTCTTTTTTAGATCTGCATAAGATTTCTGTCTGTCGGAAGTCGCTCATGATGTATCTTGAATCAGCCTAACCTAACCTTCAGTCTCTTGAACCAACTTAGGTCCAAAAATTTTCCTTTCATCCAACTCAGTCTAGAAGAACGGAGTACGACACTTACGACCATACAGAGCCTCGTAAGGTGTCATTTGAATGTTTGACTGAAAACTATTGTTATAAGCAATTCCAGCTAAAGGTATATGATCCTCCAAACTTCCTTGGAAATTAATAACACAACTCCGTAACATACCCTTAAGAATTTGAATAACTCTCTCAGATTGTCCATGAAACTGCGAATGGTAAGCGATACTAAAATCCAAATGAGCCAACATCGTGAACCTATCCACAATCACATATACATAACATTTCTTATTGGGAGTCAAAGATAACCCATTAACAGAATCCATAGTGACATTCTCCCAGTTCCACTGAGGAATCTTAATGGGCTGTAACAAATTGGAAGGAAGTTGATGTTCAACCTTAACTTGCTGACAAGTCAAACACTTAGCCACAAATTCAGTCACCTCACGGTTCAGACTTGGCCACCAAGATAACTCCCTCAAATCATTGTACATATTATTTCCTCTATGGTGCATAACATATGGACTACTATGAGCTTCTCGAAGAATAGACTGCCTCAAATCTTTATCATTCAGTACACAATATCTTTCTCTAAAACATAGAACATCATCAGCATTAAACCCAAAATCCTCCATTGAACAATCCTCAACCTGCTTAAAATGAGGTAATAAAGAAACATCCAAAGGTTGGTTTTCCTTTTCCTTTATTTCATCAATCAAAATAAGCTTCACTTGCAATTCTGCAAAAATATCACTGTCCTCAAACAAACTCAATCTTGCAAACATTACTCTAAGTCTAATCATCATTTTCCTACTCAGAGCACCGACTACCACATGACCCTTACCGGGGTGGTATCCAATGGTACAATCATAATCCTTATGCAGTTCAATCCACCTATGTTGTCTTAAGTTCAACTCTTTTTGAGTGAGTAGATACTTAAGACTCTTGTGATCTGTGTATAAAATACACTTCTCACCATAAAGATAATACCTTTAAATCTTAAGCACAAAAACTACGGTTGCTAGCTCCAAGTCATGAGTCGGGTAATTATATTCATATGGCTTGAGTTGCCTTGAGGCATAGGCTACCACCTTACCCTCTTACATCAACACAAATCCAAGACCAGTGTGAGACGCATCACTGTATACCCCGTAATCGTTTCCAGACTTAGGTTAAATCAAAACAGGTGCTTGAGTCAACAAAGACTTAAGTTTCTCAAAACTGGCTTGCTGATCATCACTCAATCTGAATGGAGTATTCTTTCTCAACAACTTTGTTAAAGGACAAACGATCAAAGAAAATCCTTCAAAGAATCTCTGATAATAACCAGCCAACCCAAGGAAACTCTAAATTTCAGACACATTCCTAGCCCGTTTCCACTCCATAATAGCCTCAACTTTGTTAGGATCCACACAGATACCCTCAGTGGACACCACATGACCCATAAATATAGCTTTCTTCAACCAAAACTCACACTTACTAAACTTGACAAAAGTTTCTTTTCTTGAAGAATTTGCAGTACAACCATCAGATGATCACCTTGCTTACACTCGGTCTTAGAGTAATTAAAATGTCATCGATAAATACAACGACAAACTGAGCGAGATATGGTTGGAGATTACAATTGGAAAGTAATCTCTACACTCACCCACAATCACAATTTCCTTTCCACTAACTAACTTCATTGTTACTCTTTTTGAATCTTAATCTAAACTGACCTAGTGCCCAACCAACCAGTCCATTACCAAAATAAAATTGAGCTCACTAAACGGTAACTCCATCAAGTTAGCTTGAAATATTTCACCTTGAACTTTTAATGGACAACTTCTGTAAATTCTGTTTACCACTACAGATTTCCCTAAAGTACTAATAACAAAAACAACACTAACAATATCTTTTTCCATAATTCCAAATTTATCAAACATAGAGTAGGCAACATACGAATTGCTAGAACTTAAATCTATCAAGGCAAAATACTGTACATAATTAATTGTAAAACTACCTGCTATGACACCAAATACATCACGGCCTTTTTTGTGCCTCGCTACATAAACCAACGCAAGTTGTCTCGTCTCAATCCGATTTGCATTCTAATCCGATGCTCTCTGACCCACATTACCAGCTCTATTATAACCTATTCCCTTATGAGGTAGTTGACCAACCCTTTGATTATGATTCTAATTTGGTTTTAGTACCTGTATCTATTCAAATGTGTGTGGACAACCCTTAATACGATGCTCCACGGATCCACATTTCAGACATTCCCCCAATTTATTCCAACATTCCCCCAGATAATGTCTCTAACAATGAGAAAAATTATGAGTCCTACCACCAATACCAACTGTAGTTGTGTATTGCTACGTTGTATTTTCCCTAGCTTGCTTCATAGGATGTAAGTTAGAACTGCTAAAGAAAAAATATCTCTTAGATGGGGTGTTAATCTTATCTCTCTTTTCATGCTCCATACGTTTAACCTCCTCAGTTATCTTAACTTTCTCTAACAAAGTCTCAAAGACCTTCTCTTGAAGCGGGGGACCTAAACTTTCAAATCATACCATAATCCATTCTTGGACCTTACACATTTATCTTGCTCGGTAGCTATCATACGCTATGTATAATGACTCAATCTTAAAAATTCTACTTCATATTCAGACACCGAGTTATCTCCCTACTTTACCTCAATGAACTCGAGCCTACGAGCTTCCACATATCTAGTGCTCATATAATTTTTTTGAAATATGTTTTAAAAATATTCCCAGGTTATTATCTCAGCATGAGTGCCCTAGAAAACATATCGCCACCAATAGTAAGCCTAATCCTTATGGAGCGACACTATACCCTTCAACTTCTACTATGGGGTACAATCTATATCATCTAAAATCCTTTCAATAGCCTCCATCGAATACTCAGCTACTGTAAAGGTCATCCCAGCAACTCCCCAAAATAGCCCAGCTCCATTAGAATGAAGCCTCTCAGTCACAAAACTACTACCATCAGTACCAGTTTGGGCTCTAGCAACCTGTTGCAACACCCTCAACAAAGCCTAATATACATCATCATCTACAAGCTCAGGATTTGCATCCTCCGTAGCAAACTCCTTAGGCTTTTGATTCACCTTGTCCTTAGCAGGTTCATTCTCATTAGGATCGACTCCAAGCTTTGGCATACACACTTGTGTTGTAGATGGCTCATCTTGAGTCACACAACGACAAGCTCCACGAGTTTGTACCCCGCAACTATTCATTTTGATTAAAGTCTTATGAAAATCTACAGTTCAAAAATATTCTTAATTATTCACATGAATTTACATTCTTATGCTTAAACTCTTAATAATAGAAATAACATCTAAAGAAGAATCATCATCGGAGTCTTGTATTCTCAAAGGTTAAATTTCAAGATTAAACAAACAAAATTTTTTTATGCCATTTTAAAATATATATGCAGACTTAATTTAAAAATCCACGATCTGACTTTTGAACTCTAGATCTAATACCACCAAATGTAACCTTCGAAACCTAACCTAAACGTTATGGCCAAATTTCGGAAGCTACAATAGACACGAATAAAAGATTTTCAAATAAATTGTGCTAAATTCATTTTTTCGAAAACAAAATATTGTTTAATTTTAATAGAAATATCGTCAATGAAAAATCTTTGTTAAATCATGTTTAATTTAAATAAATTCTTGTAGGATTTCAAGTTATTACTTTTTGATAGATTTGAAAAGAAAACATGTTCTGCAAATTTTAAAACGTTAATTCGTAAAATTTTTTTTTAAAAAAATTCGTAGCGGTTTAAACAAAACCATGAAATCTATTTATAACATTTTTTCTAATAAAAAACAATTTATATATTAGGAACAAGTAATTTAAAACATTTAAAATCCAAAGTCCAAAATAATCCCAAAAGAGTTTAAATACATTCATTTAACTTAATGAGAGAATCTCCTCCATATGTTGCACCCAAGTCCTATCCATGAGTCCACGAGTATTATCTGGGGTTGAGCTAATAAGCTCAGTGTGAGTTTTATATCAAGCTTAATAACAAAAATTACTTTAAACGGAACAAAAACATTACAAAACATATAATAATCAAGTATGCAGACTTTTATATGCATGTTCATGACAATGCACTATTTTTATATAAAACCTATATGCAAATTTTCCAAAACATCCTATCCATCTCCACTACATACCAAAAGGAGTTCCCCATAACTCGTCCATCCAAAACACACCAACAAATATGTGGAAAAAGTCACCAAAAATGCAGACAAGCTACCAGAATGAAAAATTATGGTCAAGCCACCAAAATCGCAGATTATTAAACTATCACATCTTCTTTTTTACTGTATAGTCCCAAACCCATGAAATGGGACATGGCGTGCAAACTTATTAACAATACATTAAGCATGTTAAACATGCGATCATATACAAATAAAAAATCGATGGACATGGTATTCCATTCTTTATTGAACGGACATTCCAATTTTTCAATGCTAACAAATCATGATAAACAAATATGCCATAATGCCACATACCATGAGAATTAGAACAATTACACATATTAATAACCATTAACATAACATATCAAAGATATTTAAGTTAAAATACATATCCTAAATCCACATAATCATTCACCATAGTAAATTTTTCTATGATTATATACTTATATTAATACTGATTTAATCATATAAACATTATAATTAAGATTATTAACTTCACATAAAATTCTTGAATAAAACACACACCTTAAGTTGTCTAAACCGTAAATCCTAACTAGAAGTCAAACACTTCGGATCCAAATGAATAGAAACCTGATTTATTCCTAATGAACTTATATTGTAAATTAGAATTCAATTATAACTGATAGAAGAAATCAACTTCAAACCAATCTTCTAACTTACTCTTTATACTTGTAATAAACACTTATCCTTAATTGGCGAATGATAGTGCACGGTGGCTCTCTGTAGATAAGATTCAAAAAGATATTGGATAGAAGAATAATAATAACCAAGTAATTAAATCAAGAAAAGACAAAAGAAAGAAACAAAGAACAAATGTGGTGATAAAAAATGAAAGATAAAGAAAAGAGGTGGCACAAGATGGTTTTCATGTTGGTGATATAGTGGTTATGGGCGGACAAAGGTGGTGGAATGGTAGAGGAGAAGAGTTGAACGACAAACAAGAATAAAAAATTAAAAAAAATATGGTGGAGAACTTCCAAAGGAGGGTGGCTCATGTTGGTTGATAGGGAGGAGGAAAAGAATGAATTTGATGACAAATAAAAATTATTTTTAACCCAAAATGTTTACCATAAGACGACAACTATAGCTACCCAATCCAAAATCAAAATTCAAACTCCCAATGTTTCATTCATGATAAGACAATGGAGTTAGAATGAATTGATAATGAAATAAACATGGGAGTTTCAAAACATAATATAACTAACTTTGAAAAATACGTTATAAAGTTAAAAAAGGAGTTACATCCATGCACACATTCATGGATGGTTTGCATGGCTAATTTAACACACATTTAATCAAAGTTTTATTTTATAAAAAAATGAGAACATGGAGACTTATACCTGGTTCACTAGGGAGTTACTTAAGGTTCTTAACTGCTACACCAGTTCCCAAGCTTGTTAATGAACTAACAATAGCATTTGAAATTTTCAGGTGTGATAGGTTCTGAAGGAAAGTTTTTAAATGCATATAAGAATATGTTGGAAAAATAAGAACATTTTTGTGAGTTTAACTCAAAATTGGCACAAGAGAATGCTCAATGGAAGGAAGAAAATAGAAAGTTGATCAAACATGTTAAAAATAAGGAATCATTTCTAATCAAGGAATTGGACAATTTGGTCAATGCTAAGAAAGAGTTGGCTAAAACTAGATTGAAACTTGAGAAATTCAACACTAGTAGTAGCAAACTGGATGAAATACTTGCCTTCAAAAAAAAAGATTTAGGAAGGAGTGGACTAGGATTTGTTGATAGAAGGAAAGCAATCATTAAAAATCCTATTATACTTGTGAAAGGAAGTAAGAAAGGTGAAATAAGTGAATGTTTTACTAAGGTTGTAATGATTAAATTCATTCAAGACTCATTTGTCATTATTGTGGCACACTAAACACATTAGACCAGAGTGATTTAAAATGCTACAAACTTTGAGGTTGAAACATCCAGTGACAGTTGTAGTGCTCACTACATGCAACCACTCAAATGTTAGAAAGTTGAAACTTGTTTGGACAAAGAAGGAACCAATTTGTTTGCTTGTAGCTCATAGATCCTTAACGGCATCTCTTGAAGATGTTTGGTATTTCAATTCGATTGTGGTTGTTCCAGACACATGATAAGGAATCAAAACTTCCTTATTGACTTTATAGACTATCCTAGTGGCTGACTTACTTAGAGATGAAAGGAAGACAATATTCTTAGGAAAAGTATTCTAAATGCTCTTAGTTTGCCTAATTAAAGAATGTACTACTGGTAGAATGTTTGGAAACCAATCTGGTGAGTATAATTCAATTGTTGATTAAGATATGATGGTCAATTTCACCCAAGATAGATGTAAAGCCTCTTCCAAGACAAAGGAAAAGGTTATGGAAGGTGCCAAAAACTTATATAAATGTTACAAGGTTCATCAGTCTATGAGGTGTAACAAAACTTATGTTTCAAGTTAGAATTGTGGCATGAGAAGCTTGGGCACTATAAAAGACTTCAAAGATTGGTTCAGTTTGAGGCTATCATAGAAATTCCAAAGCTAAGTGGAGATTTACCTAAAGCTTGTAGCAGTTGTTTAAAGTGTAAACAGCACAAGGAGAGACATTAGCGAGTTTCACAAGTTCAAATATTCGAACCACTAAAGTTACTTCACATAGATTTAGTAGGTCTTATACAAATAGAGAGTATCAAAGGCAAGAACTCTGTGTTATTTTATGTGGATGACTACTCAAGATATACGTGGGTGATATTATTTAGACATAAGGCTGACACCTTTGAAGAATTCAAGAAGTTCTGTAGAACCTTGATAGAGGAAAAGGGTTGAGTGATTGGAATGATTAGAAGGATAAGGAGTGACCATGTTAAGGAGTTTGAGAATGAAGATTTTGTAGATTATCGTAAACATGAGGGGATCAAGGATGAACTTTATGCTCAAAAAAATCCACAATAGAATTGTAACAACCCGTTTTTAGTGAAATTAGAATAGTGGTTTCAGGACCACAAATCATATGAGTAGATTAATATTTTATTATTTTAATGTTTATGGAATGTTAGTACGATTATATTAAAATTTCGTTCAAAAAATTTGACGTTTACATGCTTAATTAAGTGAAAAGGGCTAAATTGTAAAAGGTGCAAAAGTGGATTTCTACTAGTTAAAGGCATCAATTAGCTATGGAATTTAAATGTGAGAGGACTTAAATGGTAATTAGACCATTTATAATATTAGTGGACTTTTATGGACATAAATTAGATGATTTTAAAGTTAAAATATAAGGTTAATTAAGTAACTTAATTAATAAGTTAAAGTAAAATAAATAAAAAAACAATGTACCATTTTCCTAATTAACATCTTCCACCGAAAATTGATATTGGAGAAGCCATAGCTAGGGTTTGAAGCTTCGGTCACTTGCTTAGCTTGCATGTAAGTGAAAAATTTTCCCGTTTTTAATGATTTCTATGTTTTTGAAGTCGTTGTATCTTAATCTAGCTAGCCCAGGGACTAATTTGCAAAATTTTTAAAGATTTATGGTTTTTCCATGAACATGTTTGCATGATTTTTGAAGTTTAATGAAAGATTATGAGCCCTTGTTGTTAAATAAACATGTTTTGTAAAGGGATTTTTGATGAAATGGTCATTTAAGGGACTTATTTATAATAGTAATAAAATTTCATGGTAAAATTGTGAAATGATGATTTGTATGGGTTGATATAAGTCCCTAGTGCATTCGGCTAGCATGAAATGCAGATGAAATTGCTTAAATTTCAATTTACATGCTTAAAGACTAAAATGCAAAGAAGTTAAAATATTAGGGGCAAAATTATAATTTTGTAAAAAATGAATTTTGGACTGAATTGAATAGTATAAGTATTAAATGGATTGAATTTGCCTATTTACATCAAGATAGACATCGTACGGAGCTAGATTGAGGAAAAGCTAAAGCCTTAGATTGATCGACTATGTTTTTGTATTTTATTTGTCGAGGTAAGTTTGTATGTTTACATAAAGTTTTAATAGTATTTTGATCCAAATGTCATTGTGCTATTCATCATGTAAATAAATGGTGGAAATCAAAAGATGTTACGATGATTATTGAGCTCCGCTTGAACCTTAGAAATATATAGGATACAAATGACATGTCACTAGGGTTACCATGTTTCGGGTGCTAGTCTTGAATGTCCTATCGATGGCTGAGGTCCTGCAATTGCTATGAATGCTCAACAGCTTGTGTGAGTAGACCTATTTTTCAACTTGTGTGAGCTACGATGTAAAGGAAAAGGAAAAGGAAAGGTTACGACTATATGTTTAGCACACTTTGTGTGAGCTTTCCCATGTATTCAATGTTATTCTAAATGGTTCAAAGAGCATGAAAAGGAAAGGAACGATAAGTATTCAAATGACTTATGCCATGAATCTATGAAAAGGAATGAAAAAGAAATGTTCAATGAAAGTATGTCTATGGTTATGAAATTGATGATTTCAATTGATATTGTGTATGTATAATGACTTATCTCATGTTAATTCAAGTGAATTATGAGTTGATGCACTAACATGTGTTGTTGATGATGCACTAACATGTGTTATTGATTGATATTGGAAGCTCGATGGGTTTGGAAGCTTGTCGGAGATCTATCACACTATCCAAAAACTATATCAGTAGTTTTTGATGTTTTGGTCAATGTTATAATGGCATGTATAGGTGAAGTTGTATTTGATGATCTAGTTCATATGTTTGGCATGTATATGTTATTATGGTTGATGTACTTATGGTACTTTTGATGCCTTGATGGTGTTTATCAGTACGACTAAGTTTGAATGCATGAATTTGTAATATCCTGAATTAGGGCCTAATCGGAATAGTGGTTTCGTGACCACAAATCCGAGATAGAAATAATTATTTTATAATTATTTTGAGGTTTATGATATTATTACATGATTGTGTGAAAATTTCGTGAAGAAATTCTATGCCTAAAGTGTTTAAATTGAAAGTAGGGACTAAATCGAATAAGTTGCAAAATTTGCATTCTAGAAGTTTTTAGTATGAAATTGCATTGAAATATTAATTAGGAGGTCTTAAATAGCAATTTGACTAATTTAAGTTCATGGACAAAATTAGGACATGGAAGGAATTTTTGGAAAGTTTAGTAGTAAGGGCATTTTGGTCATTTAGTTATTAAAATGAATTAAAAACAAAATTAAAAGCCAATTTTTGTCCATCTTCTTCATTAGGCGAAATTTCAAGGGTTCTCCATAGCTAGGGTTTGTTTCAAGCTTCCAAGCTCCATAGTAAGTGATTCCAAGCCCCGTTTTTAATGTTCTTTACGTTTTTGAGATCCCGATAACTCGATTAAGCTTATGTTAGCAATAATTTAACCTAGGGTTTATATTTGGAAAAATACCCATAGGTGAAATTTGTGTATTTTGATGTTTTATGATAGAATATGAAGTTTTAAATTATGTTAGACAACTTGTACTACTCGATTTTAAGCAAAAACGAGTAAAAGGGCTTAATTGGTAAAAATACCTAATAGTCACAAGTACATGTTAGAGTGAGAATTTGATGTTGCCATAGAAGAGAAAAGTGATCAGAATGTTGTAAAACATAAGAATAAGGAATAAAGTTTAATCCCGAGCCTAGGGGCAAAAATGCAAATATGTAAAAGTTTAGGGGTAAAATTGTAATTTTGTCAAAATTTGAGTTAAGGATTAATTTGATAATGTGAGTATTAAATAAGCTAAAGTGTTATTTTAGATCAAGAAAGACGTGGAATCGACCTCAATCGAGGAAAAGAAAAGATTGTGGACTAAATTGCAAAATCTTTGTATTTTGGTACCAAGGTAAGTTCATGTGTAAATAATGTAGTATAATTGTTTTTTTTTTAAATTATTGATGTTAATTATATGATATGCTGATTTTTATCATGAAATATATGCTTTGTGGTTATTTTCGAATAAAATGCAAATTATTTGTATTATTTGTTAAATATAAAGTGTTACCGAGTATTGGTTTCGGTATTTTACGGAAGATGGCAAGGATATGTGTTCGAGGAAAATCCCGTTTGAGCCTTAGGAATATATTAGGATACAAGTGACATGTCACTAGGATGGTTGAGCATCCGAACTCGTTGAGTTGAGTCCGAGTTCACTTATGGATGCGAATGTCTGAACTCGTTGAGTTGAGTCCGAGTTCGTGAGATGTAACAAGGCATCCGAGCTCGTTGAGTTGAGTCCGAGTTCACTTATGGATGCGAACGCCCGAGCTCGTTGAGTTGAGTCCGAGTTCACTTATGGGCGGGTTACATGATTACTTGATTGCATATATGGCACTTATGTGCAAGTTATCCATGTATCCGAATTATATTCCGATGTGTTCAACGGGTAAAGTTATACTCAAATGGAGGAATATTCGAGATGTAAAGAGACGTATTGGTAAGTGATGTGAAATTGATATTTTGGACAGGTATGTATTTAACCCTCGGGTTGAGTATTGATACAATCACGATAAGGTAATAAGATGATGAAAAATGATTAGAAATGTGATATGTGTTTTAGTGATGCATGCTAATGTTGATTGGTATGACCGCTTGTTATGTTACTTATTATTTGCATATGAACTTACTAAGCATTTATGCTTACTCCTCCTTCTTACTCATTGTAGTTTTGGACAAGCCACTCAGAGTCGGGATAGGTCGAAGGCTCAATCACACTATCCGAAAGACTTTTGGTAAATGGCTTGTAAATTTAAGTATGGCATGTATAGCAATATACCTATTTTGTGTAAATTATCTTATGATATGGTGATGGAATGGTTGATAAAATGTTTGATAATGATAAATTATGAAAATGGTTAGTTTAGATTATGTTTGATGTTAAGGAAAATTATTAAGATACTTAGTGCATAAAAACTCATAAAAGGGATGATATTTGCCATAAAAGATATCTGCAAAGAACAATCGACGTGAGTTTGAAAATTTACTAAAAATCATAGAAATTGAATTTGGTGATGGAATACATATCAAATTTAATCTTATTATGTCTAGTTTCACATGAAACAAATGAAACATGTAAAGGAATTATATGTTAAAAGATATTTGAATTTTAGTGAAACAGGTCATAGCGGTTTTCAATCCTCTGCTCCAACTTTAGAAATTCACCATAAATTGTAAAGATATAATTAGGTGTATTTTATATCCTCAGAATCCTTATTGAGTCTAGTTTTAGTATAAATAAATCTCATAGTCATATGAATTTTTTACAGAGAGAAATGTGGTTCAAGTAAACAGAGGTCAAACCGGTCAAGTCCTCAAAGCAGTGGGTAAATTTAACTAATAAACTGTACTAATTGGCTCAACCAAAAATTCTAGAAAAGAATTAGTAGATAGGTATATGAGTCTAGATTCAAGGAAAATTTACGGATCTTGATTTCGAGTTTCGTAACTCGAGATATGATTTTTCTTGTGACTGTGACTCAAGTAGCTTAAAAGCTGTGAATGTAGAAACAAATAATCTAAAGTTCTTAAAAATGTTAATTAAGCTTAGTAACACCTCATAATTCGCCTCCGAAACGGTCTCGGGCGTGGGGGCGTTACATTTAGTGGTATCAGAGCAGGTTTAGTTGGTTCTCAGACTACGTGTTGTATGTACGGGTTTTGCTATACATGCCATATGTATAAATTGTGATAGTGTGACGACTTCTGACCATTTAAATGATTTTTTATAGTAAATGGATCCCGATCGGTGTGTGGCAGATGAAGTAGAGAGTAATGCGCCACCAGTCAAGGAGCAATGCCATCTGAAAATCCACCTCCCATCTTGTTGGTCGGGAGGAGGAGAAAGGGTCGGGAAGCCTTTCTCCAAATGATGAGTGCATGGTACATTGAGTTCGCTCAGCACGAACCCAAATGTACAACCTCCCCACCTCCCCAATTCCTCAACCTGCACTCGACGCCTCAAGGTATGGATCGATGAAATTTCACGTAACTCCAGTTGATAGAATTCGCAAGTAAGGGGTCAAGAATTTAAAACAAATATTGATGATGATGCCGAGAAAGCAGAGTTCGCGGCTTGAAAATTCTATCCAGGGTATTTGACGAATTATCTTGTACACTGAAGAATGTTTGAAATGTGTTATATCTTTGTTGAGGGATTCAATTTATAATTGGTGGAAGACTTTGATTTTGTGTGGTACCGAAAGAGAAAATAACTTGGGAATTCTTTCAAGAAGAGTTTGGAAGAAATATATTAGTGAAAGATTTATTGATCGTAAGCGTAAAGAATTTCTTGAGTGAAGCAAGGTAATATGATGACATGTAATATGAAAGAGAGTTTGTTTGATTAAGTAAGTATGCGGATAGTATGTTCCTACAGAGGCCAAGATGTGCCGACGATTTGAAGACGGGCTCAACGAAGACATCAAGGTATTTGTTGGAATTCTTGAATTAAAAGAAATGGTAGTATTGGTTGATCGAGCTTGTAAGGTCAAGAATTACTTAAAGAAAAGAAAAGGTAGAGGCCGAGACTAGAAATTGGAAGAAAAGACCGATGAGCGGTTCATTTTCACAAAGAACTGGAAAGTCAAGGAATATGAATCCTCATTCCCAAGCTTCACTGGGCAATCATATGGGAATTATAAGAAGCAAAATGTGGGTCCTAAATCCCGCACTACTTCTGAAATCAGTGTAGGGAACTCGAGATTTGTTAAACCCGAAGTGCGGTGGTGTGGTAGAAATCATTTTGGTCCGTGTAGAGCAAATGAATGTTTTTGATGTGGTTCTCGGATCATTTTATTAGAGAGCGCTTGCAGAGAGAGTGAAAAAAAAAAAATTTTAGAATACAAAAACAAGTGGGGCGGATTCGAGAGGAAGATATCCAAGAAAAGTGGAAGTAAGCAAGCGCGAAGAAGAATGTAGCTGTGGATGCACCAGCTTAGACTGAAGGAATGGCTCCGGCTAGAACTTATGCTATTAAAGCGCGTGAAGATGCTTCCTCACCGATGTGATTACCACAGTACATTTCTCTCTATAATGTTAATGTTATCGCTTTGATTGATCCCGGTTCTACTCATTCATATGTGTGCATGAAATTGGTGTCTAGTATGAATATACCTGTTGAGAACACAGAATTTATGATTAGAGTGTCGAATTCGTTAGGCAAATGTGTGACTGTTGATAAAGTATGTAAGAAATGTCTTTTAATGATTCGGGATCATTACTTTCCGGCCGACTTGATGTTGTTTCCGTTTGATGAGTTTGATGTTATTTTGGGTATGGATTGGTTGACATTGCATGATGCTAAAATAAATTGCAAAGAAAAGGTTATAGAATTAAAGTGTGAAAATGGTGAAACTTTGCGAGTTGAATCAGATAAATCAGAGGCATTACCTAGTGTGATTTCTTCAATGTCGGCTCAAAGATATCTGAGAAAGGGTTATGAAGCTTATTTGGCGTATGTAATTAATACAAAAGAAGTTGAAAAGAAAGTTGAATCAAGCTTAGGTTGTGTGTGAATTTATAACGTATTTCCAGAAGAATTACCGGGTTTACCTCTAGTCAGGGAAGTAGAATTTGGTATTGATTTGATACCGGGAACAGCTCCGATTTCGATTGCTCCGTATAGAATGGCACCAGCAGAGTTGAAGGAATTAAAGTCGCAGTTGCAAGAGTTGAGTGATAAAGGTTTTGTGAGACCGAGTTTTTCACCTTGGGGTGCTCCCGTGTTATTTGTGAAAAAGAATGATGGTTCTATGAGGTTGTGTGTTGATTATTGCCAGTTAAACAAGGTGACAATCAAAAACAAATATCCATTGCCAAGAATTGATGATTTGTTTGATCAGCTAAAAGGAGCGACATGGTTTTCAAAGATTGACTTGAGATCAGGTATTACCAAGCTCATGGTAAAAGAGTCGGATGTGCCTAAAACTACTTTTAGAACAAGGTATGGTCATTATGAATTTTTAGTTATGCCATTAGGGTTGATAAATGCTCTCTTTGTGTTTATGGATTTAATGAATCGCATATTCACCATACTTGGACAAATTTGTTGTGGTGTTTATAGATGATATTTTAATTTATTCAAAAGATGATACAGAGCATGCCGAGCATTTGAGGATAGTTTTGCAAACTTTGAGAGATAAGCGTTTGTATGCTAAGTTTAGTAAAAGTGAATTTTGGCTACGGGAAGTTGGATTTTGGGTCATATTATTTTGGTGATGGTATACGGGTTGATCCTAGTAAAATTTCAGCCATTGTTGATTGGAAACCACCAAAAATATAATCAAGTTAGAAATTTCTTGGGGCTAGTTGGGTATTATCGGCAGTTTGTAAATGGATTTTCTATAATTGCTGCTCCTATAACTAGATTACTCAGAAAGGATGTTAAATTTGAATGGACGGAAGAATGTCAACAGAGTTTTGAAGAATTGAAAAGTTATTAACAGAGGCACCAGTGTTAGTACAAATTTTAATCGGGTAAAGAATTTGTGGTGTATAGTGATGCTTCTCTAAATGGTTTGGGGTGTGTGCTCATGCAAGAAGGAAAAGTGGTGGCATATGTTTCGAGGCGATTAAAACCTCATGAGAGGAATTATCCTACTCACGATTTGGAATTGGTCATGCGGTGGTGTTTGCTTTGAAAATTTGGCGACATTATTTGTATGGTGAAAAGTGCGGGTATATATACCGACCATAAAAGTCTTAAGTACTTGATGTCACAAAAGACTTGAATTTAAGACAACAAGATGGTTGGAGTTATTGAAAGATTACGAGCTTATTATTGATTATCATCAGGAAAAGCGAATGTAGTTCTTTGATGCTTTGAGCGAAAGTTATCATTTGCTTTGAGAGCTATGAACACTCGGTTAAAGGTATCGATCGATTCTAGTAGAGTTAAGAGCAAGACCGATGTTTTACAAGAGATTTGTGAAGCTCGGAAAAATGACCAAGATTTGCAAGCCAAGAGAAAGCAGTGTGAAGCTGATACAGGATCAGATTTCGTAATCAATTCTGATGGTTGTTTGATGTTTAAAAATCAGATTTGTGTACCGAAAAATGATGAGTTGATTCGAAAGATTTTGTATGAAGCACATAATGGTTGTTTGGCGGTTCATCCAGGCAAAGATTGAAGATGTATAATGACTTGAAGAAAATGTACCGTGGAGTGGAATGAAAAGAGATATTTCGAGTTTGTATCAAAGTGCTTAGTTTGTCAACAAGTGAAAGCCGAACACCAAGTACCTTCGGGATTACTTCAGCCTATCATGGTTCCTAAAAGGAAATGGGATCGAATTACCATGGATTTTATATCAGGGTTGCCGTTAACTCCGGGGTAACTTTAACTAATAAACTGTACTAATTGGCTCAACCAAAAATTCTAGAAAAAAATTAGTAGATAGGTATATGAGTCTAGATTCAAGGAAAATTTACGGATCTTGATTTCGAGTTTCGTAACTCGAGATATGATTTTTCTTGTGATTGTGATGCAAGTAGCTTAAAAGTCGTGAATGTAGAAACAAATAATCCAAAGTTCTAAAAATGTTAAATTAAGCTTAGTAACACCTCATACTCGACTCCGGCGACGGTCTCGGGCGTGGGGGCATTACAGAATTAATGGCCAATATGGTATGTGTTGGAATAGTTTTGATGTGGTTAAAATAGGGTAAGTTGTGAAATGGTATTGATCTTGATGTGTATGTATGAAATGTGGTAATGTTTCCATGTTTAGGTAAGATCTGGTCGAATGCATTTGAGGTGCCTTGTAGGTATATTGGTTGGGTTGATTTATGGTCTATTGAATTGGTTGTTTCATGATTGAATTGGCATGTTTTTAATGCCTTGAATTTGGGTACAAAATACTTGTTGGTACATGTTTGGGTTGGTGATGGAAATGGCTTGAATTTGGCTAATTTCATGTCCACACAGCCTAAAACACAGGCGTGTGTCTTAGCCATGTGTGACACAAGGCCAAGCGACATGGCCGTGTGTCCCCTATAGGTTTCAAAGGTTACAAGTCAAGCAATTACATGGCCTAGCACACGGCTTGCCACACGGGCGTATAAGGCCATTTCGAGAGTTGCATAGCCTGATACACCGGCGTGTGGTTTGGCCATGTGACCCAAATACGAAAGTTACATGGGCATTGGCACGAGCTGGGACACGATCGTGTGTCCCTATTTCAATTATTACATGACCTGAGACATAGGAGTGTGTCACAGCCATGTGACTCTTACAGTTTAATTTTTTTAACTTTTTCATGAACTTTATGATTGATTTTGATTTAATCCTAAATCATTTCTAAAGTGTTTCTAAGGCCTTGAAGGCTTGATTAAGGGATGATATGCATGTATATGAATGATTTATATCATGTTTATGTTGAGAGTTGAAAAGTATGTTTTAAATATACATTTTTACAATAATGCTCTGTAACCCTATTTCGATGATAGATACGGGTCAGGGGTGTTACATTTAGTGGTGTTAGAGGTTCTTAGACTGAACGTAGCCTGTATGAGTCTAGAAATACATGTCGTTATATAACTTATTATAGTGTGATAACTCCTGACTCGATTTGAACTATGTTTTCATATATATATAGTCATCCAACCGAGCTGATTCTAATGAGGTTGAAAGTAACACACAAGCCTCCATTCACAGAGCAGCGTCAAGTGGTAGTAAGCCCATACCTGAGTGCCAGGGAGGAGAGAGTAAGGGACCCTTCTTCTAGACGATGAATGAGAGGTTTACTGAGTTCATACGAACGAACCCTATGGCTCAACGACCTCCACCCCCACCTGCTTCCAAACCAGTTCCCGTAGTTCCTCAAGGTTTGGAACCAATACGAGTTAGCAAGCCTCCTGTTAATAAAATTTGTAAATATAGGGCTAAAGAGTTTAGAGGTACGTTTGAAGATGATTCGAAAAAATTTGAATTCTGAGTAAAAAATACAATCAAAGTTTTTGATGAATTATCATGTACACCTATAGAATGCGTGAAATGTGTTGTATCATTATTGAAAGATTCAGCTTATCAGTGGTGGAATAACCTAGTTTCAGTTGTACCGAGAGATTGGATAGATTGGGAGTTCTTGATAAGAAACGTAAAGAGTTCCTTCAGCTAAAATAGGGTTGGATGACAATATCTGGATACGAGAGGGAATTTGTTCTACTTAGCAAGTATTCTCAAGAATGTATACCGATAGAGGTTGCTATGTGTAAACAGTTTGAAGATGGGTTGAACGAAGATATCAAGCTGTTAGTCGGGATCCTCAAATTGAAAGAGTTTGTTGTTCTGGTTGACAAAGCTCACAAAGATGAAGAACTGAGTAAAACAAAAAGAAAAACTGATTATGAAGCTCATGATTTAGGAAAGAGATTAGTGGGAAAATTATATCAATCAACGTAAAAAAATTCAAAAGAATATCACGATCGTTCATAAACTTCAGTGGGTTATTCAAGTAAAGATTGAGGAAAACAACATGCAAGTTCAAAACTTTAGGCTGCGTCCGTAGTGAGCATAGGCAATGTTAAAAGCAATAAGCCCTAATATTAGCAATATGGACGACGACACTTCGGTTATTGCAAAATGAAAGACGGGGCATATTTTAAATATGGTTTGTATGAACATTATATTAGAGATTGCTCAAAAAGCTCCAACAAAGAAGAGGCTCAGACTACTCGACTGAGTAATACTACTGCGAGAGGTAAACCGCCACGGAACACTGGAAATGTGGATAACAGCTGTAGTGGGACAAATGACTTTGTTGTGAGATCTGACGCACGAGCGCCGACTAGAGCTTATGTGATCCATGCTCGAGAGGAAGCTTCAGCGCCATATGTAATAGCCCGGTTTAGACCCTAGTTAGAATAGTGGTTTCGGGGCCACAAATTTGAGTCTGAAAAATATTTTAATATTACTTTCTAAGCTTATTATATGTGAATTAGTATGTGTGAAAATCCCGTATGAAAATTTGATCGTTTGTATGCTTAATTTGATAAAAGGACTTAATCGCGTAAAATGTAAAAATGGCTAGATATTTGTTAAAAGAGCCTATTTGCTATGATTCTTTAATTGTAAGGTCCTTATGTTGTTATTAACCCACTGATAATGTTAATGGACAATAATGGATATTATATCATGAAATTTTGGTGGTTTTTATCAAGGTTAAATTTGTAATTTGGTATTTAAGTTTAATTAAATAAAACAAACATAAAAATGTGGCCATTAGTTCATCTTTTCTAACCGAAACTGAGAAAAGAAATAGGGTTTGGAAAGCTTTGTTATTCAGTCAAAGGTCAAGCTTACTTCAAGGTTCATTTTTGTTCGATTTTTGATAATTTCTACATTTTTGTGATTGTTGCTCTGTATTCTATCAAACCTATGCTTAAATTTTTGAATTTGATGATGATTTTGAATTATGCCATTAAAGCTTTTGTGAGATTTGTGAGTTAGTTGATAGAGAATGAAAGATATGTATTGGGCTAGTATATTTTGTCTTTGAATTTTTTATGAATTTGAGTATTTGGGGGTAAAAAATGAGATTTTGAGGGACTAAAATGAGAAATAAATGAAATACATGGGCTATTATGAACACCATGTATATTTAGCTAAGCAAGTGTGTATCGAAATTTGGTGTATTTTGTGATTTTATGAATAAGGGACTAAAATGTCAAAATGTGAAAATATGAGGGCTAATTTGTAAAATGCCCTAAATGTGTGTTTATGGATTGGTTTGAATGATTTGTTGAATAGAAGAGTTAACTTTGAATTTATATAGATCAAGAACTAAAGAAAATGGATTTAGATCGGGGGAAGTATAGAGTTATTGAGTAATCGACTCTGTTCGTTCAAATCCATACGAGGTATACAAATAAATGCATTTTGAATTGAATTATTGTTTATATGCTCTTGATCAATGATGAATAATTATATGAGTTGAGTATGAGATATCCGAAAAAGTATCAACAAAGTGACGACGTCCGAAAAGCCCCGTACAAACCATAGGAATAGTTAGGATACATATGTCATGGCATAGGATCCGATATATGTTTTCGTGTAAGGCCACGTCTGGGACGTTGGCATCGACTTATGATTTACGTATAAAACCATATCTGGGACATCGGCATCATATTTGATATCGTGTAAGACCCTGTCTGGGACTGTGGCATCGATATTTGATTACATGTAAGACCACGTCTAGGACGTTGGCATTGTACAAGTTTTCTGAGCTATCCTCGTATCCTATTTGATTCTGAAAGGTTCAACGGGCATTTCGAGAAATGAATGGTTATGTGAGTAAGTACTCGATTCAGGTACGTTTGTAATATACATTATGATTAAGAATGAAAGGTAAGTATATATTTATATGTGAACATATGAAATGTGTTAAGTGTAAGTGACTTATGAACAATTGAGTTTTATGAGAATTATGGATATGTGATTATGTTTTGCCATGAGCTATATAAATGAAATGGTCTGGAAATATCTTATGTGATGAATTTATTTGTATATGGCTTACTAAGCTTTGGAAAGCTTACTTTGTGTGTGTTTTCAACTATTTTATAGATATCGAAGCTATTGGGAGCTTAGGGATTGTCGAGGATCATCACCACACTATCGAACTCTATTTTGGTACCTTTTGAAAATGTGATTATTGATGTATGGTATGTATAGGCTAGAAGTATTGAATATGTTTTGTAATGTGTATATCTAGCCATGTGATATGGCTTGGATTTGGTTGTGTATAAGAATGAATTATGGTTAAAAATTATGTAATGTAATATGGTCAATATGATATGTTCATGGATGACCAAGTGAATTGGTCAATTTGGTATGTTTTGGTATGGCTTTGGCTTAAGAATTAATATATGTTTTGGTTTGTATATTGAGGATGAAATTAGTTGATAATGAGATGACATGAATGGTGTATGTTTTGGTTGTGAATTGGTTGAAAATTTGGCATGAAATGTTTTAGTTTTGATGCTTGTAAGGAGGACCCTTAATGGGTGGCAATTTGGCCTTGTAAATGGCGTATATTTGCCTATATGGTTGAGCACACGTGCATGTGTCTTAACCGTGTCCTTCAATGTTTCTTTTCAAAGCAAGTCAGTCTCGAGCACGGCCTAGACACACGGGCATGTCCAGTGGCCGTGTAAGGCACACAACCTTGGCACATGGGCGTGTGTGACCATTTCGAAGGGTACACAGGCTAGACACACAGGCGTGTGGTCAGCCATGTGACCCAAGTCAATTTCAACCACGGCCAAGACACACGAATGTGTCTCTGACCGTGTGGTTAAGTTAGTATGTATGCCCTGTTTTGCCACGGCTTAGACACATGGGTGTGTCTATCGCTGTGTGAGACACACGTCCTGTTTACGTGGGCGTGTGACCTTTGTAACTTAGAAAACTGTTTAACTTCGAAAGATTTTGTATAAGCTTGGTTTACTCCCGACCCCTTCCTAAAGCTTGTTTAAGGTCTCGTTGACCTACATAAGGGACTTTATAATTATGTGTGACTTTGATACTATGTGATTATGAAATGAATGTGAATTGTTCTGATTTGTCCGATAATGCCTCTTAACCTTAGTCCAGTGACGGATACGGGTTAGGGGTGTTACATTTTATTGCTATCAGAGCTATGGTTTAGTCGGTTCTAGGACTACCACAGCGTTTGTGAGTCTAGCTATACATTCCATATTTATGAACTGCGATAGTGTGATGAATCCTGACAATGAAAATGTGTTTTTATATAGGAATGGATCCCGAATGAGCCCTAGCTGGTGATGTTGAAAGTAATGCACCTGCTCCCGTGGAAGGGGCAGTGCCATCCGATTCTAGACCTTCTACGAGTAGCCACGAGGGAGAGGCTAAGCAAGCCTTCTGCCAAATGATGAATGATTGGTTCACCCAATATATCCGAACTAATCTGGCTGTGCCACAACCTTCACCCCTGCCTAATCCTTCGCAAGCCCCTGTTATGCCACAAACTAATCTGATTCTGTTGAATAAGCCTCCAGTCGATAAAATTAGAGGATATCGGGCCGAAGAGTTTCGTGCTACTACTAATGATGATGCTGAGAGAGCCGAGTTTTGGTTAGAGAATAAAATACAAGTGTTCAATGAATTGTCATTGACTCCGAACGAATGTCTAAAACGTGTCGTTTCACTTTTGAGAGATACGGCGTATCATTGGTGGAAGACGTTGATATCCGTAGTTCCAAGAGAATGAGTCACCTGGGATTTCTTTCAAGCTGAATTTCGAAAGAAATACATCATTCAGAGATTCATCGATTAGAAACGCAAAGAGTTTCTTGAGTTGAAACAAGACCGTATGTCTGTTACAGAATACATGCGGGAATTTGTGAGACTAAGCCAGTATGCACGAGAATGTGTTTCGACTGAAGCAATTATGTGCAAGATATGCGAGGATGGTTTAAATGAGGATATCAAATTGTTAGTCGGGATTCTGGAAATAAAAGAATTTTTAATACTTGTTGAACGAGCTTGTAAAGTTGAAAAACTCAAGAAAGAGAAAAGAAAAGCCAATTCAGAAGCTAGAGAAGTGCGAAAAAGATCACGAGCAAGTCATTTCATTCGGAAACTAAGAAAATCTGAGATGATGATAGCCGTTCAAAGGCTAATGTGGGGCATTCGAGTAGAGATCGTGCTAGATCGCATTCGAGCTTTAAAACTCTAGCTACTTCTGTTGCTAGTGTTAGAAATGCCAGATCTGATCGACCTGAGTGTTGACATTGTGGTAAAAGACATCCTGGCAATTGTAGACTGTATGCTCAGGCTTGTTTCAAATGTGGATCTTTAGATCATTTTATCCATGATTATCCCGCGTCTGTTGAGCAAGAGATTATGCAAAATTCAAGACCGAGTAACACTTCAGCTAGTGGTAGACCTCCCAGAAATACGGGAAATGTGAGTGGCAGCCAAAGAAGGACTAAAGATATGACAGTTAGATCTGAGGCTCGTGCACCTGCCAGAGCCTATGCCATCTGAGCTCATGAAGAAGCTTCGTCTCTCGATATTATAACTGGTACTTTCACTCTTTATGATACTTCTATGACTGCATTGATTGATCCAGGATGGACGTATTCTTATATATGCATGAACTTAGTGAGTAGTAAGACTTTGCCTGTCGAGTCTATTGAATTTGTGATTAGAGTACCAAACCCCCTAGGTAAAAGTGTTTTAGTTGGCAAAGTGTGCAAGAATTGTTCGTTGATGTTTAGAGACAATTGTTTTTCGGCTAATGTGATGTTATTACCCTTTAACGAGTTTGATATAATTTTGGGTATGGATTGGTTAACTTTGCATGATGCTCTTGTGAACTTGATAAACCATAATTTATACATATTATTATCCCATGCTTAACACATTTATGAATGATTTCTCCTTAGATTTGGGGAATTTGATGCTCCTAATCCTTTAATTTCATGTTTTATACTTAGGTGAGCACAGGAGAGCAAAAAGAACAAGAAACGGGCCGAAAATGGAGAAAATGGGCTGACGTAGGAAAACAACACGGCCTGGACTTCCTCACACGGGTAGCACACATGCCCGTGCCATTCTAACAGGCTTGAACACAGCCCAAAACAACCTCAACATGGTCTTTCCTATCTCTCAGCCTTGACCACGCCTGAAGTAATCGCATACGGGCGTGTCCTGTCGAGCCCAAGTTGATTTCTATTCGAAAAAGGGTAATTTGGAGGGCTTTTAGGCATTCTAAAGCCTATAAAAACACACTAGAGGATTATTAAAGAATACACACAGAGTAAGAAGCAAGGAATTACTTGATGAAAGCCGATTGATTCATCTCAGAAGCCGAATTCATCTCCAAGACTGAAGATCTCCCTTCAATTGCCTTCAGGGGTTTTTAGGTTTTCTTTATGTTTTGTTATCATTCATCTGAGATGTTTTCATTTCTAGTTATGAACTAAATCCCCTAAGTACCTAAGGGGGACGAAACCTAAGACGGATCTTGTTAATATTTTCTGAACTGTATGATAAATATTTGATTTGTTCTTAATTATAACTTTAACCCTTGTTTGAATATTCCAGGATATTGATTCAAGTATTGATGTGCTTATTCGGAGGATGAATAGTCCATGTCTAAGAGTAGATCACTCATAATTAAGCGGAGTTGCATGCAATCCTAGAGATAGGACGACATAAATCTATCGGATTAGAGTCAAATCTAATAAGGGAATCCGTAGAACGAGTTAATGAAAAACTAGGGGTTTTAATTAGAAAGAGATTTCAATTAATCAACCTAGAGTTAGACGTTATTAGTCTTGAATAGGGATAAAAACATAACTTAGGGATTCCTATGTATCAAGTCAAGTGAATAAATCGTTTGGTTCAAAGTCAGTTAACAAGTGAAGTCTAGGTGGATTCTTCATTGGGTATTGTCTTAAATTAATCAGTTTTCCAAAAGTATTTTCCCAGATCTATTTTCTGTGCATCCTTAGATTAGTTAATTAGTTAATTAAAACAACCTTCATTATTCTTAAGCAAGATAATAAAAAGAAAGTTAATACTAGTACTTTTTGTTCCTTTAAGTTCGACATCCGGTCTTGCTAAAACTATACTACTGTTTGATAGGTGAGCTTGCCTTCGTCGTGATAATAGTTAGTTTAAATACAATCAATTATAAATTTTAAAACTTATTGCGAGTGACAATCAAGTTTTTGGCGTCGTTGCCAGGGAACTAAGATATTAGGAACGTTCTATTTTTATTACTTTAGCCATTTACTTTTATTGCAATTTAAATTTTGTTTTGATTTTTATTACTAAATTTTATTTTGCTTTCTTCTGACAAGTTCTTATAGTTTATGACTAAAGGAAACCCATCAGGACCATTACTTTTTGATGAAGAAATTGATCACACAGCTCGCAGAAACCAAAGAGAAATAAGGCGAAGCCTAAGATACACAGAGGAAGAGCAAGAGGACGATATCCCAACTACAACCGAGGAGATGGCCGAAAATCAGGAAAATCCAGTACCTCTTGCGATTGGTGCTGACCCAGTAAATCAGAATCCTGCTCCTTGTACTATGTATGATTATGCTAAACCTACTTTGACAGGAACCAAATTGAGTATAGTTAGGCCTGCTATTGCTGCAAATAATTTTGAACCGAAACCTAACACAATTCAAATGATACAATAGTTTGTTCAGTTTGATGGTTTGCAGGATGAAAAGCCAAATACTCATTTGGCCAATTTTCTGGAACTTTGCGACACATTCAAGATCAATGGATTTTCTGATGATGCCATTCGCCTTCGGTTATTTCCCTTTTCACTGAGGAACAAAGCTAAACAGTGGTTGAACTCGTTACCACGAGGATCAATCACTACTTGGGAACAAATGAGCGTAAGTTCTTACTAAAATACTTTCCACTTGCTAAAACAGCTAAACTAAGGAATGATATTTCTTCTTTTGTGCAGATGGATTTAGAAACACTTTACGATGCATGGAAGAGATACAAGGACCTACTGCAAAGGTTCCCTCACCATGGGTTACCTCTATGGCTGCAAGTTCAAACGTTTTATAATGGTGTGAACCCCTCGACAAGACAGATGATTGATGCAGCAGCTGGTGGAACCATCAACAACAAAACACCTGAAGTAGCTTACGAATTTATTGAGGAGATGTCACTGAATAACTATCAATGGCAAGTCATGAGGATTAAGCCAACCAAAACAGTAGGCATTTATAACGTCGATGCGGTTAATATGTTATCAAATCAGGTGGAACTTCTAAATAAAAATATTGATGGTTTACTTGGTTCTACGCAGGTACATCCAGTGATGAGGTGTGATTCAAGTGGAGGAGGAGTACATATAGAATACCAACCCTTCAATCCTACAACTGAAGAGGAACAAGTCCACTATATAGGTAACAATAACTCTAGATCTCAAAATAACCCACATAGTAATACTTATAATGCAGGTTGGAGGAACCACCCAAATTTCTGATGGGGTGGTCAAGGAAATCAAATGCCACAAAATCCTCCGGGTTTTCAACAACCACCTTATCAATAGGAAAAGAAACTGAACCTTGAAGAGAAGCTAACAAAATTTATCTCGGTGTCAGAAACTCGTTTCCAGAATACTAAGACAGCACTTAAAAAATCAACAAGCATCGATCCAAAGGCTCGAAACTCAGATTGGCCAGCTGTCCAAATTAATTTTTGAGCAACCACAAGGTAGTTTGCCAAGTAATACTGAACCTAACGCAAGGGAAGAACTCAATGCGATTAACGTTGGAAATGAGGAAGGGTTAGTTGCATCTGAACCAGAACCAAAGCAAGAAGCTATGGAAAGCAAAGGTAAAGGTAAAGTAGACCACAATGAACAAAAACCGGTAAGTGTAGAATATAAACCTCGCATACCATACCCTAATGCGACAAGGAAAGACCGCTCAGATTAACAATTTGGTAAATTCCTTAAACTTTTAAAGAAATTACATATTAACTTACCGTTTATTGAAGCTCTTTTGCTAATGGCGAACGCAATGAAGTTTTTAAAGGAGCTTTTAGCAAATAAGTGAAAGTTGGATGAGGTGTCACATGTGGAGTTAAACGTAGTTTGCTCACCTATTTTACAAAATAAGCTTCCCAATAAATTAAAAAATCCAGGGAGTTTTACAATTCCTTGTTTAATTGGTAGTTTAGCTGTGAACAACGCATTGGCTAATTTAGGGGCTAGTATCAATGTCATGCCTTACAAAATGTTTAAGCAACTCGGTCTTGGGAAACCCAAACAAACTAGGATAAGCATTCAATTAGCAGATAAAACTATCAGATTTCCTAGAGGTATTGTTTAAGATGTGCTCGTTAAAATTGAAAAATTTATATTCCCAGTGGATTTCGTTGTTCTAAACATAAACGAGGATAATAACGTTCCTTTAATTTTAGGAAGGCCCTTTTTAGCAACTGCTAGAACAATTATTGATGTTGGCACAGCCGAACTCACACTTCGTGTGGGAGATGAAACAATCACCCTAAAAGCTCGCAATTCGAGCAACACATCAAAAATTAAAGGTGATTGTATCAAATATTCTACTAAAACTGACCATATGTTGCAACCTACTTTGCAGGAAATAAGTTCGAAGGACATATATGAGCCATGTTCAAGTAACAACAAAGGACCTATCCATGAGGAACGAAGGCTACAAATCGAGGAGTTAGATGAATGGCAGAGAGATAAACTGAAAACACGCCATGATGAGCTAAATTTTTTCCCAAATCAAATTAAGGTTGGAGACAAAGTACTATTAGATGTCGCAGATCCTCGTATTACCACTTCTGAATCAAATGGAGCAAACCCTCTTACGATACTTAACATCTTTCGATACATCATAGTCGAGGTAACTCATTCCAAATTTGGCACGTTTAAGGTAAACATTACTCGCTTAAAACCTTATTTTGATAAACCTAATAGCAGGAATGAGGAGTGTAAACTCCTCGAACCACCATGACCGTGTGAAGCCTAGGTAAGTCGAGCTTAGACTATAAATAAGCGCTTCTCGAGAGGCAACCCTAGCACTAATGATATTAACTTCTTTAAATTCTAGTATTTAACACCTAACTTACTAACTGAGCTCTTGAATATAGGTTTTCCATACTCACACGGCCAGGCACACGGGCGTGCTGTAGACTGTGTGAAAACAGGGCCAAGATTTTTCCCCAACACGATATGCGACAAGTAGCCACGGCCGTGTGACATGGCTGTGGTCGATCCTGCCAAAACAACACAGGCGTGCGACACGCCCGTGCCTTAGAACCGTGGTTGAACCTAAAAAAATAGCACGGGCATGTGACACGCTAGTGTCTAGCACCTGTGGTCGAACCTGTCAAATTAACACGGGTGTGGGCCTACATACACAGGCGTGGGAGAAGCAAACGAAGCCAGGCATGACCGTGCGACAAGGCCGTGTGTGCCAACACGCCCAAGGAACACGGGCTGGGCCGAATGTCAGAGGTGCCAAAAATCAAAAAACGCAAAACACACGGGCTAACATTAGGGCACACAGGCGTGTGCCCCAAAATATATAAAAACCCCTCAATATTCATCATCTTCTTCACCCAAAATCCCTAACCCTAGCCACTGTAACTCCACACGCCCCCTCTGCCACGCTAGTGCGCCACTTTCAACTCTAATTGTAACGCCCAAGCTCCTCATTTTAGCGATTGTTTATTCTTTTCTCTTCTGTTTTACTTATTTCTAATGCTTATTAATCTTCATTTTCCTCATATTATTTCCATTTTGCTCATTGTTCTATCATTTAATCTGCATTCTTAGGATATTTATCATATATTTCACGTTGAATCAAGTTGTTAGGGAATCCTCATGCTATTGTCATTCCCATGCCATTACTATGCTCATGGTCATGATATTACCATGCTAATAACATGAAATTATACCATCAAATTGATTGTTTTGGTTGAGTTTTGTTAGTGTTAATATTGTTGGCTGAAATTGTTAGTATAAATTCATGGTTTTTTCCTTTTTAAATTCGTTTGCCTATTATTTTTTCCAATTATTAAGACGAAATAGTAATTCTTCTTGCAGGTATATAATGTCAAGTTCACGTGGTAAAAAGGCCACCATCCCCACTTTGAAGAAAAGGAAGGGAGCGTCATCTTCCTTGGGTCCTACCGCTGAAATTCGCCACCCCTTCTTTCAGTTTCCCGTTGGACCACAGGAAGAACTCTTCCAAATACTCCTGGCCTGACCTTTAGTTGCGGGCCGCTGCATTGATTGGGCCGCACTCGAACAAGTCCAACTGGATGAGGCGGTCGGAGCTCTTCTGACAACTGATCCATGGGAACTTTTCTTCGTGATCATCAAGCTGACGTACCTTGAGCTCATGCTCAAACTTTGCTCGACCTTCCATTCTCAAGACGTCATGACCAACTCCGATGATCCTGACACATTCAATTTTTCCTCGGCGGTTTAGTCCCCCAGCTGAGCGTCCCAGAGTTCGGACCGCATTGGGTCTTTACACGGAGGAGTTCAAGGAGGAGAACAACTTTCACGCTCTCAACTGCCACATTCATCGTGCTCCTTCACGGTGCTGGGACATGTTAGTACCATGCTCGGCCACCTACGACCCTAGTCGTTCCAAGGCATCAGCTCTCCGTCCATCCTTGAGGTACTTACATTCTATCTTAGCTCACATTTTGACAAGACGGCGAGAGAGCATTGGAGTCGTCAACACTCACGACGTCTACTTCCTATGGTGTACGTCGTATGGCCACATCTTCGACCTCGCCTACTTTATCACCCTCCCCATTTGCCATCAGACAGAGAGACATCGGAAGGGGGTCATCTCCATTGGCCCCTATGTGACTCGGCTGGCTCGGCACTTCAAGCTCCTCAACACAGCGACACAAGCATCCTCCTTTACCCTCATTGGCCAGATGTCTCCACAAGGCATCTCGAGCATGCTAAGTATGAGGATGATCGAAAAGCACCGTGGAACCTACCTTCCTCAATATCGTCTCGCCCAATCAACCGAGGAGGAGGCCCTCGAGGACATTACTGATGATGTCCCTCCATGACACGAGGACCCACCATCTCAGCCATCACCCACCCATCATCTAGTTCATGCGGCGACTTCATATTCTGACATCTCTGAGCACCTCACTTGATTCGAGTAGCAGTGTTTTCAGTGCTTTGATAACATTGATGCTACTCTACAATGGATTTGTCAGCACCTTCACATTTCATCGCTACCACCACCTCGCGAACCATCCGGCGATGATGATGTTTAAAGATTTTATTTTATTTTATCTTTATTTATATATATTTTTATCATTTTTCTTATTATTTTCACTTTTAACTTTTCATTTTATTTCCTTTTGATACTATTTTATTTTTAGGTTTTATAAACAATTTTTAATTTCGACTATTTCATTATGAGTAATTATTCTTCTTTATATTCCCTAAAGAGTTCTTGATTTCATCACAGTTATAAAGAGCTCCAAAGCTCACTATCACTTAGGAACTTCAAACTCCACTGGAAAAGGTTCTCCACAACTGCCATGCCCTGCTCAGCCACAATCGTAGCCACCACGAGATATAATATTCTTTTGGCATAGCACTTGTGGAACCCAACCTCTACCACCACCAGATTATCCTCCTCCACTCTACATAACTCCAATTAGGGAGTTTACTTATTTAACATTCAGGAAGTTTCACTTCTCTCCCTATCTTATGATCTCATATCTATAATTGCCACTAACTTTATCTTTGTACATTGAGGACAATGTACATCTTAAGTGTGGGGGGTCAATTATATCACTATCAAAAAAATCCCTGAATTTTGTCTTGTTCTCTTGTAAATTTCTCATATAATTTTTAGGATGAATTTTGATTAATTTATAATTTTTATTGATATGACTTGAATTAAAACATAGGCATTCATGCATTGACTATTTAAACTTTAAGATATTAGATAATTAAGCATGATAAGTTGATTTTTGAGAATTTAAAATTTTAGGTTATTTTCCCCAAGTTTAGGTATTATCTTGAATTGAAATCCACAAGTTTAAACATCAAAAAGCCATAATTTTTGTGAGATTTTGAGCCTTTAGAGCATTTATTATTTCTTTCATGCTCACTTTTGTTGTTGCTTGAGTACGTCAATATCGAATTGTTATTCTAGAACTTGCTTGATTATGCATGTCGAGACCACACCATTTGATTTGATATGTCAAGATGATAGAGGCATTTAGGTTTAACCCACTCATGCCATGAAAGCCTACCTTCACAATTAACCCTTAGTAAACCCCTTTGAGCCTAACATTCCATTCATTGATTTACCCTCGATATTAACCCATCACTCATTATTGTTGAAATCCCCTCAATTAATTTTATCTCTATTTTTGTCGAGATTTGGTTTGAATAAATTGCTTAGCTATGTCTTATTCTTGATAGTTAGTAATTTGATTTGTTCTAATATATATATATATACATACATATCTATATATTAGCAGTAAGTCATATTTTTGAAGCTTGAGTGCTTAATTCCATATTTTGAGAAGAAGCTTTTTTGTACACAATTGATGATTAAATATTTTTCTAGTTAATTAATTCTTCAATTCAATCTCGATTCTAACCTTCTTTTTCAGCTTGTGACTACACTCTCTAACCAAAGCCTCATTACAACCCTCTAAATACCTTTTAATTGATGTATCATCTCAATTTATAGTGGTGGAGATTTGATTTTCATACAAGCCTATGGTAATAACTTTTCATATTAACTTTTAAATGTTAAATTCATTGTCCTTAAACACCTCGAGTGATTTGAGTGAATTTTTAGTGAGGATGTTAAACTCTGTGAGATTTTGAATTAAAGGTGATTACTTAGATAAGGGGAGATGCCTATGTTTTTAGTGATAAATACTCAACTTGGAATGTTTGAAACTTTAATGTTCTTCTAGTTGAATTCTCAATGTATGATTACTTATGGATTATTTTGAGATATTATTGATAGAAATTATAAGTTGAGAAAAAGGAATTCCTAACTATGAATTGAGAATTTTTCTTGAGGACAAGCAAACGCTTAAGTGTGGGGGTATTTGATAAACTATAATTTATACATATTATTATCCCATGCTTAACACATTTATGAATGATTTCTCCTTAGATTTGGTGAATTTGATGCCCCTAATCCTTTAATTTCATGTTTTATACTTAGGTGAGCACAGGAGAGCAAAAAGAACAAGAAACGGGCTGAAAACGGAGAAAATGGTCCGACGTAGGAAAACAACACGGCCTAGACTTCCTCACACAGGTAGCACACACGCCAGTGCCATTCTAACAGGCTCGAACATGGCCCAAAACAACCTCAACACGGGCGTGTCTATCTCTCAGCCTTGACCACGGCCTGAAGTAATCGAACACGGACGTGTCCTTATCGAGCCTAAGTTGAGTTCTATTCGAAAAAGGGTAATTTAGAGGGATTTTAGGCATTCTAAAGCCTATAAAAACACCCTAGAAGAGGATTAAAGAATACAAATAGAGTAGGAAGCAAGAAATTACTAGAAGAAAGCCGATTGATTCATCTCAAAAGCCGGATTCATCTCCAAGACTGAAGATCTCCCTTCAATTGCCTTCAGGGGTTTTTGGGTTTTCTTTATGTTTTGTTATCATTCGTCTGAGATGTTTTCTTTTCTACTTATGAACTAAATCTCCTAAATACCTAAGGGGGGATGAAACCTATGACGGATCTTGTTAATATTTTCTGAACTGTATGATCAATATTTGATTTGTTCTTAATTATGACTTTAACCCTTATTTGAATATTTCAAGATATTGATTCAAGTATTGATGTGCTTATTCGGAGGATGAATAGTCCCTGTCTAAGGGTAGATCACTCATAATTAAGCAGATTTGCAAGCAATCCTAGAGATAGGACAACATAAAGCTACCGGATTAGAGTCAAATCTAATAAGGGAATCCTTAGAACGAGTTAATGCAAAACTAGGGGTTTTAATTAGAAAGAGATTTCAATTAATCAACCTAGGGTTAGACATTGAATAGGGATAATAACATAACTTAGGGATTCCTACGGATCAAGTCAAGTGAATAAATCATCTGGTTCAGAGTCAGTTAACAAAAGAAGTCTAAGTGGATTCTTCCTTGGGTATTGTCTTAAATCAATCAGTTTTCCAAAAGTATTTTCCCCAGATCTATTCTCTGTGCATCCTTAGATTAGTTAATTAGTTAATTAAAACAACCTTCATTATTTTTAGGCTAGATAATAAAAAGAAAGTTAATACTAGTACTTTTGGTTCCTTTGGGTTCGACATTCGATCTTGCTAAAACTATACTATTATTCAATAGGTGCGCTTGCCTTCGTCGTGATAATAGTTAGTTTAAGTACGATCAATTATAAATTTTAAAACTTATCGCGAGTGACAATCAGAACTGTAAATGGACAACTATTGATTTGAGATGCAAGAGTGATGAAATAATCCGAACTGAGTCCAGTGATTTAAACGGGTTGCCGGCTGTGATATCTGTAATGAAAGCTTAGAAATATGTGAATAAGGGTTATGAAGCCTACTTTGCCTATGTGATTGATTCGAAAGTGATAAAAAAAATAGAATCTGTACCTGTTGTCTGTGAGTTCCCTGGTTTGTTTCCTGAAGAACTTCTAGGTTTACTTTCGATTCGAGAGGTTGA
Organism: Gossypium anomalum; assembly: GCA_025698475.1. NCBI lineage: Eukaryota > Viridiplantae > Streptophyta > Magnoliopsida > Malvales > Malvaceae > Gossypium > Gossypium anomalum. The sequence continues at coordinate 27,155,925 of CM046963.1, read as the reverse complement.
GTTCAGAATTGAGTTAGTACCGAGAGCTACTCCGATTTTGATAGCTCCGTATAGAATGGCCCTGATCGAGTTGAAGGAATTAAAGTCTCAGTTACAAGAGTTGACAGATAGAGGATTTGCGAGACCGATCTTTTCTCCCTAGGGTGCTCCTGTTCTATTTGTGAAAAAGAAAGATGGTATGACGAGAATCTGCATTGATTATCGTCAGCTGAACAAAGTGACTATCAAGAAAAAATATCCTTTGCCTAGAATTGACTATTTGTTTGATCAGTTGAAAGGAGCAACCCTATTTTCAAAGATAGATCTCAGATTGGGCTTTATCAGTTGAGAGTAAAAGATTCAGACATTCCAAAAATTACTTTCCGAACGAGGTACGAACACTATGAGTTTTTAGTTATGCCTTTCGGGTTAACGAATGCACCTGCTATCTTTATGGATTTGATGAATAGAATTTTCAGACCATATTTAGATCAATTTTTCCTTTTATTCATTGATGACATTTTAATTTATTTGCGTGATGAAATCAAACATGCCGAGCATTTGAGAATAGTGTTACAGACTTTAAGTAATAAATAGTTGTATCGAATTTTAGTAAATGTGAGTTCTGGTTACGCGAAGTTGGATATCTGGGACATATTGTGTCAGCATCAGGTATCCGAATTGATCCGAGCAAGATTTTAGCTATTCTGGATTAGAAGCCTCCGAGAAATGTTTCTGAAGTCTGTAGTTTTTGGGGACTTACGGGTTAATATAGACGATTTGTGATAGGCTTTTCGATGATGGAAACTTCGATGAGGAAATTGCTATAAAAAGATGTAAATTTTGAATGGTCTGAAAAATGTCAAAAAAGTTTTGATCAGTTGAAAACTCTATTGACTGAAGCTCTAGTGTTAGTACAACTAGAATCTGGGAAAGAATTTGTGATTTATAGTGATGCTTCATTAAACGGTCTAGGTTGCGTTTGATGCAGGAAGGCAAAGTCATAGCCTACGGTTCGAGACAATTGAAACCGCAGGAAAAGAACTATCCGACTCATGATCTGAAATTGGAGGCTATTGTGTTTACTTTAAAGATTTGGCGCCAGTATCTATTTGGTTAGAAATGTTGCGTTTATTCCGATCATAAAATTTTGAAATATCTGATGACTCAGAAAGATTTGGACCTGCATCAGAGGAGATGGCGAGAACTACTAAAAGACTACGAGCTTGTTATCGATTATCATCCGGGAAAAGCAAATGTTGTTGCTGATGCTTTAAGTCAGAAATCATTGTTTACATTACGTGCCATGAATACTTATTTAGCTTTGTCTGATAATGGTTCGATTTTAGTAGAATTGAAAGCGAGACCTTTGTTCTTACAGAAAATAATTGATGGTTAGAAGGTTGATAACAAGATTTTAGCAAAACGAGCCTAGCATGATCTAGATTTTGATTCTGAATATCAAATTGATAATGATGGTTGTTTGAGATTTTGAGGTCGGGTTTGTGTTCCGTAAAATTCAGAGTTAATTCAGATGATTTTGAACGAAGCTCATAGTAGTCAGTTATCTGTACATCTGGGCAGTACGAAAATGTATAATGATCTAAAACAGCATTACTAATGGTCTCGAATGAAAAGAGATATCTCTAACTTTCTTTTGAAATGTTTAATCTATTAGAAAGTTAAAGCTGAACATCAGGTGCCATCTGGTTTGTTACAGTCGATTATGATTCTAGAGTGGAAATGGGATAGAGTGACGATAGGTTTTGTTTCAGGTTTGCCCCTATCTCTGAGAAAGAAAGATGTAATATGGGGTGTAGTTAATAGATTGAAAAAATTAGCTCATTTTACTCCAGTACGATCTAATTACTCGCTTGATAAATTAGTTGAGTTATGCATTTCTGATACTGTGAGATTGCACGAGGTGCCATTGTCTATTATATCAGATAAAGATCCGAGATTCACTTCATGATTTTGGAAGAAATTACAAGAGGCATTAGGTACGAAATTGCATTTTAGTACTGCTTTTTTTCCGCAAACGGATGGTCAATCCAAGCAAATTATTCAGATAGTAGAGGATATGTTGATATGTTGCATTCTTGAGTTTGAAGGCTCCTAGGAGTAGTATCTACCATTAATTGAATTTATGCATAATAATAGTTTTCAATGGAGCATTAAAATGGCACCGTACGAAGCATTATATGGTCGTAAATGTCGTACTCCTTTGGTTTGGACTGAGCTCAGCGAGAATAAAATACACGGGGTAGACTTGATAAAAGAAACTGAATAGAAAGTTAAAGTGGTCTGAGATAGTCTGAAAGCAGCTTCTGATCATCAGAAATCATATGCAGATTTAAAAAGAAAAGATATTGAATTTGAGATCGGCGACAAAGTATTTCTGAAAGTATCTTCGTGGAAGAAAGTACTTCGATTCGGTAGAAAAGGCAAATTGAGTCCGAGGTTCATCGGGCCATATAAGATTATTGAGCGTATCTGGCCAGTTGCCTATAGAGTAAAGTTGTCATCTGAATTAGATAGGATCCACAACATGTTTCACGTATCGATGCTTCAACGATATAGATCCGATCCCTTACATGTGATTTCTCAGTCTGAGATTGAAATTCAGTCTGATATGACATATGAAGAAGAACCGACCCGTATTTTGACACACAAGGTTAAAGAATTGCAAAATAAGAAAATTCAATGAGTAAAAGTGATGTGGCATCGACACGGTATTGAAGAGGCTACATGGGAGCCCGAAGATACTATGAAACAGCAATATTCAAATTTGTTCAATAGTAAGATTTTTGGGGACAAAAATCCCTAAGGGGGGAGAGTTGTAACAGCCCGGTTTAGACCCTAGTCAGAATAGTGGTTTTGGGATCACAAATTTGAGTTTAAAAAATATTTTAATATTATTTTTCGTGCTTATTATAGGTGAATTAGTATGTGTGAAAATTTCGTATGAAAATTTGATCATTTGTATACTTAATTTGATAAAAGGACTTAATCGCGTAAAATGTAAAAGTGGCTAGATATTTGTTAAAAGAGCCTATTTCTTATTAACCCATTGATAATGTTAATAGACAATAATGGAAATTATATCATGAAATTTTAGTGGTTTTTATCAAGGTTAAATTTGTAATTTGGTATTTAAGTTTAATTAAATAAAACAAACAAGAAAATGTGGCCATTAGTTCATCTTTTCTAACTGAAATTGAGAAAAGAAATAGGGTTTGGAAAGCTTTGTTATTCGGTCATAGTTCAACCTTGATTCAAGGTTCGTTTTTGATAATTTCTACGTTTTTGTGATCGTTGCTCTGTATTCTATCAAACCCATGCTTAAATTTTTGAATTTGATGATGATTTTGAGTTATGCCATTGATGCTTTTGTGAGCTTTGTGAAGTTAGTTGATAGATAATGAAATATTTGTGTTGGGTTAGTATATTTTATTTTTGAATTTTTGATGAATTTGAGTATTTTGGGCTAAATTGTAAAAAAATGAGATTTTGAGGGAATAAAATAAATTTGAGGATCCTTAATGGGTGGCAATTTGGCCTTGGTAATGGCCTATGTTTGCCCACGTGGTTGAGCACACGGGCGTGTGTCTTGACCGTGTCCTTCAATGTTTCTTTTTGAAGCAAGTCAGTCTCATTAAGATTGGTTTTGTCCCGACTCCTTTCTAAAGCTTGTTTAAGGTCTTGTTGACCTACGTAAGGGACTTTATAATGATGTGTGACTTTGATACTATGTGATTATGAAATGAATGTGAATTGTTTTGATTTGTCCAGTAATGCCTCTTAACCTAGTCCGGCAACAGATACAGGTTAGGGGTGTTACACCAGATGTTATCACTAGTACATTTTCTATCTTTGATACTGATGTTTGACATGATTTTAGGTATGGATTGGTTAACTCTGCATAATGCTGTTGTGAACTATAGATGAAAGCATATTGTGTTAAGATGTCAAAACAGTGAAAAACTTCGAATTAAATCAGATAGACTAGATAGTGTGTCTAATGTTATATCGACTATGTCAGCACAGAAATATGTTAGAAAAGGTTGTGAAACGTATCTCGCTAACATATTTGATTCTAGAGTTTTCCAATTGAAGCTAGAATCGCTTCCAGTAGTTTATGAGTATATAGATGTATTTCCATAGGAATTACCAGGGCTATTTTCGATCAGAGAGGTTGAGCTTGCAATTGAGTTAGTGTTGGGAACATCTCTAATATCGATAGCTCCTTACAGAATAGCACCTATTGATTTGAAAGACTTGAAAGCACAGTTGCAAGAGTTGACAAGTAGGGGTTTTGCTCGACCCAGTTTCTCTCCTTGGGGTGCTCCTATGTTATTTTTTAAGAAAAAGGATAGGTCCATGCGATTATGTATTGACTATCGATAGCTCAACAAAGTCATGATTAAAAACAAATATCTATTGCCACGTATTGACAATCAGTTTAATTAGTTGAAAGGTGCGACAACATTCTCAAAGATCGATCTTCGTTTTGGTTATTATCAGTTGTGAGTTAAAAACTCTGATGTGCCGAAAACCATATTTAGAATTAGGTACGAACATTATGAGTTTCTTATGGTGCCATTTGGTTTGACTAATGCACCTGATGTATTTATGGACTTAATGAACAGAATTTTCGGACCATATTTAGATAGATTTGTTGTGGTATTCATTGATAATGGTTTGAACTATTCATGAGATAATTTGTTTACGTGAAAAATAATTGTTTGCTAAGTGTAGCAAATGTAAGTTTTGGCTTCAGGAAGTCAGATTTTTGGGACATGTATCGACTGGTGACATTGGAGTTGATCCAAGCAAAATTTCAGTTGTAGTAGATTGGAAGCCTCTAAGAAATCTGTTTGAGGTCAGATGTTTTTGCGTTTAGCTAGATATTACAGAAGATTCATCAAGGGATTCTTGATGATTGCAACACCGTTGACGAGATTGTTGCAAAAAGATGTTAAATTCGAGCCGTACAAAAAATGTCAACAAAGCTTTAATCAGTTGAAAGCACTGTTAACAGTGGCACTTGTGTTAGTTTAGGCAGAGTCGGATAAAGAATTTGTTATTTATAGTGATGCTTCATTAAATGGTTTGGGCTGTATCTTGATGCAGGAGGGCAGAGTGATAGCATATGCTTCTAGATAGTTGAAACCGTACGAAAAGAATTATTCAAGACATGATTTAGAGCTTGCAGCTATTGTGTTTGCACTGAAGATTGTGCGACACTATTTGTACAGAGAAAAATGTGATATCTTCACAAATTATAAAAGTTTAAAGTACTTGATGTCACAAAAATATTTGAATTTGAGACAATACAGATGGCTCGAGTTATTGAAATACTATGACTTGATCATTGATTATCATCCGAGAAAAGCTAATGTTGTTGATGATGCTTTGAGTAGAAAATCTCTATTTGCTTTGCGAGCTTTGAACACGCAGTTGAAGTTGATTAATGATGGTTTGATTTTAGCTGAGTTGAAAGCTAGACTGATGTTTTTGCAACAAATTTGTGAAGCTCAGAAATGTGACGATGTGCTGATAGCTAAACAGAAATAGATTGAGACGATACCTGGTTCAGATTTTTATGTTGGTTCCAATGGTAGTTTCTACTTTAAAGGTAGAATTTGTGTTCCGAGAAATTCTGATCTTATTCAGAAATTTTATAGGAAGCTCGCAGCAGTAGCTTGTCTATTCATTCTGGTGGCAATAAAATGTACGGTGATTTGAAATAGATGTACTGGTGACCAGGTATGAAACGAGAGATCTCAGAGTTCGTATTGAGATGTTCAGTTTGTCAGCAAGTTAAAGCCTATCTTCAGGTACATTCTGGTTTGCTACAACCAGTGATGACTCAATAGTGGAAATGGGAATGTGGCACAATGAATTTTGTATCAGCATTGCGTCTATCTCCAAGAAAGAAAGATGTTGTTTGGGTCATTGTTGATTAACTGACCAAGTCCGAACATTTCATCGTAGTGCATACGGATTTTTCACTCGAGAGATTAGCAAAGTTGTATGTTGTTGAGATCGTTATATTGCACGGGGTGCCAGTTTCTATTATTTTTGATAGAGATCTGTCATTTATGTCTCAATTCTAGAGCAAGTTACACAAAGCTCTAGGTACTCGACTGCATTTTAGTACTGCATTTCATCCTCAAACTGACGGTCAAGCTAAGCGAGTGATTCAATTACTCGAGGATATGCTTCAGTTTTGTGTTTTAGAGTTTGAAGATAACGGGGACACATTTCTACCATTTGTTGCATTTGCATACAATAACAACTATCAATCGAGCAATAAAATGGCACCATACGAGGCTTTGTATGGTCAGAAATGGTGAACTCCGTTATATTGGACTGAGCTTAGTGAGAAATATCTTCTCGGGGTTGATTTGATACAAGAAATCAAGGAAAAGGTTAAAGTGATACGATATAGTTTGAAAGCAACTTCAGATCAACAGAAATCCTATGCGGATTTGAAAAGAAAAGACATCAAATTTCAAGTTGGAGATGAAATGGTTTTGAAAGTGTCGCTGTAACAGCCTGTTTTTAGTCAACTCAAAACAATGGTTTTCAGACCACAAATTCAAATTAAAAATATTTATTTTATTATTCTAATAAGGTCTATAGTATGATAGATTAATTACGTGAAAGTTTCATAAAGAAATTTTACCGTTTAAATGCTTAATTCGGTAAAAAGGACTGAATCGCGTAAAGTGCAAAAGTGTTGTTCTATTTGGTAAAGGTATTAAATAGCTATAGAAACTTAAAGTTGAGGTCTTTAAGTGGTAAATATACCATTATTATGATAGTGGATGGCAGTGGCATGGCATTTGGTGTAATTATTAAATGTTTTAAAGGTTAGAAAAGTAAATTGATTATTAATGGTTAATTAAATTAAAAGAAAATCAAAATTAAGCTTCATTATCATCTTTCTTTTGCTGAATATTAATGGTTAATTAAATTAAATAAAATCAAAATTAAGCTTCATTATCATCTTTCTTTGGTTGAATATTGAAGAAGAAGAAAATTTTTTGTTCAATTTAGGATTCGATCAATTAGGAGCTTAATTGGTAAGTGCTTTGAGCTCCGTTTTTTATATTTTTATGTTTTTGAGGTTGTTACTTCGTATTCTAGCTAGCCCGTACCTTTAATTTGGGAATTGTTAAAGATTTTGAGAGTTTCCATTGTTGAATCTATGTGTTCTTTGATGTTTAATGTTGAAATATGAAAGCTTGATGATAGATTTTCATGTTCTGTAAAGTGATTTTTGATGAAAATGTAAAATAAGGATTAAATTGAGAAAAGTGTAAAGTTAGTGGTTAAAATGTGAAATAAATGAAAATTATGGGATGCTAGGGGCATTATGGTAATTCAGCTAACGTGGATCTATTGTGAATTTTCATTAATTTGTGATTTTATAAAATAAGGACTAAATTATGAAATATGTGAAATATGTAGGGTAAAAGTATAAAAATTCCTTAAAGTATGTTTTGTACTAAATTGAATGAATAATTGACACTATTGGATATAGTTGGCATGCCATAAGATTGTGAGTACTCACCCTTATGTTTTGTGATTTGGGCATTGAGGCTTCGGGATAGTTTAGAGAGATAAGGGAATATGAGCTAAGCTTCATTCACCAGGATATATTGGTGTGTTGGAGAGTGTTAGCTAAATGCTATACTTTTGGGATATGTTTGTAACACCCCTATCCCGTAACCATCGCCGGAATAGGTAAGGGGCATTACCGGATGAATAGAGCATATTAGAACAACACAGAATCACAGATATTAAGCAAAATTAATACATAGGCATTCATCAACAATTCATCAAATAAAATGGTCTACGAGACCAACAACATACATTTAAGAAAGGTCAAGACTAAACCGAACTCATTCAGAATTTTCAGAACTTAAATAATCATTTCAAAATTGACAAAGCCACACGCCCGTGTGACTAGACCGTGTGACTCACATGGGTACAAAACACGCCCATGTGATCCAACCGTGCCAAAAAGAGGTGCTATACTGACTTTTTCACACAGCCAATAGACACGGCCGTGTGCCATGACCGTGTGAAATTTAGCTAGCTACTGACTTTTTCACACGGCCACAAGGCACGCCCGTGTTCCCTGACCATGTGGCATAAAGAAGGCTTAGTTTAAGCCAATTTGCCACCCTTTTGGGTCCAATCCTACAAGCAATAGTATACAACATTCATATTAACATTTTCAACCAAATTCCATACTTAAAGATGTCCATTTCACATTAGAACATGGCACATTACAATCATACACCAAAACTATACACAAACTTATCATTTGCTAGCCAATTGACATCGCATAACATATATACATATAAAGCTTACATTCTTAGACCTTCTAGCCTATACATGCCATACTTATAAATATGTACATTTCCAAAAGTACCAAAATTAGATCGACAGTGTGGTGACAATCCTCGACTATACCGAGCCTTCAGTACCTACGATAACTGTAAAACAAATAGAAATCACACAAAGTAAGCTACAAAGAGCTTAGTAAGTCAAATTCAATTACATAACTAATATAGAATATAAGTAATAGTTAATAGCTAGAATTCAAAACCGTCTCATAGAATATTTACTTACTTCATAGAAATATAGTCCTTTCTATTCAGAAATCTAGTACGATACAAACGTACCTGTATGATTTATACATTCCACATATTTATTCCATACTTTTTCATCGGACAATTCAGAAATGAAATAGAGATTCACAGACAGGTACAACGCCAACGTCCTAGACGTGGTCTTACATGTAATTCAGTATCGAAAGCTCTGTCCCGGACAGGGTCTTACAAGAAATCTCAAATCGAGGCTTGTGTTCTAGACACGGTCTTACATGATATCTCAGAACAATGTCAACGTTCCTCCAAGAACATACAGAACATCTCATACACCAGCATATTATCAGAGTTTATTCATCAGACTCTCAAGGCCGTCCAATGCAGATAACAGTTTATATACACAGAATTCTATCAACTTAACACGTAAGTGTAGTTTGACTTACCTCGTATAGATTTTAGACGAATCGAGTAAACTATTCAACTACTTTAGACTTCCCTCGATCTAAGTCTGATTTTCTTTATTCTTGATCTAATACAATTCAAACTCAATCATTCAATCATTCATTTCATTCATTTCATTCAAAATAATCTATAAACACATATTTATCCCGTAACTATCTCTGGAATAGGTAAGGGGCATTACCGAACGAACAGAGCATATCAGAACAACACAGAATCACAAATATTAAGCAAAATTAATACGTAGGCATTCATCAACAATTTATCAAATAAAATGGTCTACGAGACCAATAACATACATTCAAGAAAGGTCAGGACTAAACCGAACTCATTAAAAATTTTTAAAACTTAAACAATCTTTTTAAAACTGACAAAGCCACAAGCCCGTGTGACTAGACTGTGTGACTCACACGGGTATAAGACACGCCAATGTGATCCAACCGTGCCAAAAATAGGTCATATACTGACTTTTTCACAAGACCAATAGACACAGCCATGTGCCATGACCATGTAAAATTTAGCTAGCTACTGACCTTTTAACACGGCCACAAGGCACGCCTGTGTTCCATGACCGTGTGGCACAAAGCAGGCTTGGTTTAAGCCAATTTACCACCCTTATGGGTTCAATCCTACAAGCAATACTATACAGCATTCATATCAACATTTTCAACCAAATTCCATACTTAAAGATGACCATTTCACATTAGAACACGGCACATCACAATCATATACCAAAACTATGCACAAACTTATCATTTGCTAGCCAATTGACATGGCATAACATATATACATATCAAGCTTACATTCTTAAAACTTCTAGCCTTTACATGCCATACTTATAAATATGTACATTTTCGACAGTACAAAAATGAGATCGACAGTGTGGTGACAATCCTCGACTATCCTGAGCCTTCAGTAGCTACGATAACTGTAAACAAACAGAAATCACACAAAGTAAGCTACAAAGAGCTTAGTAAGTCAAATTCAATTACATAACTAATATAGCATATAAGTAACATTTAATAGCCAGAATTCACAACCGTCTCATAGAATATTTCCTTACTTCACAGAAATATAGTCCTTTCTATTCAGAAATCTAGTACGATACAAACGTACCTATATGATTTATACATTCCACATATTTATTCCATACTTTATCATCGAAAAATTTAGAAACAGAATAGAGATTCACAGACTGGTACAACGCCAACATCCCAAATGTGGTCTTACATGTAATTCGATGATTGAAGCCTCTCTGTCCATGCAGTGGTCTTACAAGAAATCTCAAATTGAGGCCTGTGTCCCAAACACGGTCTTACATGATATCTCAGAACAATGTCAACGCTCTTCCAATAACATACAGAACATCTCATACACCGCATATTATCAGAGTTTATTCATCAGGCTCTCAAGGTCGTCCAATGTAGATAATAGTTTCTATACACAGAATTCTATCAACTTAACACGTAAGTGTAGTTTGACTTACCTCGAATAAATTTCAGACGAACTGAGTCAACTATTCAACTACTTTAGACTTCTCTCGATCTAAGTCTAATTTTCTTTGTTTTTGATCTAATACAATTCAAATTCAATCATTCATTTCATTCAAAATAATCCATGAACACATATTTAGGGCACTTTTCACTATAGCCCTTACATTTTCACACTTTAACAATTTAGTCTATTTTTCACAAAATCACAAATATGCAAAATTCACCAAGACTATAGTTTGACCGAATACTCATAACTTTCATATTAGTCCAAATAACATATTTAATTCACAAATTAGTCCTTGAAAACCTCATTTTCACAAATTAGCCCAAATAGCTCTATTTCATAAATATTCAAAGACAAAACTTATAAATTATCTATCAAGCCTTAATAATTCATCCAAGAACATCACAAAACTCATGATATCAACAATGGCATTTCACATAATCTTTAACAAAAATAGAAATTTAGACATGGGCTTTGAAGAACACGAAGCAACGATCACAGAAACGTAAAAATTATCAAAAACAGACGAAAATTCATACCTTAATTGAGCCTTAATCTAGCCGAACCCTAAATGGCTTTTTTCTTTTTATTTTCTTTGATTTTCGGCTATAATAGGTTTTTTTTTTAACACATGCATGAAATTTGTTTTCTTTAATTCATGTTAAAGCATGAATTACCATAATATCCTTCATTAATAAACATTAAATTCACCTAACAAATGTCCAAATTTGTCCACTTACTTTATCAATGGTATAATTACCATGCAGGGACCTTTATTTAACTAAGCCAAATCAAACAGGTGCTTTATCATCTAGCACTCAACTTTTACACTTTACGCTATTTGATCCTTTTTCATAATTAAGGACAGAAACAGACAACTTAAATCACAGAAATTTCACAGAAGCAAATTCACATATTGTAGACACAGAAAATAATATTAAAATATTTTTTAGACTCGAATTTGTGGTCCCAAAACCACTATTCCAACTAGGGTCTAAACCAGACTATTTCAATTCTCCCCCTTAGGGATTTTCATCCTCAAAAATCTTACTGTTAAACAGATTTGGATATTGTTGTTTCATTGTATCTCCAGACTCCCACGTAGCCTTTTCTACTCCGTGTCTATGCCACAGCATTTTGACTAATGGAATTCTCTTATTACGCAATTCTTTAATCTCACGAGATAGAATACTAATTGGCTTTTCTTCGTAAGTCATATCAGAATGAATTTCAATATCAGATGGAGAAATTACATGCGAAGGATCAGATCTGTATTGTCGAAGCATCGATACGTGAAATACATTATGAATCTTTTCTAACTCAGATGGTAGCCTCAATCTATAAGCAACCCGTCCAACCCGCTCAATGATTTCATAGGGTCCAATGAACCTCGGACTCAGCTTGCCCTTTTTACCAAATCAGAACAGTTTCTTCCACGAAGATACTTTCAAAAACACTTTATCATTGATCTCATATTCGATATCCTTTCATTTCAAATCTGCATAACACTTCTGACGATCAGAGGCAGCTTTCAAACTATCTCGGATTATTTTCACTTTCTATTCTATTTCTTTTATCAGATCAATATCGTAAATCTTATTCTTACTGAGCTCAGACCAGTATAATCGAGTTCTACACTTCCTACTATATAAGGCTTCGTACGTGCCGTTTTAATGCTCGACTGAAAACTGTTATTATAAGTGAATTCAATCAAAGGTAGATATTGTTCCCACGTACCTTCAAACTCAAGAATGCAACATCTCAACATATCTTCGAGTATCTGAATAATCCGCTCAGATTGACCATCTGTTTGAGGATGAAAAGCAGTGCTGAAATGCAATTTAGTTCCCAGAGCATCTTGCAATTTCCTTTAGAATCGCGATGTAAATCTCGGATCTCTATCTAATACTATCGAAATAAAACGAGCTGATTTGGTCAACCGATCAACTACAACCCAAATTGCATCTTTCTTTCTCAAAGACAAAGGAAAACCCGAGACGAAATCACTCAATTCCATTTCCATTCCGGAATCATAATCGATTGCAACAAACCTGATGGTACCTGTTCAACTTTAACTTGCTGACGGATCAAACATTTAGAAACAAAATAAAAAATATCTCTTTTCATTCTCGGCCACCAGTATAGTTGTTTCAAATCGTTATACATTTTCGTACTCCACGGATGTACAGAAAATCTACTACTGTGAACCTCACTCAAAATCATCTGAATTAACTCTGGATTTCTGAGAACACAAAGTCTATTTCTGAATCTCAAACAATCATTAACATCCACACCAAAATTCAGAATCACACAGAGGTCGTTTAACTATCAATTCATTATTAGATTTTTGAGCCTCGCAAATCTATTGTATAAACAAGGGTTTTACTTTCAGTTCGGCACAAACCAAGGTATCATCAGACAGTGCTAAATGAGTATTCATCGCTTGCAATGCAGACAATGATTTTCGACTCAAAGCACCTGCTACCACATTTGCTTTGCCCGGATGATAATCAATAACTAGTTCGTAGTCTTTTAACAACTCTAACCATCTTCTCTGTCGCAGATTCAAATCTTTTTGTGTCATTAAATACTTTAGAATTTTATGATCAGAAAACACATGACATTTCTCACCAAATAGATAGTGACTCCAGATCTTCAAGGCAAACACAATAGCAGCTAGCTCGAGATTGTGTGTCAGATAGTTCTTTTCATGTGGCTTCAACTGTCTCGTACCATAAGCAATGACTTTACCTTCTTGCATTAGAACACATCCAAGACCAATCAACGAAGCATCACTGCAAATTACAAATTCTTTGCCCGATTCAGGTTGTACTAATACCAGAGCTTCAGTTAATAAAGCTTTTAATTGATCAAAACTGTTCTGACACTTTTTAGACCAATCAAACTTCACATCTCTCTGTAGCAGTTTTGCCAACGGAGTCGCAATCATCGAAAAACCTTTCACAAATCTTCTATAGTGACTAGCAAGTCCCAAAAAACTACGAGCTTCAGATACATTTCTCGGAGGTTTCCAATCCATAATAGCTAAAATTTTGCTCGGACCAACTCGGATTCTAGAGGCTGATACAATATGACCCAGAAAACCAACTTCTCGCAACCAAAATTCACACTTACTAAACTTCGCATACAACTGTTTATCTCGCAGTATCTGTAGCACTATTCTCAAATGCTCGGCATGTACAGACTTATTACGTGAATAAATCAATATGTCATCAATAAATACAACAACAAATTGATCTAAATACAATCTGAAAATCCTATTCACCAAATCCATAAAAATGGCAGGTGCATACGTTAATCCAAAAAGCATAACTAAAAATTCATAATGAAACCTTATTCTAAAAGTAGTTTTCGGAATGTCAGAGTCCTTTACTCACAACTGGTAGTAACCCAATCTCAGATCTATCTTTGAAAACACAGTAGCACCTTTCAACTGATCGAATAAGTCATCAATCCGGGGCAAAGGATATTTTTTGTTTACAGTCACTTTATTAAGCTGGCGATAATCAATACACATTCTCATTATGCCATCTTTCTTTTTCACAAACAGAATAGGAGCACCCGAAGGTGAGAAACTCGGTCTAGCAAATCCTCGATCGGTCAATTCTTGCATTTGAGATTTCAATTCTTTTAGTTCAGTCGGACCCATTCTGTACGGAGCTATCGATATTGCAGTAGTACTAGGTACCAATTCAATGCCAAACTCGACTTCTCGAATCGGAGGCAAACCAGGTAATTCTTCAGGAAACACATCAGAGAATTCACAGACAATAGACACTGATTCAATTTTCTTATCATCCACTTTTGAGTCTAACACATAACCTAAGAAGGCTTCATAACCTTTCTTTACATAATTTCGTGCTTTCATTACAGATATCACAGCCGGTAGTCCATTCAGACAACTAGACTTAATTCGAATTATCTCATCATTTTTACATCTTAAGTTAATGACTTTTCGTTTGCAGTTCACAATAGCATCGTGCAAAGTTAACCAATCCGTTCCCAGAATTATATCAAATTCGTTGAAAGGCAAAAGCATCAGATCAGCAGGAAAATAGATATCTCGAATTAATAACGGGCAATTCTTGCAGACTTTATCAACCAAAACACTTTTACCTAAGGGGTTCGATACTTTAACTACAAATTCAGTAGACTCTATAGGCAAAGCCTTACTATGTACTAAATTCATACAGATATAAGAATATGTTGATCCAGGGTCTATCAATGCAATCACAGAAGTATCATAAAGAGTAAAAGTACTAGTAATCACGTCTGGTGACGAAGCTTCCTCACGAGCTCGGATAGCATAGGCTCTGGCAGGTGCATTGGCCTCGGATCTAACAGTAGTGTCCCTAGTAGCTCTTTGATCAACACTTCTATTTCTCGTGTTTCTGGAATGTCTACCTCTAGTTAAGGTGTTACTCAGTCTCAAATTTTGTACATTCTCTTGCTCAGCAGGTTCAGAACAATCTTTTACAAAATGATCTAGAGATCCACATCGAAAACAGGCTCGGTCATTTAATCTACAATTTCCCAGATGTCTTTTACCGCAGTGTTTACATTCAAGTTTCTTAGATTGGACATTTCCAACACTTGCAACAGAAGTAACAGGAGCTCTGGTATTCGAATACGACCTAGTTCAATCTCAGTTCGAATGTCCCACATTAGTATTTGAATGGTTCTGATCATCTCGGAATTTCTTTGACCCAGACTGAAATGATTTACTTAAAGATCTTTTTTTAGCATCTCTAGCTTCAGAATCAGCTTTTCTTTTCTCTTTGCTTAATTTTTTAGCTTTACAAGCTCGCTCAACGAGCATTACCATTTCTTTAATTTCCAAAATCCCCACTAACAGATGGATATCTTCATTTAATCCATCTTCAAACCTTTTGCACATTATCGCTTCATTCGATACACATTCTCGAGCATACTGGCTAAATCTTACAAATTCACGTTCGTATTCAGTAACAGACATACGGCCTTACTTAAGCTCAAGAAACTCCTTACGTTTCTGATCAATAAATCTCTGACTAATATATTTCTTCCAAAATTCAGTTTGGAAGAAATCCCAAGTAACCCGTTCATTCGGAACCACAGATATTAAGGTTTTCCACCAATGGTACGTCGTATCTCTCAAAAGTGAAACAGCACACTTTACACACTCCTCCGGATTTAGAGACATTTCATCAAACACTCTTATCGTATTTTCTAACCAGAATTCGGCTCATTCAGTATCATTATTCGTTGTAGCTCAGAAATCTTCAGCCCCATACTTTCGAATCTTATCAACTGGTGGTCTACTAGACTGAACTGGATTCACAGACGTCATAACAGGAATTTAAGAAGGATTGACCGGGGGTGGAGGTTGTTGTACAGCCGAGTTGGTTCTAATGTATTGGGTGAACCAATCATTCATCATCTGATAAAAGGCTTGCTTAGCCTCACTATCACGACTACTCGTAGCTGGTCGAGAATCATTTTGCACCGTCCCTTGCGCGGAGCAGGCGCATTACTTTCAACATCGTCAGCCACGGCTCTATTGGGATCCATTGCTATATAAAAGCACATTTCAATTTCAGGATTCATCACACTATCGC
This sequence comes from Gossypium anomalum, assembly GCA_025698475.1. Taxonomy (NCBI): domain Eukaryota; kingdom Viridiplantae; phylum Streptophyta; class Magnoliopsida; order Malvales; family Malvaceae; genus Gossypium; species Gossypium anomalum. Next base: position 27,139,745 of record CM046963.1, on the reverse strand, counting down.
AGTTTCAGACAGATAGCATGTATAGCTAGACTCACACACGCTATGGTAGTCGTAGAATCGACTAAACCATAGCTTTGAAACCAATAAAATGTAACACCCCTATCCCGTAACTATCTCTGGAATAGGTAAGGGGCATTACCGGACGAACAGAGCATATCAGAACAACACAGAATCACAAATATTAAGCAAAATTAATACGTAGTCATTCATCAACAATTTATCAAATAAAATGGTCTACGAGACCAATAACATACATTCAAGAAAGGTCAGGACTAAACCGAACTCATTAAAAATTTTTAAAACTTAAACAATCTTTTTAAAACTGACAAAGCCACAAGCCCGTGTGACTAGACTGTGTGACTCACACGGGTATAAGACACGCCAATGTGATCCAACCGTGCCAAAAATAGGTCATATACTGACTTTTTCACAAGACCAATAGACACAGCCATGTGCCATGACCATGTAAAATTTAGCTATCTACTGACCTTTTAACACGGCTACAAGGCACGCCCGTGTTCCATGACCGTGTGGCACAAAGCAGGCTTGGTTTAAGCCAATTTGCCACCCTTATGGGTTCAATCCTACAAGCAATAGTATACAGCATTCATATCAACATTTTCAACCAAATTCCATACCTAAAGATGACCATTTCACATTAAAACACGGCACATTACAATCATATACCAAAACTATGCACAAACTTATCATTTGCTAGCCAATTGACATGACATAACATATATACATATCAAGCTTACATTCTTAAAACTTCTAGCCTTTACATGCCATACTTATAAATATGTACATTTTCAAAAGTACAAAAATGAGATCGACAGTGTGGTGACAATCCTCGACTATCCTGAGCCTTCAGTAGCTACGGTAACTGTAAACAAACAGAAATCACACAAAGTAAGCTACAAAGAGCTTAGTAAGTCAAATTCAATTACATAACTAATATAGCATATAAGTAACATTTAATAGCCAGAATTCACAACCGTCTTATAGAATATTTCCTTACTTCACAGAAATATAGTCCTTTCTATTCAGAAATCTTGTACGATACGAACGTACCTATATGATTTATACATTCCACATATTTATTCCATACTTTATCATCGGAAAATTTAGAAACAGAATAGAGATTCACAGACTGGTACAACGCCAACATCCCAAACGTGGTCTTACATGTAATTCAGTATTGAAGCCTCTGTCCCAGACAGGGTCTTACAAGAAATCTCAAATCGAGGCCTGTGTCCCAAACACGGTCTTACACGATATCTCAGAACAATGTCAACGCTCTTCCAATAACATACAGAACATCTCATACACCAGCATATTATCAGAGTTTATTCATCAGGCTCTCAAGGTCGTCCAATGTAGATAATAGTTTCTATACACAGAATTCTATCAACTTAACACGTAAGTGTAGTTTGACTTACCTCGTATAAATTTCAGACGAACTGAGTCAACTATTCAACTACTTTAGACTTCTCTCGATCTAAGTCTAATTTTCTTTGTTTTTGATCTAATACAATTCAAATTCAATCATTCAATCATTCATTTCATTCAAAATAATCCATGAACACATATTTAGGGCACTTTTCACTATAGCCCTTACATTTTCACACTTTAACAATTTAGTCTATTTTTCACAAAATCATAAATATGCAAAATTCACCAAGACTATAGTTTGACCGAATACTCATAACTTTCATATTAGTCCAAATAACATATTTAATTTACAAATTAGTCCTTCAAAACCTCATTTTCACAAATTAGCCCAAATAGCTTTATTTCATAAAAATTCAAAGACAAAACATATAAATTATCTATTAAGCCTTCATAATTCATCCAAGAACATCACAAAACTCATGATATCAACAATGGCATTTCACAAAATCTTTAACAGAAATAGAAATCCAAACTAGGCTTTGAAGAACACGAAAAAACGATCACAGAAACGTAGAAATTATTAAAAACGGCTTAATCTAGCCGAACCCTAAATGGCTTTCTTCTTTTTATTTTCTTTGATTTTCGGCTATAATAGGTATTTTTTTAACACATGCATGAAATTTATTTTCTTTAATTCTTGTTAAAGTATGAATTACCATATTATCCTTCATTAATAAACATTAAATTCACCTAACACATGTCCAAATTTGTCCACTTACTTTATCAATGGTATAATTAACATGCAGGGACCTTTATTTAACTAAGCCAAATAAAATAGGTGCTTTATCATCTAGCACTCAACTTTTACACTTTACGCGATTTAATCCTTTTTCATAATTAAGCACAGAAACAGACAACTTAAATCACAGAAATTTCACAGATGCAAATTCACATATCACAGACACAGAAAATAATATTAAAATATTTTTCAGACTCGAATTTGTGGCCTGAACCACTATTCTGACTAAGGTCTAAACCTAACTGTTACAATGTTCAACTCTTTGAGTTATTGGTGTAATGGAGATTTGTGTCTCCAATGTGTGGCGATAAAGCCCACTTTTATGTTCCATGCTTCCAACTTGTCAGATGATCATTAATTGTTTAATATATGGAAATGTTGTGTAATGCATGTGAATATATATAAGCTAGTTTAGCGGGTCAGTAAAGGATGAACACGTTGTTTTGTCTTAATGAATTATTGTTAAATGTGATTTTATAGAAAGTGATATTACGGTATGTGATGTATTCATGAACATGAGAATAAATAAGCTAATTGAGTTTATTAATATTGTATGAATATGTTAGCATGTCATCATAGTAATCTGTAATTGCATGTGAGAGTATATGTTAGATTTATGATTTAATGAAGCGTGAAAATGTTATTTTGACTCTATTAGAATATGGTTGTGAATGTGTTGTAGTATGCTTTTATTTAACCTTTGATGTTGTGTATACTTTGTGGTTATTACGACATTCACTAAGCTTGTTTAAGCTCACCCACTCTTTCTAACCATTACAGATATTTAGCGTTTGTTGTGTGAGCGGTGTAAAAATTCCAAGGAAGTGATCCAAGTTAGGCTTTAGTATTTACTTAGGTGCTATTAATATTATTCTTTGAACTGTGGGAATAAGGCAATGTGGTAGACATTTTTGGTTGATTATTATTATGCTTTAAATGGTTGATATGATTATAGACTCATAGAAATTGATGTATGCTTGATATTATGTTATTGGTTTTGTCTTGGCTTAAATTATTGATGACACTTTGAGTTGTAATTTCAGATATTTTTCATGTTGAACTTTGAAGTTAAGATGCATCTTGAATTGGTACAGGTATGGTTGTGCTAAATGCCCTATTTTTGTGTTATTTTTATTATTTTGTGCAAAGGTATCGATAATCAGATATTTAGTATCGATACCTCCATGATATTTCAAATGTGTAGGAAGTTAATAACTCAATTTGGTATTGATACCATTTCTCGAGTATCGATACTCGGGGTAAAAATACCGATACTTTCTTATATGTATCAATAATTTGCTGGCTTTGAATTTTGCAGGAAAACAAAATGCTAATTTGGTACTGATTTTCTAAATGGTATTGATACCATTTATGAGAAATATCAATACCATCGTATAAGTATCGATACACGTGATCTTTTACAGATTTATGTTAAGTGATCTTTAAGCATGCTTTTATCTTGTTATAAGGTTGATTATTGTATGTTTAACCAATTTTAACTTCGTCTAGGGGAGATTAGAATTAAACCTCATATGGTCATTTGATTATGATTTAATTGCAAGTTAATGAGATATTTCGTGTTTATTGATGATGAGACAGTGGTGTAGTGTCCTATTACTCGAGCTCGACGGCCGAGTCGGGTATAGGGTGTTACATTTGGATTTAGAGTTCAAGATACTGTAGGTGAGTGTTAGGTGAGCTGCTAATATAGACTCCTGTAAATGTTCTAAACAAGTTCTCTATGATATAAGTTCTAGAAATACTGAACAAGTATATGAATGATTGTTGAAGATAGTAAGTATATTTGATGTGGGATTTGGTGAGTCCAAGTATGTGATAGATTGTGTATGAATGTTGTGACGCTGAAGCATGACTATATGTGTGTATGCCTAGAATGTATGCTATGAGACATGATTTTGTTGATGTTTTAGAAGCATGTAATGAGGTATATTTTGGTTAAAGAAATGAGTTAGCCTATTTGAATGTGGGTTCTTTTGGATATATGATTAGTGATTTGATATGTTAAGTCTGGACTGTGTCTATGTATAGGGAGTTGTAACATGAGTCTAGTCATCGCAAAGGTAACTAAGGAAGTTCGTTAGGACACTAAACATGAAATTTGAAATGGAATTTTGAAGGAAAGTCCATGGCCATAGCACTCTCTAAAAAAAACTGTTAAATGGTATGCCTTTGTGGCATATTCTAAATGGAGTGTCTTTGTGGCATACTCTGAATGGAATGCCTTTGTGCCATATTCTGAATGGAATGCCTTCATGGCCTTTTCTAAATGGATTGCCTTTGTGGCATATCCTAAAAAGATTGCATTTATGGCGTATTCTATAGGGAGCTTTATGTTGTATTCAATCTGGCTCTTTAGTGTGCTAAGTGAAATCAATATGAAAAACGGTAATTATTATTTACATGGTAAGTACTGCATAATTTTCATAATGAAATGACAAGGCTAGAGATGACTGAATGTATATGTAAAGTCCGATTTAGACCCTAGTCGGAACAGTGGTTTTGGGACCATAAATCTGAGTCTGAAAAATATTTTAATATTTTTTTCTGTGTTCTGTGATTTAATTTGTCTGTTTCTGTGCTCGATTTTATAAAAAGGACTAAATTGCGTAAAATGTAAAAGTTGTGTGCTAGATGTTAAAAGTGTCTATTTGACTTGTCTTATTAAAGGAAAGGTCCTTATGATGTTATCAGGCCATAACTAAGGTTAATGGACATTAATAACCATCCATTAAGTGATTTTTATATGGTTTAATAAAGGGTAAAATTGGTATTTGTTAATTAATGATAAGTTAAATAAAATAAAAGCCATTTCTTCTTCCATTTTCATCATCTAGCCGAATTTGAAGAAAGAAAATAAAGCTTTCATAGCCATTTAGGGTTCGGCATTGATCTTGGAAGATTAAAGTATGAGTTTTCGTCTGTTTTTGATAATTTCTACGTTTCTATGATCGTTGCTTCGTGTTCTTCAAAGCCCATACCTAAATTTCTATTTCTATTGAAGATTATGAAATGTTCCATTAATGATCATATGAGCTTTGTAATGTTTTTATATGGATTATGAAAGATATATGTGAGATTATCATGCTTTGTTCTTAAATTTTTGATGAAATAGAGCTATGTGGGATAATTTGTGAAAATGAGGTTTTGAAGGACTAAATTATAAATTAAATATGTTATTTGGGCTTGTATGGATGCTATGTATATTCAGCCAAGCTATAGTCTTGGTGAATTTTGCATATTTGTGATTTTTTGAAAAATGGACTAAATTGTCAAAGTGTGAAAATGTAAAGGCTAAAATGCAAAGTGCCCTAAATATGTGTTCATGTATTATTTTGAATGAAATGAATGATTGAATGGTTGAATTTGAATTGTATTAGATTAAGAACAAAGAAAATCAGACTTAAATCGAGGGAAGTCCAAAATAGTTGAATAGTCGACTCGTTTGTGTCTGAAATCCGTACGAGGTAATTCAAATTACAATTACATGTTAAATTGACTAAATTCTGTGCATAAAAACTGTAATCTGTATTGGACAGCCTTGAGAGCCTGATGAATGAATTCTGAGTAAACTCCGATAATATGCTAGTATCTGAAAAGCTCTGTATGTTTCTAAAAGAACGTTGACATTGATCTGAGATATCGTGTAACACCGTGTCTAGGACACAAGCCTCGATTTGAGATTTCGTGTAAGACCTTGTCTGGGACAGAGGCATCGATACCGACTTACATGTAAGACCACATCTGGGACATCAGCATTGTACCCGTTTATGAGTATTTGTATCATTTCTGAACCATCTGATGATAGAGTACGAGATAAGTGAATGAATATATGAAATGTATAATCTATACAAGTACGTTTGTGTCGTACTAAATTTTTTAATATGAAAGATTCTGTTTCTGTGAAATAATGAATGCGAAGTATATACGAAATCATGGAAATGAAACATGACAGGTATACAAGCAAATGAGCATGGTTAGGCTCATGAATTACTTTGTGAAATGGTTATGAATTCTTGCTATTGACTTTTACTCTATATGCATTAATAGTCAGACTAGTTGTATTTCGTTTACTAAGCTCTTTGTAGCTTACTCTGCGTGATTTTTGTCTGTTTTACAGTTATTGTAGCTACTGAAGGCTCGGGGATATTCGAGGATTGTCACCATACTATCGAACTCATTTTGGTACTTTGGAAAGTGTAAATATTTTTAAGTATGGCATGTATAGGCTAGAATGTTTATGTATTTAAGCTTTGATATGTATATATGTTATGCCATGAGAGTTGGCTAGTAAATGGTATGTTTGCATTTAGTTTTGGTAAATGGTTTTTGATGCCAAATTGTGTATGTTTGTATGGTTATATGGCCTTGTATGTGGTAGTCATTTTGAAAAATACCAAGTTGAGGAAATGGTAAGTTTAAGCATGAGATAGAAGGTGCCATAAGTGAGCTATGAAATGAGCACTTTGGCATGTTGTTGAATAAGATCTTTAATGTGTTTTGGTATGGATTTGAATAAGTTATTGAATGATGATGATTTAGTTATAATGAAGCATGTTTTGAGCATTGTATTGGATGGAAATTTTAGCATGAATGTTGTTTAATATTGCTTGTAGGATTGACCCAAAAAGGGGTGACAAGTTGGCTTAAACCAAGCCTGCTTTGTGCCGCACGGTCATGGCACACGGCCGTGTCAATAGCTTAAGTCAGTAGCTTGCTAAGTTTCACACGGCCATGGCACACGGCCGTGTTTGTTGGCCGTATGTAAAAGTTAGTATATGTACTCTGTTTTGGCACGGCTGGATCGTATGGGTGTGTATGGTGTCCGTGTGTACCACACGGCCTGGTCACACGGGCATGTGACCTCAACAGAATTGAAAAATTTTTCTAAGTTCTGAGAATTCTGAATGTGTTCGGTTTAGTTCCGACCTTTTCTAGAGGTATGTCTTAGGTCTTTGAGACATCTATAAGGAATGAATTGTTGACTTGCTTATGCATTAATATTATGTGATATCTGTGATTTTGTATTGATCTGTAATGTTCTGTTTGTCTGGTAATGCCCCTTACCTATTCTGGCGACGGTTATGGGATAGGGGTGTTACAGTATATAGATTGAAAAGGTATTGGATTGTAGTTTTTTTTTTTTATCAAAATGGACCTGAAGGCCACTACCTCAAAATTAACAAGCATCAGCATATGGATATCGCTCAGATACTCCATGTTAAAAGAAAATGTACAACATTTATTAATAGTAAGTTTACAAAGGTTTTCAGTCACTATTGCTCGAGTAAGTGACCCACTCAATCTTAAAGTCGATGAAAGAATCCAACAAACTGAAGATTTCCTTCAAACGAAAACAAAAGAACAAAATTTCCTAGTGATGAAACTTAATTAGGTTAACTAAATTCGCACAATTGGTCTCGAAAAAAGCCCTAGTGACGTTGTTACAAGCCCAAATAATCCCTTCCCTTAAAGCTTTTGCCTCAACCCATTCAATATCCCTCTTATGGTTCAAAACGATCGTGCATCCACCTAACACAAAACCATCGTGATCCCTTGTAATAATCCCAATACCCACCGTCAAGTCAAAAACCACCGTATCAACATTAATTTTAATGGCATCGTTAGAAGGCTTGATCCACCTATGGGACCTTGGGGGCTTGGGGTTTAGCGAGGCATGCAAAAAATAATAGATCCTAAAATAATCCCCAAAAGTTCTCACCCGTTCCCATACCAACCGAGCATCATCCTCCTTGCCCCAAAAAAATGCATTGTTGCGACCATTCCAAATATTCCATAAAACCATGATGAGATTCTCAAATACCTTAAGATTCAAAACACGAGTAACATCCTCGATCCAATCACTACAACTCTCATAAAAAGAATCAAGTAAACGTCCATCAAGTCCACCAAAAGAAAGAACCACTCGGGCTTTAGGACAGTCTCTAAGAGCATGGATAATAGTTTCATCTTCAAGCCCGCACCGGTGGCAAGCCTAATCGAAGCCCTGAAAAATCGAAGTCATTTTGACATTAGTTGGGAGTAAGTTATGATTGACCGCAAAGATATGGATTTTCAAAAGCACATGGAGTTTTCATATAGTCCTCTAAAATAAATGATGTAGCCCATAACCTATCTTCTTGAGAATGAGCCAAAAATAGCTAGATTTTGATGTATAGCACTCGAACTTGTTGTGAAACCAAATAATCCAATCCGATGGACCATGTTGAACACTTAATAAGGCATAGATAAGATCACTTAGCTCACCGCCATACAGCTCAACCACCTGATCTCTATCCTATACACATGAATTAGGACTCCACAACTCACTTACCAAACCATCTCGAATGCCATTGAATGAAGTCCTCAACGAGTTGCCATCAAGACCCTTAAAGCCTCTTCTATCAACCCCGAACCTAGCGGTCATGCCGTCACCTATCTACCATCCAAACCCAGTCTCAAGTGCTTTAACCGCATGTAGAATATTCGTCCAAGAGAAGGAGGGCTTATCTATCGCCTTCGGGTGGAGCACATCCCCATCTGGAAAGTACTTGGAGAAAAGAACTCGATAGCATAAGGTATCCTTATTGTTGATGAGCCACCATACTTGTCTTCTAAGAAGCGCAATATTGAAGAGCCTTAAGTCGCTAAAGCCAAGGCCACCCACACTGTAACACTCCGTACCCAAGACCGTCGCCGGATTCGAACACGAGGTGTTAACAGACTTAATTCATTACTTAAACCGCTCAAACAATTTATTTTTTTTTTAAATTTCAGGTCAAGCTAGCAATCTGCGTCATAGTCGTTTAAAAATTCATATCTCAAGCTCTGAAACTTAAAATCCAATTCTGTAAATTTTACCTGAAACTAGACTCATGTATCTATTTACTAATTTTTTTATAGAATTTTTGGTCGAGCCAATTAGTACAGTTTATTAGTTAAAGTCTCCCCTATTTTAGGGTTAGTCTGCTTTGACCTCTGTGTATTACGAATCAAATATCTCTCTGTACAGAATTTAAATGTCTATGATGTTTGTTTCTATTAAAACTAGACTCAAGAAATCTGTACATATAAAGCATGACTTCTAATTATTTTTTTTACAATTTATTATGAATTTTTAACGTCAGAACAGGGGATCTAGAAATCACTCTGACCCTATTTCACAAAAATTCAAATATCTCATAAAATATAATTCATATACCTGTTTTGTTCAATCCATATGAAAATAGACTCATAAATCTTCAATTTCATAACTTAATCATCATTTAATTCCATTTCTACTATATTTAGTGATTTTTCAAATTTACATCATCTTCACTGTGATTCTATTTTATGGCAAATTTCACTTTACTAAGGATTTTCATGGACTAAAATCATTTTAAACATACATAACATCAAATATGACTTAGATTGGCCATTCCAATGGCTAATCAGTTACAAACCCTTTTCTTGCCAAACCATAGCCATATCATAAGATCATTTACACAAAGTGAGTATTTTGTCATACATGCCACATTCAAAACACAGAAGCCATTTTACCAATTTAGGCCTTCGGATAGTGTGAACAAGTCTTTGACCTATCCCGATTCTCAAGACGGCTTGTCAAAGCTACAATGAAAGAAAAGGAGGGAGTAAGAACAAATGATTAGTAAGTTCACATGCAAATAGCAAGTAACATAATCATACAATCCCACAAAAACATTATTTGCATAAACAACACCAAGACATTCATATTTCATTTGTATTTAATATCTTTCTACGATTTCATCATACCAAGTTCTCAACCGTAGGGTTTAAGCACATACCTGTCAAATTTTCTCATTACCACACTTACCAACATGTCACCTTCATTTTAGGCCTTCTTCTTATTCACTTAAGATTCACCCATTGAACACATCGGAATATAATTCGAATACGCGAATCTCATGAACATAATAGCCATACCCGCAGCTTGACAAACTCAATAGCCTGCGGAACTTATGTAGCCAAGCTACCATGTAACCCGCCCATAAGTGAACTTGGACTCAACTCAACGCGCTCGGGCGTTCGCGTCCATAAGTGAACTCGGACTCAACTCAACGAGCTCGGATGCCTAGTTACATCTCACGAACTCGAACTCAACTCAACGAGTTCGGAACTCAACCATCCTAGTGACATGTCACTTGTATTCTAATCTATTCCCAAGGTTCAAACGGGCTTTTTTCTCAATCACACATCTTTGCCGTCTTCCACGGAATATCAAAACCGAATCTCGGTAGCAATTCATATTTAACAAGTATTAAACATAATTTGCATATTACTCAACAATAACCACAAAGCATAATATTTCATAATAATAATCATCACAACATATAAATATCATTAAGTTAATTAAAATGACAACTATGTTACTACATTTACACATGAACTTACCTCGGTACAAAATTATTAGCAATCGAGACTATTCTTCGTAAACTTTGTTTTTCCCTCGATCGCGACTTGAATCTCGTTTCTCTTGATCTATAATGCCAAATTAATCTTATTTAATACATACATTCATCAAAATAGCATTTAATACAAACTTTGGCAAAATTGCATTTTTGCCCCTAAACTTTTGCATAATTACACTTTTGCCCCTAGGCTCGGGAATTAAACTTCATCCCTTATTCTTATGTTTCATGACATACTGATCATTTTCCCTTCTATGGTAACATCAAATTCACACTCTAACATGTACTTATGACTATTAGGTATTTTTAACCGATTAAGCCCTTTTACTCGTTTTCGCTTAAAACCGAGTAGTACAAGTTGTCTAACATAATTTAAAACCTTATTTTCTATCATAAAACACCAAAATACACAAATTTCACCTATGGTTATTTTTCCAAATATGAACCCTAGGTTGAATTATTGCTAGTATAAGCTTAATCGAGCTACTAGGATTCCAAAAACGTAAAGAACATTAAAAACGGGGCTTGAAATCACTTACTATGGAGCTTGGAAGCTTGAAACAAACCCTAGCTATGGAGAACCCTTGAAATTTCGGCCTAATGAAGAAGATGGACAAAAATTGGCTTTTAATTTTGTTTTTAATTCATTTTAATAACTAAATGACCAAAATGCCCTTACTACTAAACTTTCCAAAAATTCCATCCATGTCCAATTTTTGTCCATAGACTTAGAAATTGGTCAAATTGCTATTTAAGACCTCCTCATCAATATTCCAAAACAATTTCATACTAAAAACTCCTAGAATGCAAGTTTTACAAATTATTTGATTTAGTCCTTAATTTCAATCTAAGCACTTTAGGCATAGGATTTCATCACGAAATTTTCACACAATCATGCAATCATATCATAAACATCAAAATAATTATAAAATAATTATCTCTATCTCAAATTTGTGGTCACGAAACAACTATTTCGATTAGGCCCTAATTCGAGATATTACAACTCTCCCCCCTTTAAGGTTTTTCGTCCTCAAAAATCTTACCAGTAAACATGTGTGGGTATTGGTTTCTCATAGTTTCTTCAGGTTCCCATGTAGTTTCTTCTACTCCGTGCTTTTGCCACAATACTTTCACGAGAGCGACACTTTTATTTCTTAGTTGCTTGACCTCTCGAGCTAAAATCTTAATCGGTTCTTCTTCGTAAGTCATATCAGGTTTGTAGCTCAATTTCTGTCGGTGAAATTATATGTGAAGGATCCAAACGATACTGACGTAGCATAGATACGTGGAATACATCATGCATCTTCTGTAATTCAGATGGCAATGATAACCGATAAGCTACTGGTCCAACTCTCTCAATCACTTCAAATGGTCCAATAAAACGTGGACTTAATTTGCCTTTCTTGCCAAATCTGATAACTTTCTTCCACGGGGACACTTTCAAAAACACTTTGTCACCAACTTGATATTCAATCTCTTTTCTCTTCAAATCTGCATACGATTTTAAATCATGCGATGTCGCTTTCAAGCAATCTCTAATGACTTTTACATTCTCTTCTGTTTCCTTAACTAGATCAACCCCGTAAATCTGATTTTCCTTAAGCTTTGTCCAATACAAAGGTGTGCGACATTTACATCCATGCAAAGCTTCATAAGGTGCCATCTTCAAACTCGTCTGATAACTATTATTATAAGCAAATTCTACCAACGGTAAATACCTTTCCCAACTACCTTGAAATTCCAATACGCAACATCTGAGCATGTCTTCAATAATCTGAATTACTCTCTCTGATTGTCCATCAGTTTGTGGATGAAAAGCGATCTTTGAAATTTAACTTTGTACTTAATGCCTCTTGTAACTTTTGCCAAAATCGTGAAGTAAATCTCGGATATCTATCTGAAATGATTGAAAAAGGTGTTCCATGAAGTATAACAATCTCACTGATATACAATTCAGCCAACTTATTAAGAGAATAATCCATGCGTCATAGGAATAAAATGAGCCGATTTAGTCGATCTGTCAACTATTACCCGGATGACATTTTTCTTCCCTGAGTTAACGGCAACCACGATATAAAATCCATAGTAATCCGATCCCATTTCCATTCAGAACCATGATAGGTCGTGGAGTAATCCCGAAGGTACTTGGTGTTCAAACTTTCACTTGTTGACAAAGTAAGCACTTTGATACAAACTCGGAGATATCTCTTTTCATTCCATTCCACCAATACATTTTCTTCAAGTCATTATACATTTTAAATCTTGCCGGGTGAGCTGCCAAGCAACCATTATGTGCTTCATGCAAAATCTTTTGAATCAACTCATCATTTTCGGTACACAAATCTGATTTTTAAACATCAAGCAATCATCGAATCGATTTAGAAATCGATCTGTGATCGACTTCACACTGCTTTCTCTTGGCTTGCAAATCTTGGTCATTTTTTTGAGCTTCACAAATCTCTTGTAAAAACATCGGTCTTGCTATTAACTCTGCTAGAATCAAACCATCATCTGATACCTTTAACCAAGTGTTCATAGCTCTCAAAGCAAACAGCAACTTTCTGCTCAAAGCATCTGCAACCACATTCGCTTTTCCCGGATGGTAGTCAATAACAAGCTCGTAATCTTTCAATAACTCCAACCATTTTCGCTGTCTCAAATTCAAATCTTTTTGTGACATTAAGTATTTAAGACTTTTGTGGTCGGTATATACTCGGCACTTTTCACCATACAAATAATGTCGCCAAATCTTCAAAGCAAACACTATAGCAGCCAATTCCAAATCATGAGTCGGATAATTTCTTTCGTGAGATTTTAACTGCCTCGAAGCATAATCCACCACTTTTCCTTCTTGCATAAGTACACATCCTAAGCCATTTAGAGAAGTATCACTACACACCACAAATTCTTTACCTAAATCGGGTTGTACCAACACTGGTGCTTCAGTTAATAACTTTTTCAATTCTTCAAAACTTTGTTGACATTCTTTCGTCCATTCAAATTTAACATTCTTTCGGAGTAGTCTAGTCATAGGAGCAGCAATTATAGAAAATCCATTTACAAACCGCCGATAATACCCAGCTAGCCCCAAGAAACTTCTAACCTCGGTTACATTTTTCGGTGGTTTCCAATCAACAATGGCTGAAATCTTACTAGGATCAACCCGTATACCATCACCTGAAACAATATGACCCAAAAATCCAACTTCCCGTAGCCAAAATTCACTTTTACTAAACTTGACATATAACTGCTTATTTCTCAAAGTTTGCAAAACTATCCTCAAATGCTCAGCATGCTCTGTCTCATCTTTTGAATATATTAAAATATCATCTATAAACACCATAACAAATTTGTCCAAGTATGGCCAAAATATGCAATTCATTAAATCCATAAACACAGCAGGAGCATTTTTCAACCCGAATGGCATAACTAAAAATTCATAATGACCGTACCTTGTTCTAAAAGCAATTTTAGGCACATCCGACTCTTTTACTCGCAACTGGTAGTACCCAGATCTCAAGTCAATCTTTGAAAACCATGTCGCTCCTTTTAGCTGATCAAATAAATTATCAATTCTTGGAAACGGTACTTGTTTTTGATTGTCACCTTGTTTAACTACTGATAGTCAACACACAACCTCATAGAACCATCCTTCTTTTTCACAAATAATACAGGAGCACCCCAAGGTGAAAAACTCGGTCTCATAAGCCCTTATCAGTCAACTCTTGCAACTGCGACTTTAATTCTTTCAACTCTGCTGGTGCCATTCTATATGGAGCAATTGAGATCGAAGCAGTTCCCTGTATCAAATCAATACCAAATTCTACTTCCCTAACTGGAGGCAAACCCGGCAACTCTTCTGGAAATACGTCTGCAAATTCACACACAACCAGCACTGATTCAACTTTCTTTTCAACTTCTTTTGTATTAATTACATATGCCAAATAAGCTTCATAACCCTTTCTCAAATATCTCTGAGCTGACATTGAAGAAATCATACTAGATAATGCCTCTGATTTGTCTGGTTCAACCCGTAAAATTTTACCACTTTCACACTTTAATTCTATAACCTTTTGTTTGCAATTTATTATAGCATCATGCAATGTCAACCAATCCATACCCAAAATAACATCAAATTCATCAAACGGCAACAACATCAAGTCAAGTAGGAAAGTAATGACCCCGAATCATTAAAGGGCATTTCTTGCATACTTTATCAACTATCACACATTTGCCTAACGGATTCGACACTCTAATCATAAATTCTGTGTTCTCAACAGGTATATTCATACTAAACACCAGTTTCATGCATACATATGAATGAGTAGAATCGGGATCAATTAAAGCAATAACATTAACATCATAAAGAGAAAATATACCAGTAATCACATCGGTTGATGAAGCATCTTCACATGCCTTTATAGCATAAGTTCTAGCTAGAGCCCTTGCTTCAGATTTAGCTGCTGAATCTCTGGCTACATTTTTGCTGCTTGCTTTATTTCCAGCTTTTCTCGAATATCTTCCCCTCGAGTCTGTACCGCTGGCTTTTACACTCTGAAATTTTTGTTTCTCAACTCTCTCTGGGCAATCTCTAATAAAATGATCCGGAGAACCACACCGAAAACATTCATTTGCTCTACATGGGCCAAAATGATTTCTGCCACACCGCTGGCACTCGGGCTTAACAAATCTCGTATTTCCCACACTAGCTGTAGAAGTAGTCTGAGATTTGGGATCCACATTTGCTTCTTAAAATTTCCATATGATTTTCCAGCCGAAACCTGTGAACGAGGATTCATATTTCTATATTTTCTGGATTGCTGTGAGAATGAACTGCTCGTCGGTCTTTTCTTCCAATTTCTAGTCTCAGCCTCTACCTTTTTCTTTTCTTTAAGTAGTTCTTCAGCCTTTCAAGCTCGATCAACCAGTACTACCATTTCTTTTAATTCAAGAATCCCAGCAAATACTTTGATGTCTTCATTGAGTCCGTCTTCAAATCGTCTGCACATTTTAGCTTCTGTAGGAATATATTCTCTAGCATACTTACTCAACCTGACAAACTCCCTTTCATATTCAGTAACTGTCATGTTCCCCTGCTTTAATTCAAGAAACTCTTTACACTTCTGATCAATAAATCTTTCACTGATATATTTCTTCCGAAATTCTTTTTGAAAGAACTCCCAAGTTGCTTTCTCTTTCAGTACTACTGAAGTCAATGTCTTCCACTAATGATAAGCTGAATCCCTCAACAATGATATAGCACATTTCAAGCATTCTTCAGGTGTACAAGACAATTCATCACATACTCGAATAGAATTCTCGAGCCAAAACTCTGCTTTCTTGGCATCATCATCAATATTTGCCCTGAATTCTTCGGCCCCTTGTTTATGGATTTTGTCAACTGGAGTTCTGTGAAATTTCATCGAGATCTACACCTTGAGGCATCGGGGTACAGGTTGAGGAATCGGGGAGGTGGGGAGGTTGTGCATTCGGGTTCGTCTGAACGACTCAAGATACTGTGCACTCATCATCTGGAGAAAGGCTTCCCGAGCCCCTTCTCCTCCTCCTTGACCAACAGTAGGAGGTGGATTTTCAGTTGGCACCGCCCCTTCAAATGAGCTGGTGCATTACTCTCTACATCATCAGCCGCAACTGGATCGGGATCCATTTACTATAAAAAAAATCATTTAAAAGGTCAGAAGTGGTCACACTATCATAATTTATATATATGGCATGTATAGCAAAACCCGTACATACAACACATTAGTCCGAGAACCGACTAAACCTAGTCTGATACCACCAAATGTAACGCCCCGTACCCGAGACCATCGCCGGATTCGAACACGAGGTGTTAACAGACTTAATTCATTACTTAAACCACTCAAACAATTTATTTTTTTTTTAAATTTCAGGTCAAGCTAGCAATCTGCGTCACAGTCGTTTAAAAATTCATATCTCAAGCTCCGAAACTCAAAATCCAATTCCGTAAATTTTACCTGAAACTAGACTCATGTATCTATTTAATAATTTTTTTATAGAATTTTTGGTCGAGCCAATTAGTACAGTTTATTAGTTAAATTCCCCCCTATTTCAGGGTTTGACTGCTCTGACCTCTGTGTATTACGAATCAGATATCTCTCTGTACAGAATTTAAATGTCTATGATGTTTGTTTCTATTAAAACTAGACTCAACAAGAAATCTGTACATATAAAGCATGACTTCTAATTATTTTTTTTACAATTTATTATGAATTTTTAAATTCAGAACAGGGGATCCAGAAATCACTCTGGCCCTGTTTCACAAATTCAAATATCTCATAAAATATAATTCATATACCTGTTTTGTTCAAACCATATGAAAATAGACTCATAAATCCTCAATTTCATAACTTACTCATCATTTAATTCCATTTCTACTATTTTTAGTGATTTTCCAAATTTACATCACTGCTGCTGCTAGATTCTGTTTTATGGCAAATTTCACTTTACTAAGGATTTTCATGGACTAAATATCATTTTAAACATACATAACATCAAATATGACTTAGATTGGCCATTCCAATGGCTAATCATTTATAAAACCTTTTCTTGCCAAACCATAGCCATATCATAAGATCATTTACACAAAGTGAGTATTTTTCCATACATGCCACATTCAAAACACACAAGCCATTTTACCAATTTAGGCCTTCGGGTAGTGTGAACGAGTCTTCGACCTATCCCGATTCTCAAGCCGGCTTGTCAAAGCTACAATGAAAGAAAAGGAGGGAGAAAGCACAAATGCTTAGTAAGTTCACATGCAAATAGCAATTAACATAATCACACAATCCCACAAAAACATTATTTGCATAACAACACCAAGACATTCATATTTCATTTGTATTTAATATCTTTCTACGATTTCATCATACCAAGTTCTCAACCCGAGGGTTTAAGCACATACCTGTCAAATTTTCTCATTACCACACTTACCAACATGTCACCTTCATTTTAGGCCTTCTTCTTATTCACTTAAGATTCACCCGTTGAACACATCGGAATATAATTCGAATACGCGGATCTCATGAACATAATAGCCATACCCGCAGCTCGACAAACTCAATAGCCTGTGGAACTTATGTAGCCAAGCTACCATGTAACCTGCCCATAAGTGAACTCGGACTCAACTCAACGAGCTCGGGCGTTCGCATCCATAAGTGAACTCAGACTCAACTCAACGAGCTCAGATGCCTAGTTACATCTCACGAACTCGGACTCAACTCAACGAGTTCGGAACTCAACTATCCTAGTGACATGTCACTTGTATTCTAATCTATTCCCAAGGTTCAAACGGGCTTTTTCCTCAATCACACATCTTTGCCGTCTTCCACGGAATATCGAAACCGATACTCGGTAGCAATTCATATTTAACAAGTATTAAACATAATTTGCATATTACTCAACAATAACCACAAAGCATAATATTTCATAATAATAATCATCACATCATATAAATATCATTAAGTTAATTAAAATGACAATTATGTTACTACATTTACACATGAACTTACCTCGGTACAAAATTATTAGCAATCGAGCCTATTCTTCGTAAACTTTGTTTTTCCCTCGATCGCGACTTGAATCTCGTTTCTCTTGATCTATAATGCCAAATTAATCTTATTTAATACATACATTCATCAAAACAGCATTTAATACAAACTTTGGCAAAATTGCATTTTTGCCCCTAAACTTTTGCATAATTACACTTTTGCCCCTAGGCTCGAGAATTAAACTTCATCCCTTATTCTTATGTTTTATGACATTCTGATCATTTTTCCCTTGTATGGTAACATCACATTCACACTCTAACATGTACTTATGACTATTAGGTATTTTTAACGATTAAGCCCTTTTACTCGTTTTCGCTTAAAACTGAGTAGTACAAGTTGTCTAACATAATTTAAAACCTTATTTTCTATCATAAAACACCAAAATACACAAATTTCACCTATGGGTATTTTTCCAAATATGAACCCTAGGTTGAATTATTGCTAGTATAAGCTTATTCGAGCTACTAGGATTCCAAAAACATAAAGAACGTTAAAAACGTGGCTTGGAATCACTTACTATGGAGCTTGGAAGCTTGAAACCAACCCTAGCTATGGAGAACCCTTGAAATTTCGGCCTAATGAAGAAGATGGACAAAAATTGGCTTTTAATTTTGTTTTTAATTCATTTTAATAACTAAATGACCAAAATGCCCTTACTACTAAACTTTCCAAAAATTCCATCCATGTCCAATTTTTGTCCATAGACTTAGAAATTGGTCAAATTGCTATTTAAGACCTCCTCATTAATATTCCAAAACAATTTCATACTAAAAACTCCTAGAATGCAAGTTTTACAAATTATTCAATTTAGTCCCTAATTTCAATCTAAGCACTTTAGGCATAGGATTTCATCACGAAATTTCACACAATCATGCAATCATATCATAAACATCAAAATAATTATAAAATAATTATCTCTATCTCAGATTTCTGGTCACAAAACCACTTTTCCGATTAGGCCCTAATTCGGGATATTACACACACCTTTAGGTGTACAAAGAGAGTCCCACTCCATTATCGCCCATCCACGATCTTTGTTCTTTTTTACCCACCAAAAGCTCCTTATCCTCGAAATCATCACATCAAGTGTGCCCCTATGAACAAGAAAAATCGAAAGTGCATAAGTAGGTAAGGTTGCAGAACTGATTTAATGAAGATATCCTTACCACCATAGGATAAAAGACTTTTAGACCAACCTTTTATTATAGGAGAAAACCGATCAATAATATGTTGAAAGCCCCTCATCTTATTCTTGCCAATGATCAAAGGCAGCCCAAATAGTTATCCATGGACTCGAGGACCCGTATACCCAAGATACCACACAGCTGTGCCCTGTAATCTCTCAGGGTTTTAGGGCTAAAGTAAAAAATGGACTTGGACGGATTAATATTTTGCCCTGAAATCACCTTGAAGTAGTGGACGACATCCTTAACAGTCCCAATCTCCTCCTTCTTGTTACAAACAAAAAGGAGAGAATCATCCGTAAAGAAAAGGTGATTAATCATGGGCCCATTCTGGCTGGCCCTAACCCCCCAGATCTTCCCCTCCATCTAGGCTCCCAAAAGTAATCTAGAGAGCATATCCATATAGAACAAGAAAAGATAGGGCAAAAGCAGATCTCCCTAACAAAGCCCTCTCTCAGGAATAATCACATCAGTGAGGGAAGCATTACTGTAACACCCCTCACCCATATTCAACGCCAGAAAAGGGTTACGGAGCATTACCAAACATATCACACATTAAACATGTAACACCCCTTGCCCGTATTTTGCGTTGGAACAGGGTACGAGGCATTACTAGAATTAAACACAAGCAAACATACATTTCTGAGCCATGAATTTTCATCCAAATTAAAATTTTTTGTATTTAATCATAAAGTCCCTAATACGAGCCTACGAGGCCCAAAACATGCATTGGAAGTGGTTTGGGACTAAACCGAGAACTTTAGAAAACTTTGCAACACATAGAAAATTTTTCACTATACAGGGGTCACACACTCGTGTGGATATGGGACACGCCCGTGTGGGCAGGCCGTGTGGTCACACACGCCCGTGTCCCGATCCTTTGTAACTCTCTGTTTGTCACCCATAAACAAATTGAAGACACGTGGCCAGGTCACACACCCGTGCGCTAGGTCGTGTGGTCGATTTAAAATTTATGATTTTTCATTAAGTAGGTGCATACTTCACACTCCGAGGACACACGCCCATGCCTAAGGCAATGTCAACCACACGGCTAAGACACATGCCCGTGTCTCTGCCCGTGTGCTCAATTTTGAACATTCTATTTCTCAAAATTGAGGTGCAGGGGACACACGGACGGAACACATGCCCATGGGGCAGACCGTGTGTCACACACGGCCTAGGCACACTCCCGTGTGTCTACCCTTGTGGACAAAAATAAGGCTATTTACCAAGCCATTTTGCCACCCTTTAATGCACACACCTACACAACATAACATATCACCAATCCATGCATATACATACAACCAAATCAGCAACAACCAAGACATCAACATATCATTCTCATGCTACCATCTATCATACACAAACATCACATACTCATCCACTCAAATCATGTAAATTCCCACATCCATGAAAGGCATTATTAACTTATAGCAATAATAGCCAATTTTAAACGGCCTTATACAAAATGAACTTTCAACCAATATTGTAACACCCCTTACCCGTATCCAACCCAGAACAGGGTACGAGGCATCATTGGACTTAAACACAAGAAAACACACTTTTTCGAGCCATAAATTTTCGTCCAAATTAAAAAATTTTGCAATTACTCATAAATTCACTAACATGAGCCTACGAGGCTCAAAACATGCTTTGGTAGCGGTTCGGGACTAAACCGAGAACTTTAGAAAGTTTTATGATCTTTAGAGAATTTTTACTAAAACAGGGGTCACACGCCCGTGTGGCTTGGGACATGCCCGTGTGGGCAGGCTGTGTGGTCACATACACCCGTTTCCCTAACCCGTGTAACTCTTTATTTGTCACCTAAGAACAAATTGAAGTCATATGGCCAAGACACACGCCCATGTCCCGAGGACGTGTCTTTCACATGGCTGAGACACATAGTCATGCCTTATGCCCGTGTGCTCGACACTGAGCATTCTATTTTGCAACAATTTAGGTATAGGGGACACACAGTCGATCACACACCCATGGAGCTGACCGTGTGTCACGTACGGCCTAGACACACGCCCGTGTGTCTACCCATGTGGACAATAATAAGGCTATTTACCAAGCCATTTGTCACCCTTATTCACACCTACACTTACCCCAATACAAAGGCACAAAACAATACATACTTAGGCAACCAAAACATCCACATTCATGGTTAAAACATATCAACTTTATATCTTTATCTAACATATTCACTACATTTATTAAGCCCTAAATCAAACATAAAAATCTCACATTCATTAGACTTCATTCAATTACTATCTAATTACCAAATTATACTCAAATTCCTCATCTCATCAATAGGTCACAATTCCAAACATTACACAATCATGCCATAAATCACATTTCCAAATATTTCACATTCACCAAGCATACCATGATCATATCACCATAGACATTGACACATATATGAATATACTTAGGCTTACAACCATTTTGCCACTATAAACCAACTTACATGGCCAAATAGCAAAGCAAGCCTTTAACGATTACAAGCCATTACATTGGCTAAAATCATATGACGCATATAACAAAATGACCTAGTCCCTATACATTCCATAATTCAAAATACTTGAATTCATCAATACCCAAAATGATAGCTTGATAGTGTGGTAGGTTCTCCAGCGATCTCTAACCCGAGCTAGCTTAACGGCACTATAAAACATGAGAAAGGAAGGGGGTAAGCTATATAGCTTAGTAAGTCTGTATGAACATAATAAGCAACTCTTACCAATCAATTACCAAGTCTACAATATAAACACAAAACAAAATAGTATAAATTTCTATAAACCTCATAGTTATAAATTATTCAGTCACATTGTTTGCTATATCAATTTGCAAGCATAATTTAACATGTCTTGACTTTAGCCTAACAACCTTAATCTCTCCATTATAATCAATTACCACAATCAACCAATCATTTCAAACCTCATAATAAACATACACAATAATTATGAGTATTCACTTTTCAAGCATATATTTTAACATCTTTCAATTCTTAAAGCTCATATCTTCCCATACTTCTATAGTCATTTTAATAGGCAATTATGCCAATCATTCCTTTTTCTCATATCCGAATTTGTGTGAATAAAACATGTTATATCATAACTCAATTTGGCCCTGAAGCCAATCACATGATCCTCAACCAAATTTATCATGAATTTCATACGTCACAAGTATAGGCCAAAAATCACAAGGTTTTCACAAAATCATTCTCGTGGAAATCATGAACTCACAATTTCATGAAGTCAATGCATATAGACTTTATGTACATACTTGTACCAATTCGTAATGCTTACATGTTTTTCTTTTCTTTGACATACCCTTTGAATTTCTCGTTGAATCACTTGGAATACTAAAGGATACTCTGGAATCTCGTACACACAGTACCATACCAATGTCATATCCCAGATATGGTCTTACATTTAATCTCGTATCGATGCCAATAGCCCAGCTATGGTCTTACACAAAGTCTCATATCGATGTCATATCTCAGATATGGTCTTACACGTTATCTCAATAACCCTAATGGCATGACATTTGTATCCTATCTATTCCTAAGGTTCAACTAGGACTTTCTTTGTATCAAATCTCTATCGGTCATTTCCGTAGTATCGTACTCAATAGCATTCACATTTCATTTCAATAATATAGCATTTACCACAATTATATCAATTAAGCATTTATACATATATAATTTAATGCGTATTAAACATACGAATTTACCTTAGCATAAAAATGACGAAAAGGGCCTAACCGTCAAATACGCATTTTCCCCTGTTCTAATTTCGAACCTCATTTTTCTTGATCTATAATATCACATTTAACTTATTTAATCATTATACTATTCAAATCAGCCTAAAATCACATTATGGAAAAAATTATATTTTTCCCATAAAGTTTCACATTTTTTCAATTTAGTCCCTAAGCTCATAAAATGAAATGTACTCAATTTCTTCAATACCCATGCCTAGCTGAACCTTATACATGCTTATAGAAACCCACATTTTTCTTTTATTTGCATTTTAACACCCATTTTACAACTTTTTACAAATAGGTCTTTTTTAGGCATTTTCATCAAAAATCACTTAGTAAAAGTCGTTTATCAAACAACTAACATGCATTTTCTACCATTAAACATCAAAATACACAAATATCCATCATGGGTAAAATTTTAGACTTTGATTATGTCTTAAATTAGTGGTAGAAATAGATAGATCATTTTACAAGGATTTTAAAAACATAAAATTCATTAAAAACGGGGCTACAATGGACTTACAAATGAGCTTGGAAGCCTAAAAAACCCTAGCCATGGTTTCTTCTTGTAAAATTCGGCCGTGGGAGGAAGATGGACGAAAATTGGCTTTTAATTTGGCTTTTTAATTCATTTAATTACCAAATTACTAAAATCCCCTTAATGAAAAATTTTAGAAACATACCTAACCATGTTATTTTTTGTCCAACAACTTAACCAATGGTCCAATTACCATTTAAGGACCTCCAATTTAAAATTTCATAGCAATTAGACACCTCTAGCTTATAGAACTCAAGTTTTTCACTTTTTACAATTTAGTCCTTTTGACTAAATTAAGTACCCAAACGTCAAAATTTTCGAACGAAATTTTCACGAAATCATTCTATAAAATTATAGACCATAAAAAAATAATAAAAATAAATTTTTTTACGTCAGATTTGTGGTCCAGAAACCACTGTTCCGACTAGACCCAAAATCGAGCTGCTACAAATATTAGCCAACATATTTGGTCAAATCAATCATGGCACATAACTAAATGACCAAGTCCCCCATACATGCCATAACTCAAAACATTGAATTCATTGTTACCAAAATAATTGTTGAAAGTGTGAGTGGATCTCCGACGATCTCTGATCCCTAAGCTATCTTGGTGACACTATAAGACAAAGGAAAGGAAGGGGAGTAAGCTATAAAGCTTAGTAAGTTCTTATGCAAATAATAAGCACCATGACCACATATTTCTCTTACAATTAACATGAAGAAGATTAGCATGAATGATATTAAAATCTTTAGTCATAACTTACTCAATCACAACATTACCAAAGGCTCATCACATATCGAGCTCATTACGTATGAGTTTTACGTACATACCTGTACCAACTCGCAACATAACCATAGTTTTTCACAACTTTGACATTCCTGTTAAACACTCGGAATATTAACGGATACTCAAAAATCTTGCACATAAGTGCCATTTATGTAGCCAAAGCTACCTCATATCTCATAATACATATAGGCTCGCTCTCGAGCTATTCACGGGCCTACTCATACAAGCTGTTAGTCAGGACGTAGCTACACAGTGCTGCTCACACAAGCTGTCAGGTATCCGCAACTCATGCCGGACTACCCAGCCACTGGTAGGACGTAAGAGTCTAGCACTCGGATCACATAAACACATGGGTTCCTAGTGACATGTCACTCGTATCCTATTCTATTCCTAAGGTTCAACTGGGATTTCTCGCTTGTCGGAACTTTTGTTGACTACGTCCAAAGAGTCAATCACAATTCATACAATATTAAAGCATTTAAAACATAATTATAACAATGCATTATTTACATACGAACGTACCTCGGTACAAAAATTAGTAGAATTTGACCTAATCGTCAAACACTTTGTTTTCCCACCGATCTAAGTCCGAACCTCATTTTTCTTGATCTATAATAACAAATTTAACTCATTTAATACTCATATTGTTCAATTCAGTCCAAAAATCATATTATGGTAAAATTACATTTTTGCCCCTAATGTTTCACATTTTTACAATTTAGTCCCTAGGCTCGTAAAAAGAAATATATTCAATTTCTTCAAAATCCAGGCCTAGCCGAACCATTCTCATACTCATACTAGCCCACATTTTTCATTTAATCACAGTTTTACTACTCATTTTTGTAACTTTTACAAATAGGTCCTTTTTTACATTTCCATCAAAAATCACCTAGCAAAAGTTGTTTATCTTACATCTAGTATACATTTTCTACCATTAGGCATCACAATACACAAATATCTATCATGGGTAAAAATTTAAACTTTGATTATTTCTTAAATTAGTGGTAGAAATAGAAAGATCGGGTTACAACGACTTTAAAAATGTAAAGAGCATTAAAAATAGGGCAAGAACGGACTTACAATCGAGCTTGGAAGATTAACAAACCCTAGCTATGTTTTCCTTAGTGATATTCGGCCTTGGGAGAAGAAGATGGACAAAATTTTAGCTAGATTTTTGCTTTTTAATTCATTTAATTACCAAATGACCAAAATGCCCCTAACTTAAAATATAAAATTTCTCTTACTTCATACCCATTTTTGTCCACTAACTTAAAAAATGGTCTAATTACCATCTAAGGACCTATAATTTAAAATCTCATAGTAAATAAACACCTTTAGCATATAGAACCCAAGTTTTGCACTTTTTACAATTTTGTCCTTTTTGCTAAATTGAGTGCTCAATCATCAAAATTTTTGAACGAAATTTTCCCAGAATCATTACATAGAACTTTAGACCATAAAAATATAAGACAAATACATTTTTCTGCATCGAGTTTGCAGTCCCAAAACCACTGCTTCGACTAGACCCAAAATCGGGTTGTTACAAAACATACATTTCATAAACAAATTAATCAATTCATATATAATTCAATCACAACCAATCATATTGTCCCTAATATGAGCCTACGATGCCCTAAACATACATTGGGAGTGGGTCGGGACTAAACCGATAACTTTGGAAACTTTTTGAACACTTAGAAATTTTTTCTCAAAACAAGGGACACACGCCCGTGTCATAGGCCGTGTGGACATTCGAAATGGAAACACATGGCGGTGTCCCAGCCCGTGTCCTACCCCATGTAACTCTCTCACTTGGGTCACACGGCCAACACACACACCCCACCGGTGTGGCTAGCCCATGTGCCTTAAAAATGGCCACACACGTCCGTGTGCCAAGCCGTCTGCTAGGCCGTGCCAAACCTATAGGGTATACTGACTTATGCCACAAGGCCAAATCACACGCCCGTGTGTGAGGTCGTGTGGAGCATACTGACTTTATTTTATTTAACTACAGGGGACACACAGTCGTGTAACACAACCTTGTGTCACACATGGCTAAGACACACGCCCATGTCTCTGCCCATGTGGACAAAAATATGCTATTTACCAAGCCATTTTGCCACCCGACTTGCACAAACCTATACCAAACCAAATTATACTACTCATGGCATAAAAATAGACATTTAAACCAAACAATTCAAGCCTAAATCATGCACATTCTATACCATCATTTTCAATACACACAAGTCACAAAATAAGCCATACCATTTATACCAAATTCACACATACACAATTAACTAATTATGCACTTTCAAACATATATCAATATGCTCAATTCATAATCATCTATATTCTTTAATTTCTACCATTTGACAACCACAACCAATACAAAACATATCAATACCACAATATGCCATCTAAATTCATACCAAACTCAAATGTGCATTAATGCCTAGATTCACTAGCATACCAATATTCACAAGTCAACCATTTGCTATCCACAATACTAATTGTCCATAAGCATCACATATCCAACACTCAAAACACCACACAAACCATATACACATCTATATATACATAATTCAATCACCCAAAATAAGCCAACTTATATGGCAATATACAAAACCAAACTTAGAACATTTATAAGCCAATTCAAATGGCTACATTCATCATCAACTTATAAACCAAAATGACCAAAATCCCTATACATGTCATATGCTCAAAACATAAGCTCAAAAGGTACCAAAGTGATAATAGGATAGTGTAACGAAGTCTCCGACGAACCTCGAATTCGAGCTAGATTTGAAATCACTATAAAACACAGTAAAATAAACAAAGTAAGCTATATAGATTAGTAAGCTTGTATGAAATAAACTCAATCTTAACATAAATATACAAATCATCAAATTGAACATATCAACATGTAGTTCATTTAACTAACAAATCTTTCACATTTTCTATCATAATATTATATATGAACTTCACAACTTCTTCGATTTAAGCTTATATGGTTCATGTACATACCTATACCATCTCGTATCAATCTCATACGACCATGTCTTTTATTTACCCGTTGAACCATTCGGAATACTATCGAATACTCGAGAAACTCTCACCAAAGTGCTAATATCATGGCCCGAAGCCAACTCAATGTATCTCGCACCTGAAGTGCCAATATCATGGCCTGAAGCCAACTGAATCTCATATCACATATATTGCTCACACTAGAGCTATCAACGGGCCTACTCACACAAGCTGTCAGTCAACATGTAGCTACACGGTGTTGCTCACACAAGCTGTCAAGTAACCGCAACACATGCCAGTATACTCAGCCACTAGTAGGACGTACAGGACCAGCACCCAGATCACATAATCACAATAATCCCCTAATGACATGTCACTAGTATCCAAATCTATTCCTAAGGTTCAAACGAGATTTTGAATGTTGAATCGTCGTTGAACCATTGTCAAACATGTCCAAAGACTCGTATTCATAGTTTATGCAATACCAAAGCATTTAAAATACATTTATAACGAAACTTATTACATAC
The DNA here is from genome assembly GCA_025698475.1 of Gossypium anomalum. Classification (NCBI taxonomy): domain Eukaryota; kingdom Viridiplantae; phylum Streptophyta; class Magnoliopsida; order Malvales; family Malvaceae; genus Gossypium; species Gossypium anomalum. Next base: position 27,111,690 of record CM046963.1, on the reverse strand, counting down.
GAACTTACCTCAGATGTAAAAACGGCTAAATTGGTCGATTCGTTAAGAACTTTATTTTTCCCTCGATCTAGATCTGAGTTTCACTTTTCTTGATCTATATGTAATCAAAACTAACTTATTTAATTATCTCTCTATTCAATTTATTCCAAAATTCACTTTAAGGCATTTTTACACAGTTGCCCCTAATATTTCACGTCTTTTATAATTTAGTCCTTATTTCATAAAAACACAAATTAATGCAATTTAACCACAACCCATGCTAGCCAAATTTTAATTAAGTCCCTAGCAGGCCATATTTTTCATTTATTTCACATTTTAACCACAGTTTCCACATTTCACAATTTAATCCCTAATTTGCATTTTCACTAAAAATTACTTAACAAAACTTGTATAACTATCATCAAACATTCATAATCTATCATCAATCATCAAAACACATGATTATTCATCAATGAAAACTTTATAAATCTTTAATAGTTTTGCAAATTAGTCCCTAAGCTAGCTAGGCTTAGTTACAACAATCACGAAAACATAGAAGTTATTAAAAATCGAACAAAAATGAACTTACAATTAAGCTTGCATGTGGCCAAACCCTAAAATAGACAAAAATGGTTTCTTCACCTTCAATATTCGATTGAAGATGATTACTAAAAGATGGTAATGTATTTTTATTTTATTTACTTATTCTTTATTTAACTATTTACTATTATAACATTTAATTGATTCATCAAAACACTTAGTAATATGTCCATATATGTCCACTCATGTTTCAAATGGTCAAATTACAACATAAGGACCTATAAATTAAGATTCCATAGCTATTAGATACCTTTAGCTATGGAAATCCACTTTTACACTTTACGCGATTTAGTCCTTTTTATGAAATTAACCATCTAAATGATAGAATTTCTTAACGAAAATTTCACACAATCATTTTATCAAACTGTAAATAATAAAATAATTATTTTGACTTCAGATTTGTGGTCCCAAAACCACTATTCTGATTTGACTAAAAACAAGTTGTTACAATTACATTTAACAATGTAGCTCATAGTATGAACACACTTCATAACCAAAGTGACCCAAGAAGTAAAAAATCCCATGTGAATCACTACGAAATTCCATTCAACTCAGTCATAATCTTTACTCATATTGAGTATAATAACAAACCCTTTATTCGACCTTTTTTAAAACTTTGGAGGTAATGCAAAAACTCATTAGCAATGAGGAAGTTATCATGAATCATACGCCCCGGCACAAAAGCACTATAGTTCTGACTGATGCAAATCGAAAGAATAATTTTTACTCTATTAGCTAATACCTTAAAGATCATCTTATAAATAACCCTGCAAAGGCTGATGGGACGAAAGTGAGTCATATCCTTAAGATCATCAATTTTGGGGATACGAATGATAATGACTTTATTAATATCTTTGATGTCTCTATGCCAATCTAGAACCTCATAACAAAGTTGGAGCACATCCTTACCAACCACCACCCAATTTTCCTTATAGAAAAGGCCTGAAAACCCATGAATACCTGAAGCCTTGTGAGGATCCATTTGATTAAAAGCTTCAATGAGCTCCTTACCAGACACACAACTATCCAACGTACCATTCATATCAAAAGTGATACAATTTGGAATCAAAACCAATGCCCTCTCAAGGTTACTACAAGTTTCAGTTTTAAATAGGGAATAAAAGTAATCCTAAGCCACCTAAAGAATACATTAGGATTAGAAACCCAATTACCATTAGGGTCTTGTAAGCCCTCAAACCTATTCTTTCTATTTCTTCTAGATGCCTGAATGTGAAAAATGGGTGTTCCGGTCTCCCTCTTTAAGCTACTGAATCTGAGACCTCTGAGCCCAGTACTGCTCTTCATACAAGAAACCAAACTCCATGAAACACCCCAAACTTGGCCCAGACGTTACGACTGAATCCAGTGTGTCACATCGAAGCGTTACTAGAAAAGGCATGTTTTATCTAAAATCTTTCTTAGTGTCTTAAAGGATATCTTCGTCATAGGTTAGAGTGAATGGAAGCTGTGCACCAGGTAGGATGCTAGAAAAGAGGAGGTGAGTCCATTAGACTGCTTAAGTACCAAGCTCTTCACGGATCCAATCCTAGATATGCACACCACCATTGCCACACTTTAACTGGGTGTTTGTTCATGGAAACCATTTTAAAACCATTTGAGAAAGTTATTAATTCTAAAAACATTTTCATTTAGTGAAAGCTTTGCTTTGTTATCGAGATATTTTGAAAGCAAGTAACCATTTTAAAATGCACCCTAAAGCTATTCAATTTCAAACAATTAAAACAATATCATATCTAAGCTAACAAAGCATACTAAAATAATTAAAAATAATTAAAGCGGCCTTATTACAAATTAAAACCCAAAAACTATTAAAGTAAATAAAAGCTGATTAAATCCCAAAAAGATAACCAAATTTGCAGAACATGTGGCCACTCCGAATCCCCCACAGCTCCAAGTCCTCTATGGTTGGGGATTACCTCCATGGATGAAAATAATGGGTGAGTTTGGAAAACTCAGTGTGCAAATTAACCCAACCATAGTCCCAAATCAGCTCAAACCACAGAAACAGATTAAGTTGGGCCCAAGCCCTATACAAAATTCTGAATGAAGCCCATAGGCCCATAACAGATACAGAACAGATTATGCATGCAGAAACCCAACCCATATCCATCCATATATACCCCCGTACCCAACTTACACCATGTGGGGAGACAACTCGACCCACCCATCTACTACACGCCACAGAATTTGCAGCATGGCTGCCAGAACAGATAATGTGACAAAGTTACCAGATACAGATATTTGTGGCAGAGCCACCAGAAATAGATATTTGTGGCATAGCCACCAGAATGCTTCCTCCATTAATATAACCCATATCCCATGCATCAGATATTTATGTCATGGCATACATCATACAGAATCAGAATATCATCCATTTCAGTCAAAATTAACCCTAGGGGTATAACGGTCATTTGCACCTAGGGGTATAATGGTCATTTTGCATACTTAGGGGTAAATGCCCTTAGTCCCAATGTTAGCCACCCTTAAGAGGTTTCAGCTTTTACCTCAAATCATGAGTAACTAAAGAAGGATTTGAACTCTTACCTATATCGTTATGACACTACTCCTGATCCACTGTAGATCCAACCACCACGCAAGAAAGGAAAATGTAATCAAAGATTCGGCTTCTGACGTACCTCAGTGTAGAAAAGTTTCAGTTTTGCAAGAAAGGTTGAGAGGTTCGGCTTTAAGGGGTTTCGACTTTTTAAAAAAGAAAAAGAAAGAGATTCAGCTATAGCAAGATTCAGCCTGCTAAGGAATAATGAGGAAAAGAAAATAAGGGAAGAAACAGAAGAGAGGAGAGTATAGGTTCGGCTATAGGGAAAAGAAAAGATGAAAGAAAGGAAAGGTGAGAGAGGAGGTAGTATTCAGCTATGGGAAACGACACAGATAGTTATGAGGTTTCCAGGTTTTGGCTACTAGCAAGAATGAAAGGGAAAAAGGAAGAAACCCTAAGCACAACCCCTATTTCGACAAGCAAAAAGAAAACTAAACCGAAACCCAAAGGAAAATTTACACAAAAACAGTACAACACTTCCCTAATGCCGAAATTTTACCTCAGAATCCTAGCCGAACTTACCTATACCAGAGACCCTTGGCTGGCCAACTCTTACTCTTCAAGAGTCCAGCATTCGGCCAACACCACATTCCTTGATCAGCTCCTACATTTTCTCACTTATCTCCTCCTTACCCAATCCCCTGAACAGCTCAAACTCTACCCGGCAGAGTTTCACTTATTCCATCACATCCCCTTTCTGTTCACAAAAATAATAATACCTTAACTTGCTTACCTTGTGACTCGAACCTTAGCTCTCCCTAAACATCCACACGCCACTCCCAAGCACTTATGTGGCGTCGCATACCACTTTACCACTGGTCTTCTTGTGGCTTATTCCTCCCATTAACTCTTAAATGCCTAAAACACCAGAATCCCCTTCTGTTTTTAAAACTAAAATTTGTTAAATCTACCAGGTTTTAGCTTAGACTTGGGCCTTCTAGAGGCCCACTAACATACTTAGGCATGATTTATACAATCAGATCATACTAAAATCAAGATTCACCAAAACTCTCAAAAATCTCGAAAAGTCCCAAAAATTAAAGCGTTACAACTCCACCCTCCTTAAAGAAATTTCGTCCTCGAAATTTACCTGATCCAACCAAATAAGGGTATTGTTGTCGCATCGCCTCTTCTGGCTCCCATGTAGCTTCCTCTCTGCCATGGTTACGCCAAAGCACCTTTACCAATAGAACTGACTTCCTTCTTAGAACCTTAACATCATGACCCAGTATCTGTACAGGCTCTTCTTCGAAAGTCAAATCAGGCTGCACTTTAATTTTTGCAACCGGCACAACATGAGTGGGGTCAAAACGGTAACGCCTTAACATAGAGACGTGAAAAACGTCGTGAATCTTATCTAACTCTAGAGGTAATTCCAATTGATAAGCCATTGGACCCACTCGCTTCAAAACCCGGTAAGGCCTAATAAATCGCAGACTTAACTTGCCCTTCCTACCAAACCTTAATATCTTCTTCCAAGGAGAAAGCTTCAAGAAGACCATATCACCCACTGAGTACTTAATCTCCCTACGCTTCAAATTTGCATATGACTTTTGCCTATCAGATGCTTCTTTTAACCTATCTCTGATTAGTTTGACTTTATCTTCAGTATCAGTTGCCAACTCAAGTCCAAGAACCTGTCGCTCTCTCAATTCGGTCCAACAACTAGGTGTTTGACACCTTTGTCCATATAGCGCTTCATACGGCGCCATTCGGATACTCGCCTAGTAACTGTTGTTATACGCAAACTCTGCCAATGGCAAGTAATCCTCCCAACAACCATAGAAGTCAATAACGCATCCCCTCAACATGTCTTCCAAAATCTGAATAACCTTTTCCGACTGACCATCAGTCTGGGGATAGAAAGCCGTACTAAAGTTCAATCGCGTTCCCAACGCCTCATGCAACTTTTGCCAGAACCGAGACGTGAACCTAGGACCCCGGTCAGAAATAATTGAAACTAGGACTCCACACTAGCTTTTGAAGTGAATAATCAGTGCGGACAGGTATAAAATGAGCAGATTTGGTCAACCTATCTACAATCACCCAAACAGAGTCCTTCTTTGTTGGTGTCAAGGGTAGCCCACTCATAAAGTCCATGGTTACCCTCTCCCACTTCCAAAGTGGTATTTTCACTGGCTGCAAAAGTCTAGATGGTAGTTGATGCTCAGCTTTCACTTGCTAGCACATCAGACATCTCCCCACAAGCTCCATTACTTCTCATTTAAGCCCAGGCCACCAATATAATTCTCGTAAGTCGTGATACAACTTATTCCCTCCAGGATGCATAGCACAAAGTCCTCCATGAGCTTCTTTCAATATTGACTGCCTTAAGTCAGAGTCCTTCGGAATGCAAACTCTCCCTCGAAAACACAGGACTACTTCACTATTCAACCCAAACTCAGAAGTTTCACTTTTCTTAACTTTTTGGAATCGAGCAACCAATGACTCATCCCTCAACTACTTTTCCTTAATCTGATCCACCCAGGTTGGCCTTACTTGTAACTCAGCCAACAGACTACCATCTTCATACAGACTCAGACGAGCAAACATTGCTCTCAGATCAGATACAGCTCTATGGCTTAGGGCATCGGCTACCATATTAGTCTTGCCTGGGTGGTACTCAATTGAACAGTCATAATCCTTAAGCAACTCTATCCATCTTCGTTGCGTAAGGTTCAAATCCTTCTGAGTCAGCAAGTACTTGAGACTCTTGTGATCCATGTATATGACACATCTTTCCCCATACAAGTAGTGTCTCCAAATCTTAAGTGTAAAGATTATTGTAGCCAATTCTAAATCGTAGGTAGAATAGTTTACTTCGTGAGGCTTAAGCTGTCGCGATGCATAAGCAACCACCTTACCCTCTTGCATCAACACACAGCCCAAACCCACATGTGATGCGTTACTGTACAAGGTAAAATCCTTCCCAGACTCTGGCTGAATTAGTACAGGTGCCTCAGTCAGAACTTCTTTCAATTTCTCAAAAGCTTCCTGCTACTTCTCAGTCCAAAGAAATGGTGCTCCTTTCCTTATAAGCTTTGTCAATGGTGCTGCCATCACAGAAAAACCTTCCACAAACCTTCTTTAGTATCCTGCCAAACCCAGGAAACTCTGAATTTTTGACACCGACCTAGGTGGCTTCCATTCCAGAATCGCTTCAATCTTTCGAGGGTCCACTTTGATCCCCTCAGCAGAGACTACATGACTTAAAAAGGTTACCTCCTCAACGTAATTTATACTTTGCCGAATTTCGCATACGATTCCTTTCTCCTCAATACTTGCAAAGACAATCGGAGATGCTCATCATGCTTCTCTTCAGTTTCAGAATATACCAGAATATTGTCAATAAAAACGACTACAAATTATCCAAAAATGGTTGAAATACATGATTCATCAGGTCCATGAATGCTGCAGGAGCGTTCGTCAGTCCAAATGGCATAACTAGGAACTCGTAATGACCATATCGAGTCTTGAATGCCGTCTTATGAATATATGCCTCTTTGACCCTTAACTGATGATATCCAGATCGAAGATCAATCTTGAAGAATACTGAAGCTCCTTTAAGTTGGTCAAACATGTGACAACCCTAATTTGACCCTAGTCGAAAAGTGGTTTCGGGACCCCAAAACCGAGTCTTATAAATAATTTAAAATTTTTATTTCATGATTATGACGTGAGTAAATGCATGTGCGAAAGTTTCGTACGTTAATTTGGTCAATTGTTGTAAAATTATCAAAATGGACTTATATGAAACAAATTAGAAGGTGATAAGATAATTAACAAGGATCAATTAGTGCATGATTAAACAAAGGTGGTCTTGCATGTCAAATTTCCTTTTTTTTCAATTAGTGGCTGGCCATGATATGATGATATCCACCAAGTTAAATTTAATACAATATTAAATTATATTTGAGAAAATAATAGTAAATAAAAAAATTAAAGAAAATATGTTCATCTTGTTTCTTCTCTAGCCGAAAACAAAGAAAAAGAAAAGGAAAGAAAAACTTAAGGGATTCGGCCATGCTTGTATGCTAGGAAGAGGTATGTTTGATGTTATCTTTTGAAATTCATGCATGTTTTAAGTTGCTAACTTGAGTTCAAACTTAGCCCATGGTTTAAATTTTGTTTTTCTTATTAAGATTGATAGAAATGAATTCGGCCATGGATGAGTACTTCTTGAATTATGTTTTGATGGTGTGATGATTGGAGCATGAAAATGGTTAATTGTGAATGTGTTATAAATGGGGATTAGATGTGAGTTGAGTGAATTAGTAAGTGATGAATTTTGGTAATGGATTGAAATGTTCGGCTATGGGATGGATAGGAAGAAATGCCTTAAAAATTTCTTTGTTGAATGTGGTAAGAAATGAAAGTTTAGATTTGATTATTGAAATTGGAATTTAGATGATAATTGATTCGTGAGTATGGTATGAACAAATGTGTGAATTAGTTAGCTTAGGATTTTCGGCTAGGTGATTAATTGGTAGAAATCAAAGGTTAAAGAAAATGAAAATTTCATTATATGGGAGTATGTATATTCGGCCACATAGATTAAAATATATAGGTGAAGACAAAGTTGATTATAGGTGAATGGCTATAAAAGGGTACATGTGTGAAATTAACTTAAATTCTTTAAGATTAATTAAGGGAGTGATGTTGGTCTAATTGATTAAATTTTTATAATGGATATGAACCTTGAAATGAAATAAATCCTAGACTATGTTACCTTGGAAGTAAGAGTGCATTCGGTTTTGAGATCACTTGCATTAGATAGTTAAAATACAAATGTTTGAACAAAAATGGTGGATTTTATATATAGATATGTATGTGTACATATTCGGATATCAAAGTAAAAACATAAGTGATGTTGAGTTTAAGTTTTGCACATACGGCTATACATATATATATATCTATATAAATGTATGTCCATTCATAATATCACCTTTGGACTATATGCATATTAAGTTGTCTAGAAATGAGTAGTTAGCAAGAATGGTTGCCGAATGTCAATTACATATATACATATATATATGCTTGTGTGACCGGATTTTTTATAGTAGGGTGATAGCATGTAGTTATTAGCTAAATAGCTCAAAAACATATGGTAGGAAAATAAGAATTTATCATGAATATTTTATGAGATGAGATCATAAATATTTAGATATAAATATTTAACAAAACGGTTAAACTAATTGACTTATTGATTTAGCTCAAGAAGATAAAGGAGGAGAATTAAACAAAGGCAAAGGAAAGGTCATCGAGTAGCCGAGTTGGAACCGTCCTACCCAACACAAGGTAAGTTGTTAAGCACAACTATTGTATTGACATGTATCGTCCTACTATCTAGGTATGTATCTTAGAATGGTAGAATATAAATATATATATATACAAATGCTTGTATTGAGTTGATGATCTCGGCACTAAGTGTGCGGTATGTATGAACATTTACGATGATAAGGTAGGCACTAAGTGTGCGAGTTTGAATTTCTGCACTAAGTGTGCGAGTTTGATTATTAAGCACTAAAGTGTGCGAGTTCGATTAATAAGCACTAAGTGTGCGAACTCATCATGTAATTTCAAATAATTATGAATGTTGTGTATGCAGAGTTTATCGAGTAAATTATATGAACAGATTGAATGAGTAGATACTTTGATTTCATGAAAGCATAGATATTATGTTTATATATATAGAACTGAGCTTAGTAAGCTCGGAAACTATGTTGGGGTGGTATTTAAAGTGAAGAACGTAAGGTCATGGTGGTATGGATGAGATATTAAAATTACTATAAACTAAACAACAACAAAACAATATGTAGCAATGCATCGAGAATTATGTAAATTATTGATATGAGATGGTAATGAGGAATTGGATACTTAGGATTTTGTAATATTTATTTATTGTGTTTGTTTCTTTCAAGCCCTTTTTCTAAATGGACGGTAGTGCTATGCTTATAACTTACTGAGTTTATACTCATTGTTGCGTTGTTTGCCACTTGTTTAGGTTCTTGCGATCCACTCTTGTATGCCCCGGAATCATCGTCAAAGTCATCACACATCCTTCAACGTTTTGGTACTTACTTTTGTTTTAGCCGAATTCTAGTAAACATTACGGCATGTATAGGTTAAAATGTATCTCGTTCAAAGTAGTATGTGTAAACTTCGGCCATGCTAATATGGTTTAGTTCTAGGCTTATTTTGGTCGTGCCCAGATATGGATTAAATCATTTTGGTTAAAAGCTTACATCTTATAAGTGAAAGTTGTATATAAAATGTTAAGAAAAAAAAAAGTTATCTACTTAATTGTTTTAATTGAATTGCGAGTTAACGTATTCACATTTTATTAGTATGTATGAAAATCTTCTATACTAAAAGACTTAGTATTATGGGTGTTACAAAACAGATCACCGATTCTTGGCAGAGGGTACTTATTCTTAATCATCAGTTTGTTTAACTATTGATAATCGATGCACATCTGCATTGTCCCATCCTTCTTTTTCACAAACAGCACTGGTGCTCCCCACGAAGACACACTCGGCCTGATAAAGCCTTTATCCAACAACTCTTGAATCTGTGCCTTTAGCTCCACTAACTTCTTCAGTGCCATCTTGTACAGTGCAATGGACACTGGTGCCGTTCCAGGTAACAAGTCGATTCTAAACTCGACTTCTCGGTTCAGAGGTAATCCCGGAAGCTCCTCTGGAAAAACATCTTAGAATTCCTTAACGGTTCTAACTTTATCCACCGATAGTCCCTTATCCTCCGACTGACTTATGAATGCCAGATAAGCCTCACAACCTTTACGAATCCACTTCTCGGCTCTCAAAGCCGACACCACATTGGACAAATAATCTCTTCGCTCATCTATCACCATAACCTCCCCACCTTCCGCGGTCTTTAACGCCATTCGCTTAGCAGCACAATCCAGAGTTGCCCTATGCTTAACAAGCCAGTCCATACCCAGAATGAGGTCGAATTCTCCGAACAGTAATTCCATCAAGTCTCCAGAGAAAATCTTCCCTTGAGTTTCTAAAGGCACGTCCCTATACAGTTTTTCTACCCTAACCGAGTGACCCAAAAGACTTAGTACCGATACCCCACTTACAGTCTCCTTAAAGTGCACACCCAACGACCCAGATATAGCACATGCAAAATACGAATGAGTAGATCCAATATCTATCAAGGCAGTGTATGGCATGCTAGAAATTAAAAATGTACCAGTTATGATGTCGGGTGCATCACCCTCCTCTCGACAACGAGTTGCATACACCAATGCTGGCTGTCGAGCCTCAACATTTCTGGCACCCCTGCCAGCTGCTCCTCGACCCCGACCATTTCCATTACCACCCCTACCTTGTCCACGTCCTCTCGGTGATTGAGGTCCACCTCTCACTGGTTGAGCAACCCTTTGTTCTGCAACTTGAACCTGATCCATTTTCTAAGGACAATCCTTGACTCTATGCTCCATAGATCCGCACCGAAAACAAGCACCAGAACATCTCCTACACTTACCCAGATGTACCTTACCACAGTCCCCACAAACTTGCGATCGAACAACATTCATCGGGACTGCTCGAACTGGTTCTTCCAATTTTACTCTCTTAACATTCTTATTAGCACCACCCGAAGGTCCTGAATCCCTTCGAAAATGGTTCTGATCCTTCTCACGATTCTGCCTTTCAGCGCGCTTCACCTCCTCTGCTATCTTAGCCTTCTCCACCAAAGCAACAAAGTCACGCTCCCTCTGCGGAGCAATCAGCACCCTTAGTTCATCTCTAAGACCATCCTCGAAGCGCACACTATGTTCATACTCTGTAGCAACTATCCCAATGGCATACCGGCTCAGCCTTAGAAACTCAGCCTCGTACTCAGCGACTGTCCTACCCCCTTGAACCAAATTCAGAAATTCTTTCCTGCGGGCGTCCACATAACTCGCCCCAACATATTTTCCCTTGAAGGCTGCCTTAAATAGCTCCCAAGTCACCCTATCAGCTGGGGTCCCATCTCTCACAGTGAGCCACCATTGATAAGCCTCATCCCGCAGTAATGATACAGCTCCCTTCAGATTCTGCTCCACGGAACAGTCCAAATCATCCATAATCCGTTCCGTGGCCTCTAACCAATATTCAGCCACATTTGGGGCTACACCAGACACGCCCCTAAAGATCTCCGCTCCATTAGCCTGGAGTCACTCAGAAATAGATCCTCAAATTTTGTTACCCGTACTTCCCCTGCAACCCTTTTCAGAACACAAAGCATTACCTGAGATAGAGCGTCATCCCCGGCACCTCGTTCACGAGACTCCACTTCTGTTACCGGTGGAACTGGTACATCTGCCGCTGGCATATATCCTGAAGATGAAGATTCAGCCCGTGCACTACCTCGGCCACGTCCACGGCCTCTTCCACGAGCCACTCTCGTACTCATATCGTATTATCTGGTTACAAATTTTATGCATCAATCAAATATTTTGGTGTTTATTACAGATGTTTTATGAATAGACAGTAATTCAGAGTTTGTTTTCACAGAATCATAACTTAGCTACAGTCTCAGTCTACATATTAAAATTCCTACAATTTCAGTATCACCCTAACTAAAGCATCATCATAGGTTTTCAGTTCAGGCAAACAACTGATAGTTCAGAAACATTCAGGAGAAGTCAAAATGATACTTACAGACTTGGGCCGGAGATTCGGTGTGCCACCTTTTCAGAATCTAATTTTTAGAAAATCGAATTTTACAATCTTTGAAATCATTTATTGTAGAAAGAAAATTTCAAAAACATATTTTCAAAGCGATTTTTGAAAATCTTTGTTTTATTTATTTATAGACCCATTCCACAGTCGAGTTATTACAACCAGACTCTGATACCACTAAATATAACACCCCAAACTCGGCCCAGACGTTACGATCGAATCTGGTGTGTCACATCGAAGCGTTACTAGAAAAGGCATGTTTTATCTAAAATCTTTCTTAGTGTCTTCAAGGATATCTTCATCATAGGTTAAAGTGAACGGAAGCTGTGCACCAGGCAGGATGCCAGAAAAGAGGAGGTGAGTCCATTAGACTGCTTAAATACCAAGCTCTTCACGAATCCAATCCTAGACATGCACACCACTATTGCCACACTTTAACTGGGTGTTTGTTCATGGAAACCATTTTAATACCATTTGAGAAAGTTATTAATTCTAAAAACATTTTTGTTTAGTGAAAGCTTTGCTTTGTTATCGCGATATTTTGAAATCAAGTAACCATTTTAAAACGCGCCCTAAAGCTATTCAATTTCAAACAATTAAAACAATATCATATCTAAGCTAACAAAGCATACTAAAATAATTAAAAATAATTAAAGCGGCCTTATTACAAATTAAAACCCAAAAACTATTAAAGTAAATAAAAGCTAATTAAATCCCAAAAAGATAACCAAATTTGCAGAACATGTGGCCATTTTGAATCCCTCACAGCTCCAAGTCCTCTACGGTTGGGGATTACCTGCATGGATAAAAATAATGGGTGAGTTTGGAAAACTCAGTGTGCAAAATAACCCAACCATAGTCCCAAATCAGCTCAAACCATAGAAACAGATTAAGTTGGGCCCAAGCCCTATACAAAATTCAGAATGAATTCCATAGGCCCATAACAGATACAGAACAGATTATGTATGCAGAAACCCCAACCCATATCCATCCATATACACCCCCGTACCAACCTTACACCATGTGGGGAGACAACTTGACGCACCCATCCGCTACACGCCACAGAATTTGCAGCATGGCTGCTGAGCGAATAATGTGACAAAGTCACAGATCTGAATATTTGTGGTGAGCCACCAGAAATAGATATTTGTGGCATAGCCACCAGAGCGCTTCCTCCATTAATATAACCCATATCCCATGCATCAGATATTTATGTCACGGCATACATCATACAGAATCAGAATATCATGCAGTTTAGTCAAAATTAACCCTAGGGGTATAACGGTTATTTGCACCTAGGGGTATAATGGTCATTTTACATACTTAGGGGTATTCTAGTAAACTTACTATTTGAGGGTTTTCCTGCATATTACAGCCATTAACGCATTAACAGAAACACTTACCGTGCATTTTTAACAGAATTGGGCCCGTTGGCCCACCAACCCGATTTCGACCCATTAAGTCCAAATTTATCGAAGTGCATGAAATCCTGCACTCTGCAATCTTATAACTTGAGGTTACCGAGGTTGATAAACAACTATCTCACGAGCGTTCGCACGCTCGCAAGTTCACAAAATGCCAGCTTTTCAGCATTTCGGCTTTGCGACTTTTGACGATCTAGTCTATGAGTGGGTGTCGTTTACACACCTGTTTTGTAACGATACGTTGGCGAGATCAACACACGAGTTGCCTACAATCGAGTTACTAAAATATTAGTTTCTATATCGAAAACAAACTACGTACTAATTCCCTTACCATATTCGGCCAACATGGCCCTAGGCCCTAAAGTTCTTACCTTTTTCCGAAATATGGACTAGATCTTGATGTCCAACCGAGTTAGCCTTGAAGCCCTTCACTGTACGCCCTCTTGTCCACGCTGGCGCATACAAAACCAAAAGAAAGAGGCACAAATGCCCTTAGTCCCAACGTTAGCCACCCTTAAGGGGTTTCGGCTTTTACCTCAATTTATGAGTAACTAACGAAGGATTCGAAGTCTTACCTATATCGTTATGACACTACTCCTGATCCACTATAGATCCAACCACCGCATAAGAAGGAAAAATGTAATCAAGGATTCAGCTTCAGACGTACCTTGGTGTAGAAAAGTTTCGATTTTGCAAGAAAGGTTGAGAGGTTCGGCTTTAATGGGGTTTCGACTTTTTAAAGAAGAAAAAGAAAGAGGTTCGGCTATAGCAAGATTCAGCCTGGTGAGGAATAATGAGGAAAAGAAAATAAGGGATGAAACAGAAGAGAGGAGAGTATAAGTTCGGCTATAGGGAAAAGAAAAGATGAAAGAAAGGAAAGGTGAGAGGGGAGGTATTATTCGGCTATGGGAAACAGCACAGAGAGTTATGAGGTTTCCAGGTTTCGGCTACTAGCAAGAATGAAAGGGAAAAAAGAAGAAACCCCAAGCACAACCCCTCTATTTCGACAAGCCAAAAGAAAGCTAAACTGAAACCCAAAGGAAAATTTACACAGAAACGGCACAACACTTCCCTAATGCTGAAATTCTGCCTCAGAGTCCTAGCCGAACTTACCTATACCAGAGACCCTTGGCCGGCCAACTCTTGTTCCTCAAGAGTCTAGCATTCAGCCAACACCACATTCCTTGATCAGCTCCTACATTTTCTCCCTTATCTCCTCCTTACCTAATCCCCTGAACAGCTCAAACTCTACCCGGCAGAGTTTCACTTAAGTTCCATCACATCCAATTTCTGTTCACAAAAATAATAATACCTTAACTTGCTTACCTTGTGACTTGAACCTTAGCTCCCTCTAAACATCCACACGCCACTCCCAAGCACTTATGTGGTGTCACATGCCACTTTACCACAGGTCTTCTTGTGGCTTACTCCTCCCATTAACTCTTAAACGCCCAAAACACCAGAATCCCCTTCTGTTTTTAAAATCAAAATTTGTTAAATCTACTAGGTTTTAGCTTAGACTTGGGCCTTCTAGAGGCCCACTAACATACTTAGGCATGATTTATACAATCAGATCATACTAAAATCAAGATTCACCAAAACTCACAAAAATCCCAAAAAGTCCTGAAAATTAGGGCGTTACACTCTGCCTAAGAGGCTCGCAATCTCTCAATATTTGATTCCAACATCGGCCCATCCGTTAGTTTATCATTCCTGTCAATTAAACTCCACATACGATCTTGTCCCTTTTTACATCCCTGAAACTGCCATCTCCCTAAATGAAGGCAAATGTGATCATTCCCAATCAACACATCTCTATTACATTAATCCCAAACTCTTTTGATCATGTCCTTAACCTTGTTCCCCTTGGCCCAACAAGCCTCAATCCGAAAAGATAGCCTCAGATCCCTCATGCCCTCCCTCGGCTTTCTAGCCAAAGTATCAAGCAATGTAGCATCATGGTCCGAACAAGTCTGACGTATCACGCTCGAGGATAAAAAAAGAGTACGGCCCAACTAAGAAGCCAAAACTAAAAATCTGTCAAGACGCTCCCTAACCTCCATATTCCCCTCGCGGTTATTCATCCAAGTGAACCGCCCCTTATCGGGTTTGACATCAACCAAGGCAAGCTTATCCATAACCATTCAGAAATTATCCATACCTACTCTGGGTCTGTGTCCCCCAACACTTCTTAGCATCATCCATCACTTCATTGAAATCACCCCCCAACAACCCAATCCCCACTCATAAGAGTCTCAACACTCCGAAGGGTGCTCTACAACAAATGTCTCTAATTAGGGTCCGAATAACCATAGAAGCCTGTAAAACGAATATGATCATTCCCCTTCATTTTAACCACAGAGTCCACATGATGCTCAGAGTAATTCTAACTAGTCATATCCACCCTATTCCTCCATAATAGAGTAAGGATTCTTTTACGACTATTTGGATCCACAACAAAACAATCGTCCATCTTACAATGAACCCGAATACACTCAAACTTGTTATCCCTAAGCTTCATTTCATTCAAAAAAATATCAAGATTCTTGACAGTGAGGAGCTTTCTCAACTCACAAACTGTCGCAGGGCTCTCATACCCACGACAGTTACGATAAAGGATTTTCATGGCTCTGGGCTAGGTTGATCGCCAACCGCTACCTCGAAAGGAGAAGCTCCCTCTATCAATTTCTTATGAACCATTCTTATCGGGCTTTCATCTAGACCTTCCCTGCTCCCCACCTTGTTCTATTTACATTTGATTCTTATTCATGCAAGATTCTCCCTCATTGTCCAGGACGTTTGCTTACTTGTTAGCGAGCAAGATTCTGATACCTCATCCCCTATTTTGAACTTTTCTTTCCCCCTCTATATGTAACACCCCTCACCAGTATTCAACTTTAGAATAGAGTTACAAAGCATTACGGGACTTGCAAAACAACTAAACAAACATTTAGCATATATAGCATCATTTCATACATTCATCATTCAAACTCAATCAATTTGTCCCTTATATGAGCCTACAAGGCCCTAAACATGCTTTGGGAATGGTTCGGGACTAAACCAATGACTTATGAAACTTTTACAAAACTTAGAAAATTTTCTTCAAAATAGGGGACATACGCCGTGTGGCTAAGCCGTGTGTCTCACATGACCACCAGACACGCCCGTGTCACAAATCGTGCGGACATTCGAAATGGGAGCACATGGTCATGTCTGACCCCGTGTAACTCTCTAACTTGGGTCACATGGCCAACACACACACCCGTATAGCTAGCCCATGTGTGCCAGGCCGTGTGCTAGGCCGTGCTAAACCTATAGGGTAGACTGACTTATGCCACATGGCCAAGTCACACACCCATGTGTGAGGCCGTGTGGAGCATACTGACTTGATTTCTAAAACCACACAAGGGGACACACGGTCGTGTAACATGACCGTGTGTCATACATGACTGAGACACACGCCCGTGTCTCTAACCGTGTGGACAAAAATAGGCTATTTACCAAGCCATTTAGCCACCCCAATTGGTACACACCTTCACCTACACAAATGATACCAAACCATAGCATAATATGCAATCCAAAACAACCAAACCAAGACTAAATCCTACCATTTCAATACTAACCAATTTAAGGCACATAAATACCACAATAGGCTATCTTAATTCACAGTAATCCTTGACTTCTCAAATCATCAAAATGACTATTATAAAATATGCATTATTAGGCCTAATTTCACAGCATACCTATATCCACAAGTTATTAATTTACCCTTCATAGTACCTATTACCATCAATCATCATATAACCATCAACCCAACTGAATTCACAAGACATAACTATACTTATATGTACATTATTCAAACATACTAAACAAACCAAAATAAGCCATCACACATGGCTATATATACATGCCAAAACGTAAACATTTACAATACCAAATCATATGGCTAATATCATTACCAAAACATAATTAACATGACTCAAAGTCCCTATACATGCCATATAACCCAAAACATAAATTCAAAAGTACCGAAGTGTCAGTGGATAGTATGATGAAGTCTCCGACGATCCCTGAGTCCGAGCTAGCTCTGAAATCACTATAAAACATGGAAAAGCAACAAAGTAAGCTATATAGCTCAGTAAGCTTGTATGTTAACAATAAGCAACTATCACCATTCATTAATCATTCAAATAATAGGAAACAATATACAACAATTATATTAGATCTCAAAGCTATCAAATGATTATTCACAAAACTTACCAAAAACTTATCAATTCCATAGTTTCCAAAACTCAATTCATTAGCATACGTACCTTGTAACATCCTGTACCAACCTCAAGCTCAACCACATCTTTCATTTACCCGTTGAATCATTCAGAATAAAAGTTAGATACTTAAGGGTCTTACACGGTAAGTACCTATACCATGGCCCGAAGCCAAATCAAGGTAACTTATCCAAAATTCTAATATCATGGCCAAAATCCAAATCAGCTGATATGCATAGCCTGAAGCCAAATAGGTTTATCTCGCACCCAAACTGCCAAATCATGGCCCGAAGCCAACTCAAGATATCTGTAACAGCCTAATTTTGGGCCTAGTTTCAGAACCACTAATCTGAAGTTAGAGAAATTATTTTAATATTATTTTATGTGTTAAATCATGATTATATAAGTTTATAAAAATTTTGGTGAATTAATTTTAGCGATCGTGGGCTCAATTGTAAAAAAGGACTAAATCGTAAAAAGGGTAAAAGTTTTGTTTTACTAGATAAATATGTTAAATAGCTACAGAACGAAAATTAGAAGTCTTTAAAGGGAAAATAAACCTTTATTTAGGTGATGGCTGGCCATAGGGGACAAGAAAATGTGAAATTCAAAGATTAGGTGGAAATTTGGTAACCTATTTGACTAAAATAAAACAAAAAGAAAAGGCAATCATCTTCTTCCTTCATCCACCAAAAATATCAGCAAAATAGGGGTTTTGGAAGCTTCAAAATTTCAGCCACTCTTTACCTTTGCAAGTAAGTGTTTTGATGGTCTTTCTTAATGATTTTTGTACTTTTGGGACCCTTGTAGCATAAGCTAACTAAAGAGGGGACTATTTTGAGAAATGGTTGAGAGTTTAAGGTTTTTCCATGAAATTATTTATAATGTTAGCTAAAATTTTATGGAAGAAAATGAATCATAGTGGTTAAATGAACAACTACTGTGAAGTGATTTTCATAGAAAACACCTAAAAGGGGTCATTTTGTAAAAGTCATAAAATAGGTGGTAATTGGGTAAGATAGTTGAAATTGGGAGTTGCCATAAGAGAAATAAATGTTCGACTAGACTTGGGTAATAAGGAAATTTGATGAAAATCAATTTTCAGGCCTAAGAGTAAAATGATCATTTTGTGGAAGTCTAGGGGCAAAATGGTCATTTTGCCAAAACATAATCTTTTGAGTGTCTAGATTAATATGCTGGTTAATGAATGAATTTTTCCATTTTAGATCAAGAAACACGAAATCTGGACCTAGGCCGGGGAAAAGCCAAGCTAGCGAACTAAGTTGAAATAGCCGCTCACGTTTTGTATACTGAGGTAAGTTGTGTGTAAATAATGCAACTACATTATTGTTATGTGTGATTGAATTATTATAGCATAAATTATTTTATTGTGAATATGAGTAGTGTGATGAGAATTGATGTAGTAGAAACTCTCGGTTGAACCTGAGGAATAGATTGGATATTTATACCATGACATTTGGGTGATATGTGTGCTAGTGTAAGACATGTCTAGGACATGCCATCGGTGATGAGATGTGTTAGTGTAAGACCATGTCTGGGATATGGCATCAACACGGATATGTGAGAGCCAGTGTAAGACCATGTCTGAGACATGGCTTCGACCTCGATTACGATAGTCAGTGTAAGACCATGTCTGGGACATGACATCGACTTGATGGATGAGCCAGTGTAAGACCATGTCTGGGACATGGCATCGGTATTTTACCCTATGTTTGAGGCTTATCGAATATCCTTTAGCATTCTGAATGGTTCAACAGTGAGATTTATAGTTTAAGCTAAATGAGAAAGGTTATGACCATGTTGTGAGTGGTACAGGTACCTAATTGAAATGTATGAGATGTGAGCTCGATATATACTATGTGAATTGTATGGGATAGTTGCGAGTAAGTTGTGTTTATGTTCAGTCATGTATTATGAACAAACTATGAAATGTTGTGAGCATGTTGTAGTATGGTAAATTGCTATTTTATATTTACATGCAACTTACTAAGCTTTGTGCTTACCCTTTTTCTCTTCCATTTTCTTATAGCACTGCCTATTTAGCTCGTGGATCAATAGACGTCGGAGGCATCGATCACACTATCAATTGAAGCACTTGGTATAGTTAGTCTTTTTCTATTTTGAGTATGGCATGTATAAGGGTTAGACTTTTGTGTTTTGTGTCATTGTTAAATTAGCCAATTGTGTTGGCTTGGGATGAAACCCTACATTTTATATAACCAATTATGTTGGCTTGGGATGAAACCCTACATTTTGTATAAGGCCATGGATTATGGCTAATATTCATTTTGATATATGCAATTGATGATATTTTCATGGATGAGCAAAGTGTATGAATGAACTAGTGCTTATTGGGGTTATTCAAGTGTTATGAGGTTTGTATTTAAATGTCATATTGTGGTTGATTTGACCTAGTATTGCTGTGGGTTTGGCTATGTTAGATGTTATATAAGTTGGTGCATGTAAGGGTGGCATAAAGGCTTGGAAAATAGCCTTGTTTTTGTCTACACGGATAGACACATGGGCATGTGTCTAGGCCGTGTGTAACACACGGTCAGCCCTATAGGCGTGTTATCCAGTCGTGTGCCCCTGCACCTTAAATTTGCAAGTCAGTGTGTATGGTAGTAACCACACGGGTAGAGACACGACCGTGTGTCTCGGTCGTGTCGTGCAGGACACGGCCACAGGACACGGGCGTGTGTCTTGGCCGTATGGCCGTGTGCCCTTAAAGGGTTGATGACGTAAGAAATAGAATGTCAAGGTTTTTGAACATGGGTTGAGACACGGGCGTGTCAAGGCCGTGTGAGGGACACGGGCCATGGACACGGGCGTGTGCCAGGCCGTGTGAAAACCCCTGTAGGTTCGAATTGAAAAATAATTCCACAAAGGTTAGGAACACGAGCGTGTCCCGATAGGCTCAGGCCATGTAAGCTACACGGGCCATCAACATGGCCATGCCAATAGATCACATGGGCGTGTCGCCTATCCATACGGACATGTGCCCCTATTTCAAAGGTCATTTTTTTAGTTATTTGAAGGACTCGGTTTGATTCCGAACGGTTTTTTTTTAAAGTGTGTTTTGGGCCTTGTAAGCCCTTATTAAGGTTTATTAGACGAGGATTGAAAGTTTTAAATTTGATCATGTTGTTATATCTCAGAATCGTAAAAATGTGCGCGTTTAAGTCTAGTAATGCTCGTGACCCATTCCAGTGTAAGATACAGGGTAAGGAGTGTTAAATTTAGTGATATCAGAGCTATAGTTTAGTCGATTCTAGGACTAACCTAGTGTGAATACAAGTCTAGCTATACATGCCATAGTTGTATATTGATAATGTGATGACTCTTGGCAAATGTAAATTATGTTTTCATATAGTAAATGGATCCCGACGGAGCTACGACGGATGATGTGGAGAGTAATGCGCCGGCTCCCACTGAAGGGACCGTGCCAGTCAAAAGTGAGCCCATGACAATGGGTCAGGGCGGAGGGGCTAGGAAAGCCTACCTCGATATGATGGATGCTTGGTACACAGAGTTTATTCGTGCAAATCTGAAAACTCCACCTCCCCTACCTCCTCCGATTCCTCAGCCAGCCCCTATGGCTCCTTAAGTGTAGAAATGGTTAGGACAGAGAAACCTCCGGTAGATAAAATTTGAAAGTAAGGGGCTGAAGAACTTCGAGCTAATATTGATGATGACCCTGAGAGAGTAGAGTTCTAGATGGAAAATACCATTAGGGTATGTGATGAGCTATCGTGCACACCGGACGAGTGTATGAAGTGTGTAGTGTCTCTCCTACGAGACTCGGCCTACCAATAATGGAATACTCTCGTGTCTATTGTACCGAGAGAAAGGGTAACTTAGGATTTCTTCCAGGAGGAGTTTCATAAAAAGTATATTAGTCAAAGGCTCATAGATCAAAAGAGGAAAGAATTTCTCGAACTGAAACAAGGTCGTACGTCAGTGACAGAGTATGAATGAGAGTTTGTAAGACTCAGCAAATATGTGTGAGAATGCGTATCTACAGAAGCCACCATGTGTAAGAGGTCTAAAGATGGTTTGAATGAGGACATCCGGTTGTTGGTTGGCATTTTAGAGTTAAAAGAATTTGTGATCCTTGTTGAGAGAGCATGTAAGGCCAAAGAATTAGCCAAAGAGAATAGAAGAGTTGGTATTGAGTCTCGTGATTCAAAGAAAAGACAGATGGGGAAATCACATCAGACCTCATCTAAGAGATCGAGAGAATTTACTACCCAATCAAATGCTTCAGTAGGATTATTGAGTAGAAACAGTAATAAACAGTACACAGTGTCTAAAGCTCAAACCACTTCTATTGCGAGGGTTGGTAGTGCTCGACCGAATAGGCCAGAGTGCTCGCAGTGTGGTGGACGACATTTCTGTGAGTAGCGTGGAAATGATAGAGGCTGCTTCAAGTGCGGTTCACTGGAACATTTTATTCGGAACTGTCCTGAGATGGATGAGAAAGACAAAAAGCAAGATATGAGAGTGAGTAATACTCCTTCAAGGGGCAGACTACAGAAGAGCCCGGGAAGTGGGGCTAGCAACTGAGGTGCCCTAGAGATTCCACTTTGAGGTCCGAGGGTCGAGCGCCTACAAGGACTTATGCCATTCGCGCTCGCAAAGAGACATCGTCACCGGATGTGATTACAGGTACCTTTTCTATCCATGGTATATTTGTTATTGCTTTAATTAATCCGGGGTCCACCCATTTCTATAGTTGCATAAAATTGGTACCCAGTATGAATAGGCTAATTGAGCCTACTAAATTTGTAGTAAAAGTGTCCAACCCATTAGGCAAACATGTGTTAGTTGACCAAGTATGTAGAAATTGTCCCTTGACAATTAGGGGTCATTATTTTCTGGCTAACCTCATGTTATTGCCGCTTGATGAATTCCAAGTAATCCGTGGTATGGATTGGTTAACTTCTCATGGTGTTGTAGTGGATTGTGGAAGGAAATCTATTGAGTTGAAATGTGAAGACGGGGATTTTCTTCGGGTTGAACCAGATAATTTGCCTGTAGTGATATCATCTATGACTGCGGAGAAACATTTGAAAAAAGGGTGCGAAGCTTGTCTCATTTTTGTGTTGAATACTCAAGTATCTGAATTAAAATTTGAGTCTGTGCCAGTGGTATATGAGTACCTGGATGTGTTTCCGGAAGAATTGCCTGGTTTGCCTCCAACTAGGGAAGTTGAGTTTGGTATCGAGTTAGTCCCTAGTATGGCACCTATCTCGATTGCACCATATAGAATGGCTCCAATAGAGTTAAAGGAGTTGAAGGTACAGAGATAAGAACTAACTAACAAGGGTTTTGCGAGACCGAGCTATTCCACGTGAGGTGCTCCAGTGCTATTTGGGAAGAAAAAAGATGGATCAATGAGATTATGTATAGACTACCGACAACTCAACAAGGTAATTGTAAAGAACAAGTACCCTTTGCCAAGAATCGATGATCTGTTTGACCAATTGAAAGGAGCCACAGTGTTTTCTAAGATAGACTTAAGGTCTGGTTATTACAAGCTAAGGGTTAAGGAGCAAAATGTATCGAAAACCAAATTCCGGATGAGGTATGGGCACTATGAGTTCCTCGTCATGCCCTTCGGCTTAACGAATGCTCCTACAATATTTATGGACTTAATGAATCTCATCTTCCAACCGTACTTAGATAAGTTTGTAGTCTTTTTTATCGATGACATATTAATTTATTCTTGTAATGAAAATGAACATGCGAAGCATTTGAGAACGATTTTGCAAACCTTGAGAGATAAACAGTTATACGCCAAGTTTAGTAAAAGCGAATTTTGGCTTAGAGAGGTCGGATTCTTGGGACATATTGTGTTGGGTGACGGGATTAGAGTTGACCTGAGTAAGATCTCAGCTATCGTTGAGTGGAAACCACCGAGGAACGTATTAGAGATTAGAAGCTTTCTAGGCTGAGCGGGTTATTACAAACGATTTGTTAAAGGATTCTCCATGATTGCTACTCTGATGACGAGATTGCTATAGAAAGATGTCAAGTTCGAATGGATAGAAAAACGCCAACAGAGTTTCGAGAAACTAAAGGTGTTGTTAACTGAAGCTCCAATTTTAGTGCAACTGGAATTGGGAAAGGAATTCGTAGTGTATAGCAACGCATCCTTGAATGGATTGGGATGCGTGCTCTTACAAGAAGGTAAGGTAATAGCATATGCCTCGAGATAACTAAAGCCTCATGAGAAAAACTATCCGACTCACGACTTAGAGTTAGCTGCCATAGTTTTCATACTAAAAATTTAGAGACACAATTTGTATGGCGAGAGATGCCGAATAGTCACCGACCATAAAAGTCTAAAGTATTTGATGACTCAAAAGAAATTGAACCTTCGCCAACGAAGATGGCTAGAGCTCATAAAAGATTACAAATTAGTGATCGACTATCACCCGGGGAAGGGGGATGTGGTCACTGATGCTTTGAGTAGGAAGTCTTTGTTCGCCTTAAGGGCTATGAATACTCAGTTGTTAGTAACCGATGATGGTTCGATTTTAGCCGAGTTGAGAGCAAAACAAATGTTTTTACGGGAGATCTGTGAAGCTCAGAAGAACGATAATTAATTACAAGCTAAAATAACTTAGTGCGAGATGGGTATAGAATCAGACTTTCAGATTGGTTCAGATGGCTATTTAATGTTTCGAGACAGAATTTGTGTACCCAAAGACGATGAGATTATCCAAAAAATTTTACATGAAGCACATAGTAGTTGTATGTCTATCCACCCGGGTAGCGTGAAAATGTACAATGACTTGAAGAAAATGTATTGGTGGTCGGGAATGAAGCGAGACGTTTCAGAGTTTGTCTCTAAGTGCCTAATTTGTCAGCAAGTCAAGGCTGAACACCAAGTACCTTCGGGTTTGCTTCAACCCGTAATGGTTCCCGAGTGCAAATGGGACTGGGTAACCATGGATTTCGTGTTAGGGCTGCCTTTGACACCAAAGAAAAAGGTTGTCGTTTGGGTTGTTGTTGATAGGCTTACAAAGTCGGCACATTTTATACAGGTGCATTCCAACTACTCCCTTGAGAAATTGGCTGATTTGTATGTTTCTGAGATCGTGAGACTCAACGGAGTGCCCTTGTCAATTATTTCAGATAGAGATCTAAGATATACCTCATGGTTCAGGAAGAAGTTACAAAAGACGTTGGGGACGAAATTAAATTTTAGCACTGCTTTTCACCCGCAAACTGACGGTCAGTCGGAAAGAGTAATTTAGATTATGGAGGACATGTTACGGTGTTGTGTTCTCGAGTTTCAAGGCAGTTGGGAAAGGTATTTACTGCTAGTTGAATTCGCCTACAACAATAGTTATCAGTCAAGTCTGAAAATGGCGCCTTATAAGGTTTTGTATGGGCGTAAGTGTCGAACACCTTTATATTGGACTAAGCTTAGAGAGAGTCAGATTCACGGGGTTGATTTAGTCAAGGAAACTGAAGAAAAAGTTAAGGTGGTTCGTGATTATTTAAAGGCAACTTCGGATAGATAGAAATCCTATGCAGATTTGAAACAAAAAGAGATCGAGTTTCAAGTCGGTGATAAGATATTTTTAAAAGTATCTCGGTGGAAGAAAGTTCTTAGATTCGGTAAAAAGGGAAAATTAAGTCCACAGTTTATTGGACCTTATGAGGTGACTGAGCGAATTGGACCGGTAGCATACCGGTTAGCCTTACCATCCGAGCTAGAAAAGATCCACAATTTTTTTCATGTGTCGATGTTGCGTCGTTACCGTTTTGACCCTTCGCACGTTCTTTCACTAATAGAGATCGAGATTCGACCAGATATGACTTACGGTGAAGAGCCAGTTAAGATTTTGGCTCGAGAGGTTAAACAATTGAGGAATAAGAGTATAGCACTTGTGAAAGTTTCATGGCACAGACATGGAGTTGAAGAAGCCACATGGGAAACCGAGGAATCTATGAGAGACCAATACCCGAACCTATTCACCGGTAAGATTTTCGAGGACGAAAATCCCTAAGGGGAGAGAATTGTAACAGACCGATTTTAGGCTTAGTCGGAACAATGGTTTCAGAACCACTAATCCAAAGTCAGAGAAATTATTTTAATATTATTTTATGTGTTCAAGCATGATTATATGAGCCTATGAAAATTTTGGTTAATTAATTTTAGCGATCGTGAGCTCAATTGTGAAAAAGGACTAAATCATAAAAAGGGAAAAAGTTTTGTTTTACTAGCTAAATATGTTAAATAGATAGAGAACCAAAATTAGAGGTATTTAAAGGGCAAATAGACCTTTATTTAGGTGATGGCCGGCCATAGAGGACAAGAAAATGTGAAATTCAAAGATTAGGTGGAAATTTGGTAACCTATTTGACTAAAATAAAACAAAAAGAAAAGGCCATCATCTTCTTCCTTCATCCACCAAAAATATCAGCAAAATAGGGGTTTTGGAAGCTTCAAAATTTCAGCCACTCTTTACCTTTGCAAGTGTTTTGATGGTCTTTCTTAATGAATTTTGTACTTTTGGGACCCTTGTAGCATAAGCTAACTAAAGAAGTGACTATTTTGCAAAATGGTTGAGAGTTTAGGGTTTTGCCATGAAATTATTTATGATGTTAGCTGAAATTTTATGGAAGAAAATGAATCATAGTGGTTAAATGAACAACTATTGTGAAGTGATTTTCATGGAAAACACCTAAAAGGGGACATTTTGTAAAAGTCATAAAATAGGTGGTAATTGTGTAAGATAGTTGAAATTGGGAGTTGCCATAAGAGAAACAAATGTTCGACTAGGCTTGGGTAATAAGGAAATTTGATTAAAATCGATTTTCGGGTCTAGGGGTAAAATGGTCATTTTGTGAAAATGTAAGGGCAAAATGGTCATTTTCCCCAAACCATAAATTGTTGCCCAAAACACACATTTTAGTGCAACTGGTGCTTATTAAGCTCTAATAAACATGAATGAACTAGTGCTTATTGGGGTTACTCAAGTGTAATGAGGTTTGTATTTGAGTGTCACATTATAGTTGATTTGACCTAGTATTGCTGTGGGTTTGGCAATGTTAGATGTTATATAGGTTGGTGCATGTAAGGGTGGCATAAAGGCTTGGAAAATAGCCTTGTTTTTGTCTACACGGGTAGACACATAGGCGTGTGTCTAGGTCGTGTGTGACACACGGTCAGCCCCATGGGCGTGTTATCCAGCCGTGTGTCCCTTGCATCCTAAATTTGCAAGTCAGTATGCATGGTAGTAAACACACGGGCAGAGACACGACCTTATGTCTCGACCGTGTCGTGCAGGACACGGCCACAGGACACGGGCGTGTGCCTTGGGCGTATAGCCGTGTGCCCTTAAAGGGTTGATGACGTCAGAAACAGAATGTCAAGGTTTTTGAACACGACTTGAGACACGGGCATGTCAAGGCCGTGTGAGGGACACGGGCCATGGACACAGGCGTGTGCCTGCCCGTGTGAAAACCCTTGTAGGTTCGAACTGAAAAATAATTCCGCACGGGTTAGGGACACGAGCGTGTCCCGATAGGCTCAGGCCGTGTGAGTTACACAGGCCATCAACATGGCCATGCCAATAGGTCATACGGGCATGTCGCCTATCCACAAGGGCGTGTGCCCTTGTTCCAAAGGTTATTTTTTTTAGTTGTTTGAATGACTCAGTTTGATTCCGAACGGTTTTTTAAAGTGTGTTTTGGGTCTCGTAAGCCCTTATTAAGGTTTATTAGACAAAGATTGAAAGTTTTAAATTTGATCATGTTGTTATAACTCAGAATCATCAAAATGTGCGCGTTTAAGTCTAGTAATTTCTTATACCCCTTTCCGGTGTAAGATACGGGTAAGGGGTGTTACAATATCCCTAATGACATGTAACTAGCATCCTAAACTATTCCTAAGGTTCAACCAGGATTCCAACTGTCGAATCATTTCCGAACTTGTCCGTAATCACATAATCACAATTCATGCTATATCAAAGCACATGAAATACGTTTGAAACAAAATTATAACATACGAACTTACCTCGGATGTTAAAACGGTGAATCGAGTCAATTAGTCGATAACTTTATCTTTTCGCCAATCCAAATCCGTATTTCTCCTTTCTTGATCTAAATATATTTAAAATTAACTTATTTAATCATCTATTCATTCAATTTAGACCAAAACACACTGTAAAACACATTTACACTTTGGCCCCACATATTTCACATTTTAACCACTAACTTTACACATTTCTCAATTTAATCCCTATTTTGCATTTTCACTAAAAATCACTTAACAAAACTTGTTTAACTATCAAAAACTATTCAAAACCTATCATCAAACTTCATAACTCATACATATTCATCAATGGCATCATTCAAAATCTTTAACAGTTTTGCAAAATAGTCTCTGGGCTAGCTAATACTAGATGCAATGATCACAAAAACATAGAAATTATTAAAAACCGAATCAAAATCACTTACCAATTTAATCATACAATTTCCAAACCCTAAATAGCATCCATGAATGTTTTTCTTCTTGTTAAAATTGGCTAGAAGAGATGAATGAAGAACTTGTTTTGTTTTATTTTAATTATCATTTTAATTATCAATTACCATATTAACCTTTAATATTAATCATTTAAAACACTTATCATAAGCCCATATTTGTCCACCCACCATTATAATGGTATAATTACAACATAAGGACCTTCACTTTAATAAACCATAGCTATTAGACACCTTTAGCTATTAGAACTCAAGTTTTACGCTTTACGCAATTTAGTCCTTTTTATCAAATTAACTATTCAAACAATAAAATTTCTTCATGAAACTTTCACACATACATACTATCATGCTGTAAACACTTAAAATAATATTAAAATAATTTTACGACCTCAAATTTGTGGTCCCAAAATCACTATTCCTATTTGACTAAAAATGGGTTGTTACACTATATCATCACCAAATGCTCCTTCTGAGCCGTACTTTTAGACCTCCCGTCTACTCCTTTTTGTCCTTCCCCAATTACTAAGGTTTTGATTCCATTTTGCCAAAGACTCATACCGTGATTTAGTTGTCCCAATTTGACCCTTAGCCAATTACTATATTGAAATTTTGGATTATCCATGCCTTTGATACTTTTAGCCTACCCACATTTTTGAGTTTGATGTCCTATACAACCACACATATAGCAAAATGTAGGTAATTGTTCATACTTGATGGCGCACATGATCTCATTTTCATCAGTCCCAACCAAATATACAACATTTCTCAAGGGTTTAGAGATGTCCATTATAACCCTCACCCTAATATATTCAATCTAGCAGCCATCCCTATCTCTCTAATCAATAGCCAAAACCTCTCCTATAGCTTCTCCGACATCAATTGCCACTTTTCGATCCATTCTTTCCAACGGAATTTTAAAAATTCAGACCCAAAATGGCACATGGTAAAAATTATAGCTGCTTAAGCCTTGACCTTTCACAAACGGCACTATGGAAAATAAGCATTGATCAAAACTGTAGTGGGCCAGATTAAAGATCCTTTCCCTATCCTCCTTTGACCCAAATTTCACTGAGAACAACCCATCCATCATTGCCACAAAATTTACCGGTTCTTTCGTATACCATAGAGATTTTAGAACCTTATACATTGCCTCCCTATTGATTTTTTCCTGAGCCATAATTTGTCCAACTGCTCATGCTTCAAGTCCTTACATGTCTGAATCTGTAGCATTTTGATACACCACTCTTTCTTTTTCAAACTCCGAAATTTTTAAATTTGCGAGCATCTTATTTAGATCATCGGTCATAATGACCACCTAATTGTACCCAAAACAACTTCAGAATCCGAGAACCAGACAGGAAAGGCGCATAAACAACAAACTCCCTGAACGTTTAATAGAACCAAGTAAACAAAGCCCACCGAGAGTCGAAGTCACCACTTACCAACCCAGACGCAAGCGAACCACCAGAGAAGCTAAAATGAAAATAACTATATAGAGGGGTAAAAGAAAAAAACACAAAATAGCAAAAATATCACAGAACAACAAGCAGTAAAGTATCCTAAAATGATGAAACAATAATAGTTCACAGCATGCTCAATTGATAAACAAAGCAACACAAAAAAGGAGTGAAAACCACCCCAAACCTTATTAAACAATCCCTTGGAGTTGAGTCAAATGGAATGAATACAGGGAAAAGACTGAAAATGCAAGGTAATATAAGGAAAATAAGAAAAACCATTAGAACAGCCACCAATCCCAACGACGAGTCAGCACATACCACTAGGCGCAAACAATCAACGAAGGCTTATTCAACCCGATTGCCCTCAAAGAAATCAAGGGAGTATCCACCTTACGAATCGAGAGATCCAAGCCCCTTAACCACCAAAGCTGGAGCTTTATGAAACGCACAGGACAGCAATCCTCTTCACACCTAGCAAAGCCAGAGTCAACAGCCACCAGGGACCAAAACCTTCGCCCTCACCACAGCCGCTAGGAAAAGAGACAAAAAAAAACGAAAAAACTCACCACAGATGAAGATACAAGGTAAAATAAAAGCAAAACACGAGTAAGCAATAAAAAAATACTAAAAAAATCGAGAAAGGCTATCCTACAATGATAAACTAATAACATATCACGAACAAACCAGTCAAACAAACAAAGAAACACACGAAAGGGGTGAAAAAATGCCCCAAATCCAAATAAAACAGTACCTTAAACAGTTCTGAAATATTAAAAAAAAATTTAAGAAAATAGTGAAAGAGTTGAAACAAATGAAAACCAAAACTAAAGGAAAGGGACCAAGAAGAAGAACTAGGGGCTAACTCCACCAAAGTCGACAACGGATTAACACTTCCCAAGAAATACGAGCAAGACTAGGGAGAGCTATCCCGATAATGTGCCCCCAAGTTGATCGAGAGAATTCCCACTTCTTCCACACCGAGAGGTCAAAATCTTTTTCCACCAAACTGGACTTATCAAGCACAGTGTTTAGTAATAAGCAAAAAAATGCTAAAAAAACCTCCATAACCCGCATTAACAAAATCTACAGGCAAGAATCGAAAGGAACCACAAGAAGAAAGCAAAAGAAATTCACAAAATACCAGAGATCGAAGTACATTGAAGGAGGAAGATGCAACTCAAGGGCCAGTTTAGAAAACAAGAAAGCAAGGTTGAAAGAAAATAGCAACTTGAGTTTAACACGGCAGTAATGAAACTTGAAGAATAACAAAAAAGGATAAAAGAAGCAATGAAAATAACAAACTCTAAAGACAAAAACCTACCTACTGGTCATTAAAACAAAAGAAAAAACAAGAAAGACTTTTATTCATAAAAGAACGTAAAAGCCATGCATAATAACAGTAAAGAGACACGTAGCAACATGCAAAGCAAGGTGAAAAAAAGTCACTGCCCAAAATCACCACCAGGGCCACAATATGCACTTGTCAGCATGATCCCACCACTTCAAGGCCAAGAAACGACAAAAACCACTCCTTACAGCGAACGCAACTTAATGCCCCACAAAATAATTCGCAAGAATCTAGAGAACAGTCACTACAACCGCATAACAACACACCACCGCCCAATTGTTCTATTCAAACAAAGATGGACAACTCCACAAAGCAAGAACGAGATTCGTCGAAATCTTGGAAAAAAAAATTTCACTCAATCCCTCCCTACCAGCAGATATTCATCTCTTGGATTTTAGTTGTATATGAAAAAAAAGGATGTTTTTGAGCCAAAGTGTAAATCTGAAGAGTTGAGGGAGGTATCCGCCATTTCTAATTGCATTCTTGCCTTACTCTGAAGTCTTATGAAATTGTAATAATTCTGTCATACCAGGTATGCACGTATTCTACTACAAGGGTTTGAGCAATGCTCTGACAAAATAAGCAGGTATTAACTATGATTGATTGGGCAAATCGATGATAGGTAAGATCTAAGTAATTCGCCAATTGTGTATGTGTCCACCAATAATTCGTGATTGTGAACGTTAGTCTAAGTTAAGTCCTCGTAATAAGAGATGTTCTGGATGCATTGATTTTCAATAGATACTTGTACTAATTTATGAATAAAAAGAGTTGAAAGAATATCCGAGAAGGTGGAAGACATTGTTTGAAAATGGATAATGAGAAACAAGAAAACCAATCATGAAGATGGTAAAAACCAATTGTATTATATGTATTTAGCTGGATAACCAGCTACCATATATATACAGACTTTAGTAATTAACTGTTAACAACATCAGTAACTGCTAACTACTAACTGTTGCTTAACTAACAACTATAACTATCCACAACTATTTCCATTCCTTAATATGCCTCCAGCTGCTTGATTACTGCTTTTTGTTCTCGTTTAGTGACAACTTTGAGACTCGAACGAAACTTTGTAAACAAAGAAGCAGACAAGGGTTTGGTGAAGATGTTTGCTACTTGATCTTGAGCTGGCACATGTCTGACATCCAACTTTCCAGCAGCGATCTTTTCTCTAACAAAAAAGAGATCCAACTCGACATGTTTGAATTTTGAATGCAGTAAGGAATTTGCCGAGACAGCAACAGCCCTAGAATTATCACACCAAATTGTAGCTTTCTTAGAAGGAGCAACATGCAACTCAGACAGAAGGGATTCCAGCCAAACAACCTCGGCAGCCGTATGAGCAAGGCTACGATACTCAGCTTCTGCAGTAGACCTGGAGACAACTTGTTGCTTTTTAGTTCCCCAGGCCACAGGATTTCCACCAAGAAAAACACAGAAACCTATGGTGGATCGCCTATCATCGACATCCGTACCCCAGTTTGCATCAGAAAACCCTACTAGATCCAAGCTGACAGCAGTAGTAAAATGAAGACCATACTCTATAGTACTTTGAAGATATCGAAGGATCCGTTTGACAGCCTTAAAGTGCTGATCAAGAGGCCTATGCATAAATTGGCATACTTTGTTAACAGCAAAGGTGATATATGGCCTAGTGATAACAACATATTGTAGAGCTCCCACGATGCTCCTATAGTCAGACTCATTTTCAATAACACTACCAACATGCTGTGACAGACTTGTCGAAGTAGTCATTAGCGTAGGGGAACCCTTTGCTTGATCCATACGAGCTCGCTTTAAAAGATCCTGAATATATTTTCGTTGACCGAGGAAAAGTCCATCAGTAGTAGACACAACTTCAATACCAAGAAAATAGCTGAGAGGCCCAAGATCCTTCAAGGAGAACTGTGTATCTAAACTTGTGACAAAAGCATCGATGCTGCCTTGATGGTTACCAGTGACAATGATGTCATCCACATATACAAGGACATACAGCAGCACCCCTTCAGTGTTTCTAATGAACAAAGAGCCATCAGACTTTGCTAACATAAAATGAGATGCAAGCAAGAAGTCTCTGAGTTTAGAGAACCAAGCTCGTGATGTTTGTTTAAGACCATACAACGCCTTCTTTAGCCTGCAAACCAAATTCTGACCATCATGCTGCTGTTCAAAACCAAGGGGTTGAACCATATAAATCTCTTCAGATAGGTCGCCATTAAGAAATGCATTATTGATATCAACTTGTCTCAACTACTAACTAAATTTTACTGCCAGGGCAAGGACAACACGAATTGTAGTTGGTTTTACAACAGGGCTGAAGGTTTCATGAAAATCAATTCCAGCTTCTTGAAGGTAGCCTTTTACAACCAAGCAACCTTTATATCGAGCAATAGTTCCATCCAATCGTGGTTTAAGCTTGAAGACCCATTTGCAGCCCACAGCTCGTCTATTTACAGGTAGAAAGACCAAATCCCAAGTATTATTCCTCAGCAAAGCCTCATATTCTTCCTGAGCAGCTAGGGTCCATTCTTTGCTAGAAAAAGCCTTATTGATCGTGGTAGGTTCAGTAACAGTCAGCTCAGTTGAGAAAACTCGGGGCTTGAAAATACCACTCTTGGACCTAGTTTGCATGGGATACTAGTTAACAGGAGGAGCAGACAGCTATTCAACAATCTGAGGACTATTAGGGACTAAATGTGAGCCATATGAGTGAACAGGCTGAGAGGAAGCATCACCAGGAGAAGGAGGACTACTGTTAGCTGCACTAGCTGACAACAAACCATCAGCTGACCTGCGCACCAAATCAGGAGAGTCACAAGAGACGGACCTAGAAACATCGAGACCAGGCTGTTGCAAGGAGGAAGCGAGCACTGGAACTTGAGAACAGTGATGCAAAAACTCAGGTCGAATGTCAGGAGGTGCAGCATCACCAACTGAGTCAATGGAACTAGCAAAAGGGAAGCATGTTTCATCAAACACCACATGTCTAGACAGGAGCATATTACCAATATCATCTAGGCACTTGTATCCCTTGTGCACAGGACTATAGCCAAGAAAAACATATGGTTTTGAGCGAAATTGCAACTTATGATTATTGAAAGGCCTAAGATACGGATAGCACCTGCAACTAAAAACACAGAGGTGCATGTAATCAGGCAGAGACTTGTGCAATAGTTCATAGGGAGACTTTCCATCGAGAACAGATGTTGAAAGCCTATTGATGAGATGGACAGCACTAATGAAAGCATGCGCCCAAAGATGTATGGGAACCTAGCTCAAGCTAACAATGTTATGTCGATATCAACTTTATGCCAATGTTTGCATTCAACCAAACCATTCTGTTCAGAGGTATGGGGACACGATAGGCGATGGTGGATTCCCAGCTGAGAAAGAACCTGTGGAAAAGATCGAAATTCACCTCCCCAGTCAGTTTGAAGATCCTTCACCTTACAACCAAACTAAACCTCAATGAATTTATAAAGATGCAGAAATTTTGCAAAAGCCTCATATTTATGTTTAATGAGATATAACCAAGTATATCTAGAATAATCATCGAAAAATGAAATGTAATAGGAATGTCCCTCAGAAGAGACAGAGGCTGCCCCCAAACATCAGCAACAATAAGCTCAAAAGGAGCTGAGTACACAGTAGAAAAAGGAGAGAAATCAAGTTTATGAAATTTTCCAAGCTGGCACGTTGAACAAATTGAACTCAGCTTAACATTGCTTGCAGTTATATTACATTTTCGAAGAACAGAAATGACAGTTTTATTACAAGGGTGCCCAAGCCTTTTGTGCCATAGATCAAAAACAACAGTATTAGGAGTAAGTGTCCTCAGATGAGTAGCATGAACAGTGGATGAAGAAGACAATGCAGTAGCATGAACAGTGGCTGGAGAAGAAAAGGCAGTACTGACCCGTGGAGAGGCTAATAGATCAAATTTGTACAGACCATTATGAATGTGGCCTACCAGTAAAATGCTCCCTGTCTTGATATCCTTCACAAAGTAATACACAAGATGAAATTTAAAATAAACTTGATTATCTTTAGCAAACTGAGCAACAGACAATAAATTTTTACAAATTTGAGGAACAGGCAGGACATTTTTCAAGTGAAATACTCGACTAGCAGCAGTAAAATAACCTGAGCCAACATGAGCTACAGGCACAGGCAGTCTATTCCCCATGTAAAGCTTGTGGTTACCTGTGTATGGTGTTGCATCCTTCAAATTATCCAAATCATTAGTGACATGATTGGATGCTCTTGAATCAGGATAACAAGTTTTTGTATTTAGAGAACTCTAAAGACATCGTTCTGGTTTGGAACCATCAATGGGAACTGAATCCACCTTATGAGAGCAACATGCACAAGTCAAATTTGAAGAACCCTGAAACTAATGATAGTGAGCCTGCATAGACTGATTAGAAACTCCATCAAAATTCTCATCAAACTGATAATAGCACTTATGAATAGTATGACCGATTCGGCCACACAGCTGACATTGAGGCTTAGAGTGACCAAACTTTCTCCCTCGACGACAACCTCGAAAAAACTGACCATTACCTCTGTAGGATGATCGCGATCCTCCATCAAACTGACTGCTACCATTTTCAGTGCTTTCACATTTTTTAGCAACGTTTTCCTGAAAAGAAACACTAGAAATCAAATCATGTTGTCGAGTTTCACAATCAATAAGCATCTCTACAAGAAGATCAAGAGGAACACACATCGCAGAAGCTACAACTCGAATTGATTCAAACTCCACCGGTAAACCAGCAAGAATAATACTAATCTGTTCTTGCTCAGAAACACCACTCCCTGCAGCCATCAGAGTGTCAAAATGACTCTTAATCTTGGTTAGATATTCTTTCACAGTTAACTGACCTTCTTTCTGAGAGTA
This sequence comes from Gossypium anomalum, assembly GCA_025698475.1. NCBI lineage: Eukaryota > Viridiplantae > Streptophyta > Magnoliopsida > Malvales > Malvaceae > Gossypium > Gossypium anomalum. Next base: position 27,075,910 of record CM046963.1, on the reverse strand, counting down.
CAAAGAATGTCTCAAGGTAGAGACTGTCAAAGTAGACTTTGAAGCAAAGCGGCGCACTACAGTATTCCAGACATCAAAACTCGATTGAGTATTAGTGAGATGAACCAAGATCTCATCACAAATGGTAGACAGCAACCAAGAAGCAAATAGTTTGTCTTGTTGCTTATGAAACAAGAATACAGGATTAGGAACAAGATTACCATCCTTATCAACAACTAACTGTAAAGGAGTATTAATTGTCCCAAGCACAAAATCTTGCAATCCATAACCTTCAAGAATCAACAGGACTTGCTGTTTCCACAAAAGAAAATTATTCTCACCAAGTTTCACAGTGTCATACTTGGGAAACTGTTGTATCTTCCGCAAAGAAGCATCACCAGGATCGAGAGAAGAACCATCTACTGGAGCAGCGGTATTAAAAGACTGGTGATTTTCACCATTGTTATCAGAAACACCCCCAGTGGCCATTGAACGAGATGAAAAGAGAAGAGAAAAAAAATAATTATGGCTCAGATACCATAATGAGAAACAAGAAACCAATCATGAAAATGGTAAAAACCAATTGTATTATATGTATTTAGCTGGATAACCAGCAACCATATTTATACAGACTTTAGTAACTAACTGTTAACAACATCAGTAACTGCTAACTACTAACTGCTGCTTAACTAACAACTATAACCATCCACAACTATTTCCATTCTTTAATAATGGAAAACGTGTACATATCAAGGTACAGTAATTAACGTATATAAACAAGACTGAGATTAGATAGGTGTTCGCTAAAGCAAAAGTTAAGAACGAGGAAGCGTAGATGGAAATGATGGCTATTCACATTCTTCAGATAAGGTAAAGATATGTTTTCTCTCACTAAGTTCTTGTGAACCTGTTGTGTTATGTTTCAGGTTTGATGATGCGAGACTATGCCAAGATTATGCCAAAGAAGAGATGTAACGATTTATTATTCATATAGCACAATTATGGTGGTGTATTTAAACAGTAGAGTTAAATAGGAATTCATCTTCAAGAGTCTATTTCATAGAATAATTGTATCAAATTAAGGGTTCAATTTAGAAATCCATGTAACAAATCATTTTAGATACTTTCACTTAATTTTCTTATTATTTATGTCTTTATATGAATAAAAGGAGATAAAGTTGTAATTTCAATAAAATTTTGTTAACAGTCTAAATTTGTTTGGTAACACCCAAGATCTGGATCTGATGAATCGGTTCGGGTTGAGGGTGTTACCCCATACATAAACATTATACAATAGACAATTCAAACAAGGGAATTCAACTTTCTATATCGAGCTTTCATCTTTTTTTGAAAGACTGTCATTAGATTGCTAAAGAAAGAGAATACATGAGAGAGGTTCCTTATGCTTCAGTAGTAAGAAATCTCATGTATGTTAGGTTTTGTAATAGGGTTGGTGAGTCAATACCAGGCGAATCTCAATCCAAGACACTGGCACGCAATTAAGTATATATTTAAGTATTTATGGAGAATGAAATATTATATGCTTGTGTATTCCAAAGTAGATTTTACTCCTATCAGCTATACCAATTTTGGCTTCTAAACGTGTTGAAATTCAAGGAAATTGGCATCGGGTTGTTTCTTTGTCCTAGGTGGCAAGTTCATAATGTGAAAATTTCTTAATATCAAAACTCTAATTGGTATTAAATTTCTAAATGCCTACGGAAATTTAAAATGTGCCATTCATGTAAATAGTGTATAATGTCATGATTTGATACATCCCAAAATAAAATCCCAAAGGAATGTTTAAGTTAAAATGTTTGCGCTTTCAAAATAAAGTTAAGATGTTTAGTTGAAGTATGAAAAGAACAGTATAAAGGTGGATAAGTGATTTAAATAGGATTCACCATTCAAGTTACATTGCAATATACTCATATGTTGTTGTTTTATGTTAATTTAATACATTCTTGGGCAGGGTAAAAATTTTTTTTAGTATTTAGCACGTTTGTTTTACGGTCTATATTTGAGGTTCGTGGTTGCTCTTTCTAATAATGTTATTTCCAAGGTTCAAACCTGCATTCTCTCTTTAGAAGTGCAATGTGTTTTACCATTATACCCAACATTTTGTAGGTGGTAGAATAAACGAGAAATCATTTTCTAAATAAATTATGTCAACTGATACCTGCAATAACTAACATTGATTGATAAACATGAGTTGACATTCTACCATGCTCATAGTTTCTATGAATAATTTGTAAAAATGTGGAATTACACTTATCAACTAGTTATTAAAAGTTTCCTAATCATGAGACCTTCATTGAATAAAAGGTTAAATTTAAAAGACTTGATTGAATAACTTCAATTATGGAGAAATGAAGACGTAAGAAAGATTTGATACTATAGATAAAGTTGTCACGATGTCTAAAATAGACATGCCCTTGCTAGAAATTAAAAGTTGTTGAAACTGACAAAAAGTACACGTTACAGAACTTCTTTACGAATCAATTTCTATGTTCTTGCTTTTCACTAAATTGGGCAGTATAGTTTATTGTAAGATTTATATTATTATATTGTGTACTTGGTTCATATCCATATTTATGTAATATTTTTTTATGTTGAGTGTGTTATAAATAAGTTAATGATTTTTTGTTCGTAGATTTTGCCATGTTTTGTAATGTGTTGTTATTCCTCTCATGTTTATATTGATGTTTTTTTTATGTATGTCTAAAGTATTATAATTCATTCTGTATGGATTAAGATGTAATGATTATGTTTTTTTTTTAGATGTATTGAATTTTGTAAAATTTATTATAATGATTTTTAGAGAACAATTTATATATTCGCACATATCTATGTTGTGTCTCGATTATTATCAAATTTTATAGGTGTAAATATGTCAAATGTACTTACATTTTTTAAAATTTAAAATTTAATTTTTATAATTTTGAGACATTGAGTCACCGTACTTTTTTTATTTAAAAATCTTGATCCCTCCTAGTGGTGTAGCTAGGGGGTTGGCAGGACCTCGACCCCCTAAAATGGAAAATATTTCATTTAGGCTTTTAAATTTTTTTAAAATTTTAAATTAGTAAAGGAAAAATTATACTTTCGCCCCCTAAAAATGATAAAATTTTAATTTAAACATTTAAAAATTATAAATGTATAGACTATTAAAATGATGAAATTACATTTTTACTATCACAAAAATTATAATTTAATTTCGACTCCTAAAAATATTCTGGCTTCGTGTAACACCCCTGTAACATCCCAAAATAGGGCCTAAACGGAACAGTGGTTGCGAAACCACGAATCTGAGATAGAAAAGTTTATTCCGATTAATTTTTATAATTTACCAAGTGATTAGATACATGTGTTAGAGTATCGATGGAAAATTTTATAGATAGCATGCTTAATTTGCCTACTAGGGCTTAATTGCAAAAGTTGATAAATGAGTTTTAGATGCTAAAGGATCCAATTGAAGAGTATAACTAAAGTAGAGGTCCTTAAATGGTAATTAGACCATTAGGTTTTCATGGACAAAAATGGACACACATAGATAAAAATAACTAAAGTTTTAATGAAGGGTATTTTAGTCATTTGGTAATTAAAAGATTAAAAAAGGGAAAAAGATGGCAAAATGTGCCCATCTTCTTCATTAGGCCAAAATTTCAAGGGTTCTTCATAACTAGGGTTTTTTCAAGCTTCCAAGCTTCATAGTAAGTGATTCCAAGCCCCGTTTTTAATGTTCTTTACGTTTTTGAAGTCCCGATAACTTGATTTAACTTATTCTAGCAATAATTTAACCTAGGGTTCATATTTGGAAAAATACCCATAGGTGAAATGTGTTTATTTTGATGTTTTATGGTAGAATATGAAGCTTGAAATTATGTTAAACGACTTGAGCTAAGCGATTTTAAGTGAAAACGAGTAAAACGACATAATTGGTAAAAATACCTAATGGTCATAAGTACATGTTAGAGTAGGAATTTGATGTTACCGTAGGTAAATAAATAATCAGCATGTCATAAAACATAAGAATTAGGGATAAAGTTTCATTTCTGAGCCTTGGGGCAAAAATGTAAATATGCAAAAATTTAGGGGAAAATTGTAATTTTTCCAGGGTTAGAGTTAAGGACTGTTTTTGATAAATGTGAATATTAAATAAGTTAAATTTGCTATTATAAATCAAGAAGAACAAAATTTGGGGTTAGACCGAGGAAACAAAAAGGTTGAGGACTAAATCAAAATATTTGATCGTATTTTGTATCGAGGTAAGTTTGCGGCAAATAAATGCAATGTTTTATTATTTATAATTAATGATGTTATTTTTCTGCATCTATATATTTATTTTTTAAATTTATTCATGATGATTCAAGTAAGAATTGACGGAGAAATGATACTTAAGAGTTCCGGTTGAACCTTAGGAATGTGTAGGATACAAATGTCATGGCATTAGGGTTTAAGGATACCAAGTAAGACCATGCCAAGGCATGGAATTGGTAAGTTTTACAAGGCAAGGAAATCATGTAAGACCATGCCAAGACATGGCATTAATAAACTACTATAAGGCAAAGATCCCATGTAAGACCATGCCAAGGCATGGCAATGGTGAGTTCATAAGGCAAGGATACCACGTAAGACCATGTCAAGACATGGCAATGGTAAGTTTAAAAAGGAAAGGTACCCGTATATCCTTAGTATTCCAAATGGTTCAACGGAAAAAAATTCAAAGAGTGTACTAAAGGGAAGGTAAGATAAGTCTATGTTCGAAAGGTTTAGGTTATCTTGATAATTCATTTAGAATGTTGTTATTTATTTACATGCAAACTTAATGAGCTTTATGCTTACTCCCTTTCTTTTCTCTCTTTTTTTATAGTATCGCAAAGCCAACTCAGAAAATCGTAAGGACATCGGAGATCACCTCACACTATCAATGAGTTATCTCGGTATTTTGTGACTAGAAATACTTTAAGTTATGGCATGTATAGGGACTTGGCTATTTTGTGTGTATGTCCTTATGATATGATTAAAGAATGGCATGTGAATACTTGGTAATGATTAGCTTATGATATAGCTAAATAAGAACATGTTTTGGTATTATGTATGTGTAAATGAGGTTTGATGCAAAGAAACTATGAAAGAGTAAGAGTTGGCTATGGAACAGTTAGAAAATAGCAGCAGTGAGATAGTATTGAAAAATCATTAAAAATTTTAGAAATGAAATTAAATGGTGAATGAGATATAGAGTTAAATCTTATTTAGTCTATTTTCATAGGAAAGAAACAGGGCAAGCAAAAGAAGTCTATATTCTGAGATATTTAAATTTCTGTAAGACTGGTTTAGAGTGACTTTGTGATCACTTGTTCCAACTTTTGAAAATCACTAGAAATTTTAAAAAAATAATTATAAGTCAAATTTTATATTTTTATATTCCTTAGTGAGTTTATTTTCATTAAAAATAAACAAAAATGTTATTCGATTTTTGTATAATGAGATAATTAATTTTTAGTGAAGAGAGGTCAGGTCTGCTAAACTGCAAAACAGGGGAATATTTAATGAATAAACTGTACTAATTGGCCTAACCAAAAATTCTGAAAAATATTATGGTAAGAATATATATGAGTCTAGTTTTAGGAAAAATTTATGGATTTAAATTTTGAGTTTCGTAACTCGAGTTATAATTAATTTAGTGACTGTTACGCAAAAGGATAGTTTTATTATGAATAGTGAAATAAATTGTTTCGATTTGTGTAAGTAATCGAAAAAAAATTTTATGTTTCCGGTTTGGTCCCGAATCGTTCCAATTGCACGTTTTAAGGCCTCGAAGGACCTTTTTAGGTATTTATTGGACGAATGTGAGTGAATTAATTTTTTTTAAAAGTAATTTTTTTAATGCCCCGAACAGGTAAGATAAGTTTGGTAACGCCTCGTACTCGACTCCGGCGATGGTCTCGGGTAAGAGGTGTTACAACCCCTTACTCATACCCGAGACTAGGACAGGGTACAAGGTATGACCATATATAACATGACGTTTCAGAAAAAATATGGGCTATAAAATTTTGTTCCAATTTAAAATCAATCGAACATATTCATAGTGTCCCTATTATGGGCCTACGAGGCCCAAAACATTCATTATGAATGGTCCGAGACTAAACTGAGAGCTTAAGAAAACCTTAGAAAAATTTCTAGGTTTAAGCCTCACAAGCTCGTGTGCTAGGGACACGCCCATGTGCTAGGCCATGCCCTCCACACGGTTGAGACACACGCCCGTGTCTCTACCCGTGTGTTTACTACCATGCAGACTGACCTAAACATTTTAGGTGCAGGGGACACAAAGTCGTACCACACGCCCATGGGGCTGACCGTGTGTCACACACGGCTTAGACACATGCCCGTGTGTCTACCCGTGTGGACCATTTTAAAGGCTATATTACAAGCCAACGATCACCCTCAACACTCACACTCATTTATTAACTTCAATTATATCTAACATGGTCTACTTATACCCAATGACCACCTTCACCTAGTCTAATTGCATGTTAACCTCATCTCATTGGTTTTGCACATGCTAAGTTATCCTCTTTGTAATAGGAATTACTATCACATCCAACACATTTAGAATTGGCTCATTTTATAATTCATTGCCAATTATTACCTAACCATCTCCAAGTGATTTGGCCACATTTCATATGTTCATTCATGATATACCACATTTGTAACCATCACATGAATAATTAACACAAACATCCACAATTAGTAGGTTACAACCTACTTCAAAATGAGCCATGCCTTATTGCCATATACAAAATGAATAGGTATATCATTCAAGCCCTTACATTGGCTAACCAATGACACATATAACAAAATAACCAAAAACCTATACATGCCATTGTAACAAAATAAAAGTATCTATATACCGAAGCAAGACAAGTTGATAGTATTGACAATACTCCATTTGTCTTCCAATCTTCACGAGTCCACGAGCTCTGTAAAATAGGGAAAGGAAAGTGGGTAAGTATTAACATGCTTAGTAAGTCTGGATAACAGGAAAGTAAACTTACTGGTTATTAGCATGCAACCATAAAAGATATTCATGCCACACATGCATAGCATAATTTCCTATCACATATACTCAACCATCAAGTTAGTCTCATGCCAATATATTATAACATTAGTCTTAGATGAGCTCATCAATTCAAATATGTCTATTCCCATTTCTTGTTTTAATAACGTTGAATTTCTTGGAATCTAGATGGATATCTCGTTCACCGTAAAACCATGCAAGTGATCCTTTAAATACGCACTCTAGTGAACCTCACTCTTACGGCAGGTTTCCCAGTCCAGGCTAAATCCCCCATAACATAAACTCACAGAGTAATGTCGGGATTACCGATCCAGGCTAAATCCCCTATAATGACATATAATCCTATGAGTTCAGACCTGAATTACCAGTCCAGGCTAAATTCAGATCCTAATCGGATTACTCGTCTGGGCTAAATCCATCACAGCCCACATATTCTTCTGGATGCTAGATCACTATAGGATCACCTATCCGGGCTGGATCATTTATACCATTATTTCATTTTCGAGAATCCATCAGATATCCTTTTTATTCAACCGGGACATTTCATCATAACATCAATTTTTTCATGAATTGTCATACGATGAACATGACTATTATAATTCATACATAAACATACATCTTTAATGTATTTAAAGATAGTTTACATTCGAGTTACGCGAACTTACCTGGTAATTGCTTCGGTTTCGTATTTCGGTTACTCCGAAACCTTTCATTTTCCACGATCGACCTACGAAATTGGTTCCTCGGGGTCTATATCAGTAAAAATAAATTATTAATACTTCACACTATTTATTTCAGGCCTAAATTTCACCCCCGGGTAAAATGACTATTTTACCCCTAACATTTCGCATGTTTACAATTTAGTCACTAAGTTCGTACAATGAAATGCATGAAATTTCTTCGTTACCCAAGCTTAGCCGAATCTATTCTAATTTCATACCAGCCCATATTTTCCTCTATTTTCCTCTATTCAAATGCCTTTTACAATTAGGTCCCCTTTTGGTGTTTTCATGGAAAATCACCTAGTAAAAGATGTTTATCTAACATCCAACTTTCATAATCCTCTATAAATCATAAAAGAACAATCATCTCATGCATGGGTAAATTTTCTAACATGAACCCTAGCTTGAGATGCGGGTAGAAACAGATAGATCATGTTACGAGGATTTTAAAAATACAAAGAATATTAAAAACGGGGCTAGAGAACACTTACTATTGAGCTTGAAATGTTGAAAACCCTAGCTTATGGAACCCTAGAAATTTCAGCATCTTTGGGGAAGAAGATGGTTGATTTTAGCTTTCCTTTTCCCTTTTTATTAAGTTTATCATCAAATGACCAAAATGCCCCTCCTTACAAAATTTTTAATTTTTTCTATGCATGTCCATTTTTGTCCAAAAACTTAGAAATTGGGAAAATTCAATTTAAGACCTTCTAATTTATAATCCAAAGCAATTTCATACAAATTGCTTCTAGAACCCAAGTTTTGCAATTTATTCAATTTGATCCCTAATTCCCAATTGGACACCTTATACTTGAAATTTCTTCATGAAACTTTAACACATGTTTATTTTCATATCCTAGGCCTTATAATAATCATAAAAAAAATATTCTAAAACTGGATTTGTGGTCTCGAAACCACTATTCCGACTAGGCCCAATTTTGGGATGTTACATTTCTCCCCCGTAGGGACTTTCGTGTTCGAAAGTCTTACCAGTAAACAAGTTCGGATATTGACTTCTCATGGCTTCTTTAGGTTCTAAAGTGGCTTCTTCCACTCCGTGTCAGTGCCATAAAACTCTTACTAAGGCTATGTTCTTGTTTCTCAACTGCTTGACTTCTCGAGCCAAAATCTTAATAAGTTCTTCACCATAGTTCATATCCAGTCTAATCTCAACTTCTGTCGGTAAAATCAAATGAGAGGGGTCTGATCTATATCTACACAACATGGACACATGGAATACATCATGAATCATTTCCAATTCAGGTGGCAACGCTAACCGGTAGGCTAATGGTCCAATTCTTTCGGTAATCTCATATGGTCCAATAAATCGCGGGCTCAATTTGCCTTTCTGGCCAAATCTCAAAACCTTTTTCCATGGAGACACTTTCAAGAATACTTTATCTCCAACTTGAAATTTGATCTACTTTCTTTTTAAATTAGCAAATGACTTTTGTCTATCCGATGCCACTTTCAAGCAATCATGTATTACTGTAACCTTTTCTTTAGTTCCCTTAACTAAATCAACTCCGTGAATCTGGGTTTCCTTGAGCTCTATCCAATACAATGGAGTCCGAAACTTCCAGCCATGTAATGCCTCATAAGGTACCATCCTCAAACTCATTTGGAAACCGTTGTTGTAGGTGAATTCCACCAATGGTAAATATTTTTCCCAACTACCTTGAAATTCAAGGATACAACACCGTAACATGTCCTCGAGATTCTGGATCATCCGCTCAGGCTGACCATCAGTCTGTGGGTGGAATGCCATACTAAAACTCAACTTTGTACCCAAGGCTTCTTGTAATTTCTTCCAAAATCTTGAAGTGAACCTCGGGTCCCTATCTGAAATCGTCGACAACTGTACCCCATGTAGTCTCACAATCTTAGATATGTACAAGTCGGCCAATCTATCAAGAGAGTAGTCTGTCCATACAAGAATAAAGTGAGCCGACTTTGTTAGCCTATCAACCACAACCCAAACAACATCTTTCTTTTTCAGGGTTAAAGGCAGTCCATTCACAAAATCCATGGAAATCCTGTTCCATTTCCATTTGGGACCATCACGAGTTGTAATAAACCCGGAGATACTTGGTGTTCAACCTTCACCTGTTGACATATCAAGCATTTGGACACAAATTCAGAGATATCTCTTTTCATACCATTCCACCAGTACATGGTCTTTAAGTCATTGTACATCTTAGTACTTCCCGGGTGAATAAACAAACGATATCATGTGCCTTTTGTAAAATTTTCCGAATAAGCTCATCATCTTTGGGTACACAAACCCTATCTCATAACATCAAGCAAGCATTAGAGTCAACCCAGAAATCTGATTCAACGTCTGTCTCACATTGTGCTCTCTTGGCCTGCGAGTCACTATCATTAATCTAAGCTGCGCAAACTTCTTAGAGAAATGTCGGTCTGGCTCTTAACTCTGCCAAAACTGAACCATCATCAAATAACGCCAAATGCGTGCCATAGCCCTCAATGCAAATAAGGACTTCCTCCTTAAGGAATCGGCGACTACGTTTGCCTTTCCGGGGTGGTAATCAACTATCAACTCATAGTCTTTAATCAATTCTAATCATCTTCGCTGTCTCAGATTCAATTCCTTTTGAGTCATCAAATACTTCAAACTCTTGTGATCGGTGAATACACGGCAAGTTTCACCATGCAAATGGTGTCTCCATATCTTCAAGGCAAATACAATGATAGCTAGCTCCAAGTCGTGAGTCGGATAATTTTTCTCGTGCGGCTTCAATTAACTCAAAGCATAGGCTATCACTTTACCCTCTTGCATAAGCACGTATCCCAGTCCATTTAAGGATGCATCACTATAAACCACGAATTCCTTTCCTGGCTTGGGTTGCACCAAAACTGGAGCTTCCGACAGCAATGTTTTCAATTTCTCAAAAGTCTGTTGACATTTTTCCGACCACTCAAACTTAACATCTTTTTGCAGTAACCTCTTCAAGGGAGTTGCAATCATAGAAAATCCTTTTACAAAATGTCGGTAGTAATCAGCTAAGCCAAGAAAGCTTCTAAGCTCAGTTATGTTCTTAGGTCACTTCTATTTGATAATAGCAGAAATTTTACTCGGATCAACTCAGATGCCATCACCCGACACAATGTGACCGAGGAATCCGACCGCATGAAGCCAAAACTCACTTTTGCCAAACTTAACATATAGTTGCTTCTCCCGCAAGGTCTGTAAAATAGTCCTCAAGTGTTCAGCATGATCGGATTCATTTTGGGAATAGATCAAAATATCATCTTTGAATACCACAAAAAACTTGTCCAAGTACGGTCGAAAAACACAATTCATTAAATCCATAAACACAGCTAGGGAGTTTGTTAGGCCAAAAGGCATGACAAGGAACTCGTAATGACCATACCTCATCTTGAAAGCATTCTTAGGCACGTTCGACTCTCTAACTCGTAACTGGTAGTAGCCAGATCTCAGATCTATCTTTGAAAATATGGTGGCTCCCCTTAACTAATCAAATAGGTCGTCAATCTGTGGTAATGGATACTTATTCTTAATAGTTACCTTGTTGAGATGGTGGTAATCTATACATAATCTCATCGAACCATCTTTTTCTTTTACAAATAGTATGGGAGCACCCCAAGGCGAAAAGTTTGGTCTTGCGAATCCCTTATCCGTCAACTCTTGCAACTGTGCTTTTAACTCTTTCAACTCGGTTGGTGTCATTCTATACATAGCAATAGATATAGGGGTAGTTCCTGGCATTAGCTCAATACCGAACTCGACTTCTATAATCGGAGGCAAACTAGGCAACTACTCTAGAAACACATCCGGATATTCACTCACTATTGGTACCGACTCAATCTTCAACTCTGATTCCTTAGTATTCAACACGAAGGCAAGGTAAGCTTCGTACCCTTTTCTCATATGCTTTTGAGCCAACATTGAAGTAATCACAACCGGTGATGTGTTCAACTCATTCGAATCCACCCAAAGAGTTTCACCATCTGAGCATTTCAATTCTATGTATTTGCTACCACAGTTTACAATCAGATCATGAAGGGCCAACCAATCCATGTCAAATATTACATCAAACTCATCAAACGACAAAAGCATAAGGTTAGCCAAAAAACAGTGACCTTGAATCGTCAAAGGATAATTCTTACAAACTTTATTGAATAAAATAGACTTGCCTAGAGGGTTCGACACCTTAATTACAAATTTCGTAAGCTCCACAGGTTCCACAGACATATTCATGTTAGATACCAATTTCATGCAAATGTATGAATGGGTCGATCCAGGATCAATCAAGGTAATAACATGAGTATTATGGAAAAAAAATGTACCCGTAATGACACCGGGAGTTGAAGCTCCCTCTCTAGCACGTATCGTATAAGTTTTCACCGGGACTCGAGCCTCTGATTTTGCAGCAGTATCCTTGGCACTAGTTCAACTGTCGCTTGTACTTCCAAGATGTTGTGGTGGTCTACCTCGAGGATTAGGGTCATTAGACTTTGAGGCTAAATCCACCTCTTTATCGGCTCGTTTTGGGCAATCTTTAAGGAAGTGGTCAAGGGAACCACATCTAAAGCATGCTCCACTCTTCATTCAGCACTATCCGAAATGAAATTTGTTTCAGCTTTTACATCTCAGCTTTTGATCATCTATACTCCCCACACTAGTTGCCTTAGGGGAAGGAGATTTCAGGTTGTGACGCTTAGAGCTTCTTGATTGCAATGGAGCATTCTTGTTGACTCCTCGATTTCTTCGTGGGGAACAAGTGCATCTTCCCGCTAGATCTCTTACTTGAAACTCCAGCTTCTCTCTTTGCTTTCTTCCTTTCATTATTTAACTCTTCAGCCTTCTTGGCTCGATCGGCTAAAATAGCCAATTCTCTTATCTCAAGGATCTCGATTAGCATCTTAATGTCTTCATTCAGACCTTCTTCGAAGCGCTTACACATTTTCCCCTCCGATTGGACCCACTCACTTCCATACCGACTTAGTCTCACGAACTCTCTTTCGTATTTTGACACGGTTCTGTTTCCTTGTTTGAGTTCCAGGAAATCCTTTCGCTTCTAAACCAAGAACCTTTGACTGATGTACTTCTTCCTAAATTCTGCTTGGAAGAATTCCCACGTGATACTCTCCATCAATGCCATGAGGATACAGTCTTCCACCAGTGGTATGCAATGTCCTTCAATAGCGACACCGCGCATTTAAAACTTTCCTCAGGAGTACATGATAGTTCGTCAAAAAATCTCATGGTATTCTCAAGCCAAAATTCAACATGTTCCGGATCATCATCGATCGTGACCCTAAACTCTTCGGCTCTATATTTCCTAAGTTTATCTACTAGAGCTTTACCAATTCCCATAGGTGCCATACCTTGTGGCACTTCTTCTTCAGGTCGAGCAGGGGGTGGAGGAGGTCGTGGTATGTTGGGGCAGTTTCTCAGATAGTCACTAAACCACCCGTCCATCATTTCAAAAAAGGCAGCTCTCACCTCATCCCGGCCTTCAAACATAGGCCTTCTACTACTACTAGCAGTAGCTCGCTGAACGGAAGCTGGAGCATGGCTCTCGGCTCCTCGGACTCATCTTGGGCTTGATTGCAAGACATTTACTATATTCAAATACAATTAAAAAGGTTAGGAGATGTTACACTATCATAATTTGTTTAATGATATGTATAGCTAGACTAGGTACATGCTACGTTAGTCCTAGAACCGACTAATTCGTAGCTCTGATACCACTAAATGTAATACCCCTTACCTGTATCCGAGACCTGGATAAGGTACGGGGCATTACCGTATATAACATGATGGTTCCAAAAAATACGGGCTATAAAATTTCGTTCCAAATTAAAATCAATCAAACATATCCATAGTGTCCCTATTATGGACCTATAAGGCCCAAAACATGCATTATGAATGGTCCGGGACTAAACCGAGAGCTTAATAAAACCTTAGAAAAATTTCTAGGTTTAAGCTTCTCACGCTCGTGTGCTTAGGACATGCCCGTGTCCCTTGCTCGTGTAGAATTATTTGAATTTATTTTCCATTTCGAATCTACAGGGGTTTTCACACGGCCGAGCACATGCTTGTGTCCATGGCCCGTGTCCTTCACACGGTCGAGCACACACCTGTGTCTCTAGCCTGTGTCCTTTACACAGCCTAGACTCGCCCGTGTCGTCACCTGTGTCCAAAAACCTAGGCATTTTGTTTATGATGTCATCATGCATTTAGGAGCACACGGCCAGGACACACGCCCGTGTGCTAGGCCGTGCCCTCCAAACTGTTGAGACACACACCCGTGTCTCTACCCGTGTGTTTATTACCATGCATACTGACCTAAAAATTTTAGGTGCATGAGGACACACGGCCGTACCACATGCGCATGGGGCTGACCTTGTGTCACACACGGTCTAGACACATGTCTGTATGTCTACCCGTGTGGACCATTTTAAAGGATGTATTACAAGCCAATGATCACCCTCAACACTCACAATCATTTATTAACTTCAATGATATCTAACTTGGTCTATTTATACCCAATGACCACCTTCACCTAGTCTAATTGCATGTTAACCTAATCTCATTGGTTTTGCACATGCTAAGTTATCCTCTTTGTAATAGGAATTACTATCACATCCAACACATTTAGAATTGGCTCATTTTATAATTCATTTCCAATTATGACCTAACCATCTCCAAGTGATTTGGCCACATTTCATATGTCCATTCATGATATACCACATTTGTAACCATCACATGAACAATTAACACAAACATGCACAATTAGTAGGTTACAACCTACTTCAAAATGAGTCATGCCTTATGGCCATATACAAAATGAATAGGTGTGTCATTCAAGTCCTTACATTGGCTAACCAATGACACATATAACAAAATAACTAAAAACCTATACATGCCATTGTAACAAAATAAAAGTATCTATATACCAAAGCAAGACAAGTTGATAGTATTGACAATACTCCAATCGTCTTCCAATCTTCACGAGTCCACGAGCTCTGTAAAACAGGGAAAGGAAAGGGGGTAAGCATTAACATGCTTAGTAAGTCTGGATAATAAGAAAGTAAACTTACCGGTAATTAGCATGCAACCATAAAAGATATTCATGCAACACATGCATAGTATAATTTCCTATCACATATACTCAACCATCAAGTTAGTCTCATGCCAATATATTATAACATTAGTCTTAGATGAGCTCATCAATTCAAACATGTCTATTCCCATTTCTCATTTTATCCCGTTGAATTTCTTGGAATCTAGATGGATATCTCATTTACTGTCAAATCATGCAAGTGATCCTTAACATACGCACTCCTATGAACCTCACTCTTACGGCTGGATTACCAGTCCAGGCTAAATCCCTCATAGCATAAACTCACAGAGTAATGTCTGGATTACCAGTCCAGGCTAAATCCCCTATAATGACATATACTCCTATGAGTTCGGACCTGAATTACCAGTCCAGGCTAAATTCAGATCCTAATCGAATTACCCGTCCAGGCTAAATCCATCGCAACCCACATATTCTTCGAGATGCTAGATCACTATAGGATCACCTGTCTGGGCTAGATCTTTTATACCATTATTTCATTTTCGAGAATCCATCAGATATCCTTTTTATTCAACCGGGTTATTTCATCATAACATCAATTTTTTCATGAATTGCCATACAATGAACATCACGATTATAATTCCTACATGAACATACATTTTTAATGTATTTAAAGATAGTTTACATTCAAGTTACGCGAACTTACCTAGTAATTGTTTTGGTTTCATTTTTCAGTTATTCCGAAACCTTTCGTTTTCCACGGTCGACCTCCAGAATTGGTTCCTCAAGGTCTATATCAGTAAAAATAAATTATTAATACTTCACACTATTTATTTCAGGCCTAAATTTCACCCCGGGCAAAATGACAATTTGCCTCTAACATTTCACATGTTTACAATTTAGTCCCTAAGTTTGTACAATGAAATGCATTAAATTTCTTGGTTACCCAAGCCTAGCCGAACCTATTCTAAGTTCAAACCAGCCCATATTTTCCTCTATTTTCCTCTATTCAAATGCCTTTTACAATTAGGTCCCCTATTGGTGTTTTCGTGGAAAATCACCTAGTAAAAGATGTTTATCTAACATCCAACTTTCATAATCCTCCATAAATCATCAAAGAACAATCATCTCATGCATGGGTAAATTTTCTAACATGAACCCTAGCTTGAGATGTGGGTAGAAACAGATAGAGCATGTTACGAGGATTTCAAAAATATAAAGAATAATAAAAACGGGGCTAGAGCACACTTACTATTGAGCTTAAAATGTTGAAAACCCTAGCTTATGGAACCCTAGAAATTTCGGCAGCTATGGGGAAGAAGATGGCTAATTTTAGCTTTCTTTTTCCCTTTTTATTAAGTTTATTACCAAATGACCAAAATGCTCCTCCTTACAAAACTTTCAAATTTTTCTATGCATGTCCATTTTTGTCCAAAAACTTGAAATTGGGCAAATTGCTATTTAAGACCTTTTAATTTATAATCCAAAGCAATTCCATGCAAATTGTGTAACACCCCACACCCGTATCTTACACCGGTGCGAAATACGAGGTGTTCCCAAACTTGAACTCGTGCTTGCAACCACTCTCGAGTCACTAGACTCGGACCAAATTAAAACTTATTTAATTCTACTTAAACTCTTTATTACAGGCGTACTAGTCCCAAATCATCGAATGAGAGTCATTCAGGACCATCTTGAGCCTTTAAACCAACTATACAAATTCTTTTATCTTTAAAACAGGGCACACGCCCGTGTGGGTAGGCCGTGTGACCTCACAAGCCCATGTAACTTGGGACACGTTCAAGTCCATCGCCTGTGTGGCCAATTTATTTTCACAGTTTTTTTTTCATAAATCAAGTGCAGACTTCACACGGCCTAGATACACACCCATGTCCCTGGCCCGTGTTCCTCACACGGCCTCAACACGCCCATGTCTATGGCCCGTGAAGCTCTCTGTTTGTGATATCATCAATAACTAGAGGTACACGGCCACGGCACACGCCCGTGTCCATAGCTTGTGTACAAAAACTTGGGTATTCTGTTTCGGACTTCAGCATACCCAAAATGTCACACGGCCAAGGCACATGCCCGTGTGCTAGGCCGTGTCCACCATACGACTAAGACACATGGTCGTGTATCTAACCGTGTGTTTACTACCATGCATTCTGACTTGAAAATTTTACGTGTAGGGGACACACGGCCGGACCACACACCCATGGGGCAAGCCGTGTGTCACACACGACCTAGATACACGCCCGTGTGTCTACCCATGTGGACAAAATAAGGCTATTTACCAAGCCTCTTTGCCACCTTTACTCATACAACCTACATAATATCTTCCAAAACCCATACAAGTCTATATCAAACAACCTAATCAGCCTCAATAGATAATATCTCATTTGAACACATTCATGAAACACTATCTTGCTTTCATATAAAAACTTTCAATGTTAGACATTTCTCATGGCCTTATACAAAACAAATCAAATATTAGATTAAGCCAACATACTTGGCCAATCAACAATAACACAAGACTCAAAAAGCCTAAGTCGTATACATGCCATAATCAAAATAAATGATTCCAACTATACCAAGACACTTCAAATATCAGTGTGATTGGCTTTCCAGATGTGACTGATGATCCACGATCTACTTTGATGGCACTATAAGAAAGGAAAGGAAGGAGGGTAAGCTTGGGAGCTTAGTAAGTACATATATGCAAATAAAGTGTGATTAAATCATATACCAAATGATAACATATCATACGTAATATAAAAGATGTAAATCACTTAAAATTCTCTATCTTACTCTTCACTTTGTTCACATATACTTCTCACATTCCATCATATGCTCAGCTCAAATCCTGAGTTCAGTTATACATACCTCATCGGAATTTCATCAACTAAGTCTTTGAGTTACCCGTTGAATGCTCAGGATACTTACGGATACACGAGGAATTTGCACCCAAGTGCCTTATAAGTTTAGTAGCCAAAGCTACCCCACACTATGAAATGCTCTCATTTTGAGCTGCTCACGGGCCTTTTTATTAAGTCAGTGCTCGGAGCCCATAGTGTTATCATGTAACATACGCTCATTGAGCTACTCACGGGTCTGTACACAAAGTCAGTACCCCGACCCACATTACATATTTCATTCATCTCATGAACCCAGACATATCTCATGAGTTTGGACCATTTAATTCTCATGGCATCCCCTTTTTGTATCCGACACTAAATCTAGGGTTCAACGGGGTTTCTTATCTAACCGGGTAGCATTTCATTTGCTCACAATGTACTTTACTCTCATAACACATCATTTACACTATCATGGAAACAATTAAAATTTGGTCACATGAATACCATAAAACAATTGCACGTGTATATCATTCAATATATTTCAAAATAAGCTTTAATAACACAGTATTTACATATGTACATACCTCGACACAAAATGATGAAAATGAGTTCAATCTTCGTAAACTTTCCTCTTACCCCGATCAAGACGCGAATTATGTTTCTCTTGATCTATATTAACAAAATTCATTCATTCCATCAGCACAACAATCTAAACACTCGAGAATGCATAATTAGGCAAAATGACCATTTTGCCCCTAAACTTTCACAAAATGACCATTTTTCCCCTTGGTTCGAAAATCGATTTTCATCATGTTTTCCTACAAATTAGCCCTAGCCGAATTCTTTTTTATAACTAGAAGCAGCCCAAATTCTCATTATTTCATACATTTATCAACTATTTTACAACTTATGCAAAATGGCCCTTTTAGGTGTTTTCATGCTAACACCTTTCACAAAATTTGTTTATAACCTACCCAAGACTCATATTCTTCCATAAAATTTTAGAAAACACTGTAGATGCTCTCATGGTAAAACCCTAGACTTTCCACCATTTTGCAAAATAGACTCCTCATTTGGAAGCTTATGTTTCAAGGGTCTCAAAAATGTAAAAATCATCAACAAAGAACATAAAAATCACTTACTTGTGAGTCAACTAAGCAGCTGAAATTTTAAGCTTATAAAACCTTAGAATGGCTGAGAAAATTGGTAGAGAAGAAGCTAGAGAAAAGATGATATCTTTTCTTCTTTATTTTATTTTTTTAGTCAAAATTGGTCACCAACTCACATAATTTTGACTAATTTCTCTCCTCTATGTCTCTATGGACGGCTACTATATTTATAAGGGTCTAATTTCCCTTAAAAGACTGTCAATTTAAGTCTCATGGCAATTTCACACCCTTAGCTATCAATTTAAGACTTTTGCACTTTATGCGATTTAGTCCTTTTTCACAATTGGGCTCACAAACTTTAAAATTAATGTACCAAAATTTTCATACACTCATATAAACATGCTATGACCTCAAAATAACATTTAAAATTATTTTTCAATCTCAGATTTGTGGTCCCAAGACCATTGTTTCGACTAGACCCTAAATCGGGCGGTTATATTTATCCCTCCTTTAGGGATTTTCATCCTCGAAAATCTTACCGTTAAAAAGGTTTGGTGTAACATCCCGAAATAGGGCCTAAACGGAATAGTAGTTGCGAAACCACAAATTCGAGGTAGAAAATTTTATTTTATTATTATTTTGAGGTCTATGATATGTTTGCATGATTGTGTGAAAAGTTCGTGAAGAAATTCTATGCATAAAGTACTTAATTTGAAATTAGGGACTAAATTGAATAAATTGCAAAACTTGTGTTCTAGAAGTATTTTGCATAAAATTGAATTAGATTATTAATTAGAGGTCCTTAAAGAGTAATTTTACCAATTTCTAAGTCTATGGACAAAAATTAGGACATGGAAGGAATTTTTGAAAGTTTAGTAGTAAGGGCATTTTGGTCATTTAGTTATTAAAATGAATTAAAAACAAAATTAAAAGCCAATTTTTGTCCATCTTCTTCATTAGGATGAAATTTCAAAGGTTCTCCATAGCTAGGGTTTGTTTCAAGCTTTCAAGCTCCATGAGCAAGGAAAACTGAAATTCAAGCTAAAATGGAGAAAATACCAAGTTGTGGACGAAATGGTAAAAGTAGCTATTTTTGCATACGAGGTAAGTTTCTGATAAATAAATGCAATATTCTTTTATTTTACGTTATTATTGTAAATTTCCAGCATTTATATACTTATTTTATGAGAATATTTAAAGTCAAATTAAAGGCAAAGTGACAGAGAAAAAGCATTAGGAAGCCCCGTTTGAACCTTAGGAATGATAGGATATTGGGGTTGATAGGACAGGACAGGACAGAAATGAGCCATGTAAGTCCATATCAGATATATGGCTTTGGAGACAGGAATGAGCCATGTAAGCCCATATTAGATATATATATATGGCATTGGAGACAGGAATAATTCATGTAAGTCCATGTCGAAGACATGGCATTGGCGAGATATTGATAGACAGAACGACCCAAAGATCCTTAGTATTTCGAGTGGTTCAATGGGTCATTGTACACGTTAAATTACAGTGAATTATCAGCAAAAGGGAAGGTAGATTATATTTATGAATAGTGAAAGGTCAGATAAGAAAGAAGGTAAGTAAGTAAAGAAGAAGGTAGAAAATGAGAAGTAAAGAAAGTTTATGAGGCTAGGTGACATTATGTATAATTATTCATTATGTTGAATGTTGTAATTTATTTGCTTGTAAGCTTACTAAGCCTAGTGCTTACTCTCTTTATTTTCTTTTTCTTATAGTTTTTATCTAGCCACTCGGGGATCGAAGGAAACGTCGGAGACCCGATCACACTATCGAAGGAATCACATTGGTATAGTTAGACGTTTAGTTTTGTGTATGGCATGTATAGGAACTTGGTTTCTTTTGATATGATATGATCAATGAATGATGTGTAAATACTTGCTAGTGATTAGCTAATAGAATGGCTGATGATATACATGTTTAATTGTATGTATGAATAAGTAGTAACTATCACATGAAAACTAAGAAAAATGTGAAAGTAACTTAAAAACAGATTCAAGTATCAGAAATAATGTGATTTTGAAAAATCACTAAAAATCGTAGAGACATGGTTTGATGGTGAATAATATATTAAATTAAATCTTATTATGTCTATTTTCTTATGGAATAATCAAAACGGGTAAAGGTATTATATTTTATGAGATATCTGAGTTTTAGTGAAATAGGGTCAGAGAAAATTCTAGATCCCCTGTTTCAACTTTGGAAATTCACCATAAATTGTCAAAAAATAATTAGGTGGTTTAATTTATATGGTTAGAATAATTATTGAATATAGTTTTAATATAAACAAACGGTATAGTTATATTAATTTTGTATAGGGAGAAAAGTGGTTCGTAGTAAGTAGAGGTCAGTGCAGTCGAATTCTGAAACAGGGGTAACTTTAACTAATAAACTGTACTAATTGGTTAAGTCAAAAATTCTAGAAAAAAATTAGTAGATAGATATATGAGTCTAGTTTCAGGAAAAATTTACGGATCTTAATTTTGAGTTTTGAAACTCGAGAAATGAATTTTTAAGCAGCTATGACGCAGAAAAATAGTTTATTCCGAAAATTAAAATAAGTGGTTTAGAGTTGTTTAAAAGGTAAGATAAGTTTAGTAACACCTCAAGCTTGACTCCGGTGACGGTTTCGGGCATGGGGGCGTTACATTTATTGGTATCAGAGCAGGTTTAGTCGGTTCTCGGAACAGTTAGTGTGAGTAAATGTCTAGCTATACATGCCATACCTGTATTTTGATAGTGTGACGACTCCTGACGATTTTTAAATATTTTGTTTTATTGTAATGGATCCTGAGCGAACCTGGTGATGATGATGTAGAAAGTAATGCACTGCGCTCCCGGAAGGGGAAGCGCCATCCGAGAATAGGCGAGCAGTTAATCGGGGAGGAGTGACTCGAGAAGCTCTCTTCCAAGCTTTGAATAATTGGTTTGCCGAGTTCGTTCGCACGAATCCCAGAGTTAGACCTCCACCCCTCTTGACTCTCGGGCTACCCATGTAGCTCAAGCTTCCATGATCACAGTACAATGATAAGAGAAAAGCCACCAGTTGATAGAATCGGGAAACAAGGGGCAGAAGAGTTCCGAGCAACAAAACATGATGATGCAGAAAGAGCAAAATTTTGGTTAGAAAATACTATCAGAGTCTTTGATGAATTATCTTGTACACCCGAGGAATGTATGAAATGTGTAATATCACTTCTTAGAGACTCACCTACTCATGGTGGAAGACACTTGTATCGGTTGTACCAAAGGAGAGGATCACTTGGGATTTCTTTCAGGAGGAATTTCGTAAAAAGTACATCAGTCAGGGGTTTATTGACCAGAAGAGAAAGGAATTCCTGGAATTGAAACAAGGTAATATGACGAATCGATGAGATTGTGCATAAATTATCAGCAACTTAACAAGGTAACAGTAAAGAACAAGTATTCATTGCCTAGAATTGATGATCTGTTTGATCAATTGAAGGGAGCTACTGTGTTCTCCAAGATAGATTTGAGATCCGGATACTATCAGTTGTGAGTTAAAGAGTTAGAAGTCCTGAAGACTGTTTTCAGGACTAGGTATGGTCATTATGAGTTCCTTGTGATGCCATTTGACTTGACTAATGCTCCTGCCATTTTCATGGACTTAATGAACCGAATTTTTAGATCGTACTTGGATAAGTTTCTAGTTGTGTTCATTGATGATATCTTGATTTATTCTCATGATGAGACTGAGCATGCAGAGCATTTGAGAATAGTTTTACATATATTCTGAGAGATAATCAGTTGTATGCCAAGTTCAAGAAAAGTGAATTTCAGTTACGAGAAGTTGGTTTTCTAGGACATATTGTCTCAGGTGAAGGTATTAAGGTTGATTCGAGCAAGATTTCAGCCATTGTTAATTGGAAGCCTCCTAGAAATGTATCGAAGTTAGAAGTTTTCTTGGTCTTGCAGGATATTATAGGCGATTTGTATAGGGATTTTCCATGATAGCTACCCCAATCGATAAAATTGTCTGCGAAAGGATATCAAGTTTGAATGGGTGAGAAGTGTGAACAGAGTTTTGACAAGTTAAAAGCATTATTGACTAAAGCTCCTATTTTAGTACAACTAGAACCTGTAAGGAGTTTGTGATTTACTGTTGATGCGTCCATGAATGGACTTGGTTGTGTACTTATGCACGGGAAGGGAAGGTAATTGCTTATGCCTTTAGACACTAAAGCCACATGAGAAGAACTATCTCGATACATGATTTAGAGCTAGCATTGCCATTATTTTTTGCGTTGAAGATTTGGAGACATCATTTTCACGGTGAGAAGTGCCACATATTCACCGATCACAAAAGTTTGAAATTGAAGCAAAGAAGATGGCTAGAGTTGATTAAAGATTATGAGCTAGTGATCGATTATCACCCAGGTATGTGTGTAGAAGAATGATGAGCTTATTCGAAAGATCTTACAGAAGCACATAGTAGTTTTTTGTCTATTCATCCAGGTAGTACAAAGATGTATAATGATTTGAAGAAATGTCTTGGTGGGTAGGAATGAAAAGGGACATTTTGAGTTTGTTTCTAGATGCTTGATCTGTCGCCAGGATTGCCATTTACATCGAGAAAGAAAGATGCGAGTATGGGTTGTGATTGATAAGTTAACGAAGTCGGCTCATTTTATCCCGGTTCAGTATGGATTTTTCACTTGACAAGTTGGCCGAGTTGTATATTTGAGAGATAGTCGGACTACATGGGGGTAGACGAGGCTACATGGGAACTCGAAGAGGCTATGCGAAAAAACAGTACCCAAATCTCTTCACAGGTAAGATTTTCAGGGACAAAAATCCCTAAAGGGGGGGAGAAATGTAACATCCCGAAATAGGGCCTAAACGGAATAGTGGTTGCGAAACCACAAATTTGAGGTAGAAAATTTTATTTTATTATTATTTTGAGGTCTATGATATGTTTGCATGATTGTGTGAAAAGTTCGTGAAGAAATTCTATGCATAAAGTACTTAATTTGAAATTAGGGACTAAATTGAATAAATTGCAAAACTTGTGTTCTAGAAGTATTTTGCATAAAATTGAATTAGATTATTAATTAGAGGTCCTTAAAGAGTAATTTTACCAATTTCTAAGTCTATGGACAAAAATTAGGACATGGAAGGAATTTTTGAAAGTTTAGTAGTAAGGGCATTTTGGTCATTTAGTTATTAAAATGAATTAAAAACAAAATTAAAAGCCAATTTTTGTCCATCTTCTTCATTAGGATGAAATTTCAAAGGTTCTCCATAGCTAGGGTTTGTTTCAAGCTTTCAAGCTCCATGAGCAAGGAAAACTGAAATTCAAGCTAAAATGGAGAAAATACCAAGTTGTGGACGAAATGGTAAAAGTAGCTATTTTTGCATACGAGGTAAGTTTACAGTAAATAAATGCAATATTCTTTTATTTTACATTATTATTGTAAATTTCAAGCATTTATATACTTATTTTATGAGAATATTTAAAGTCAAATTAAAGGCAAAGTGACAGAGAAAAAGCATTAGGAAGCCCCGTTTGAACCTTAGGAATGATAGGATATTGGGGTTGACAGGACGGAGACAGATGATGAAATGAGCCATGTAAGTCCATATCAGATATATGGCTTTGGAGACAGGAATGAGCCATGTAAGCCCATATTAGATATATATATATATGGCATTGGAGACAGGAATAATTCATGTAAGTCCATGTCGAAGACATGGCATTGGCAGGATATTGATAGGCGAGAGCGACCCCAGTATCCTTAGTATTCCGAGTGGTTCAATGGGTCATTGTACACGTTAAATTACAGTGAATTATCAGCAAAAGGGAAGGTAGATTATATTTATGAATAGTGAAAGGTCGGGTAAGAAAGAAGGTAAGTAAGTAAAGAAGAAGGTAGAAAATGAGAAGTAAAGAAAGTTTATGAGGCTAGGTGACATTATGTATAATTATTCATTATGTTGAATGTTGTAATTTATTTGCTTGTAAGCTTACTAAGCCTAGTGCTTACTCTCTTTATTTTCTTTTTCTTATAGTTTTTATCTAGCCACTCGGGGATCGAAGGAAGCGTCGGAGACCCGATCACACTATCGAAGGAATCACATTGGTATAGTTAGACGTTTAGTTTTTTGTGTATGGCATGTATAGGAACTTGGTTTCTTTTGATATGATATGATCAATGAATGATGTGTAAATACTTGCTAGTGATTAGCTAATAGAATGGCTGATGATATACATGTTTAATTGTATGTATGAATAAGTAGTAACTATCACATGAAAACTAAGAAAAATGTGAAAGTAACTTAAAAACAGATTCAAGTATCAGAAATAATGTGATTTTGAAAAATCACTAAAAATCGTAGAGACATGTTTTGATGGTGAATAATATATGAAATTAAAGCTTATTATGTCTATTTTCTTATGGAATAATCAAAACAGGTAAAGGTATTATATTTTATGAGATATCTGAGTTTTAGTGAAACAGGGTCAGAGAAAATTCTAGATCCCCTGTTTCAACTTTGGAAATTCACCATAAATTGTAAAAAAATAATTAGGTGGTTTAATTTATATGGTTAGAATCATTATTGAATATAGTTTTAATATAAACAAACGGTATAGTTATATTAATTTTGTATAGGGAGAAAAGTGGTTCGTAGTAAGTAGAGGTCAGTGCAGTCAAATTCTGAAACAGGGGTAACTTTAACTAATAAACTGTACTAATTGGTTAAGTCAAAAATTCTAGAAAAAAATTAGTAGATAGATATATGAGTCTAGTTTCAGGAAAAATTTACGGATCTTAATTTTGAGTTTTGAAACTCGAGAAATGAATTTTTTAAGCAGCTATGACGCAGAAAAACAGTTTATTCCGAAAATTAAAATAAGTGGTGTAGAGTTGTTTAAAAGGTAAGATAAGTTTAGTAACACCTCAAGCTTGACTCCGGTGACGGTTTCGGGCATGGGGGCGTTACATTTGGGTATTGGCTTTTCATGATTTCTTCGGGCTCCCATGTGGCCTCTTCAACCCCATGTCTCTGCCATAACACTTGCACAATGGGAACTTTCTTCTTCTTCAATTGCTTAACTTTTCGAGCTAGAATCTCAACGGGTTCCTCACCATAAGACATATTCGATCTAATCTCTACTACTATTGGAGAAATCACATGTGAAGGTTCAGAATGGTATCGGCGTAGCATGGACACATGGAATACATCATGGATCTTTTCCAATTGTAATGGCAAATTTAATCGATAGGCTACCGGCCCAATTTTCTCAATCACCTCATAAGGTCCAATAAAACGCGGACTTAATTTACCTTTTTTGCCAAATTTGAGAACCTTTTTCCAAGGAGATACTTCTAGAAATACCTTATCACCAACTTGAAACTCGATTCCCTTCCGTTTCAAATCCGCATAGGATTTCTGTCTATTCGAAGCGGCCCTTAAACAATCACGAATCACCTTGACTTTTTCTTTGATCTCCTTAACTAAATCGACCCCGTGAATCTAGTTCTCTCTGAGCTCGGTCTAGTAAGGGCTTTCGGCACTTATGCCCATATAGCGCTTCATAAGGTGCCATCTTCAAACTTGTCTGAAAGCTGTTATTGTAAACAAACTCCACGAACGGCAGGTACTTTTCCCAACTGCCCTGGAATTCCAATACACAACATCGGAGCACGTCTTCCAAAATTTGAATTACTCTCTCTGACTAGCCATCGGTCAGTGGATCAAAAGTAGTACTAAAACTTAACTTAGTACCCAAGGCTTCTTGTAATTTCTTCCAAAACCTTGAGGTAAACCTCAAGTCTCTATCCAAAACAACCGACAAAGGTTCTCCATGAAGTCTCACAATCTCTGAAATGTATAAGTTGGCTAGCTTATCAAGCAAGAAGTCCGTACGCACTAGGATAAAGTGAGCCAATTTAGTCAGTCGATCAACTACAACCCAAATGGCATCTTCTTTCCTTGGGGTTATCGGCAAACCCGTTACAAAGTCCATAGTGATTCGATCCTATTTCCACTCTGGGACCATGATAGGCTGGAGTAAACCCGAAGGTACTTGGTGTTCGGCTTTTACTTGTTAGCATACTAAGCATTTAGCTATGAACTCTGAAATATCTCTCTTCATCCCCGGCTACCAATACATTTCCTTCAAGCCCTTGTACATTTTCGTACTTTTAGGGTGCACTGATAAACACCCGCGATGTGCCTCATCTAAAATTTTCCAAACCAACTCGGTATCCCTAGGAACACAAATCCTATCCTGAAATTTCAAGCAGCTCTCAGGACGAATTCGAAAATCTGATTCAACTCCCGATTCACACTAATTTCTCTTGGCCAACAATTCACTGTCCTTCGTCTAGGCTTCATAAATTTCTTGGAGAAATGTCGGTCTAGCTTTTAACTCTGCTAGAACCGAATCGTCCTCAGATAAAGCCAACTGGGCATTCAACGCTCTCTAAGTGAATAAGGACTTTCTACTTAATGCGTCAGCGACCACGTTTGCCTTTCCTAGGTGGTAGTCGATACTTAATTCATAATCTTTTAATAATTCCAGCCATCTCCATTGTCTCAGATTTAAATCCTTCTGAGTCATCAAGTACTTAAGGCTTTTATGATCGGTGTATACATGACATATTTCCCCGAACAAGTAATGTCGCCAAATCTTCAGAGCAAACACTATGGCTGCCAACTCCAGGTCATGTGTCTGATAGTTCTTTTCGTGAGATTTCAACCATCTCAAGGCATAAGCTACAACTTTGCCTTCTGGCATAAGCATGCATCACAACCCGTTTAGAGAAGCATCGCTGTAAATCACAAACTCTTTTCCTGATTCGAGTTGTACTAGCACAGGAGCCTCAGTTAACATCTTCAACTTCTCGAAACTCTGTTGGCTCTTATCCAACTATTCAAACTTAACATTTTTCTGCAGTAACTTCGTCATGGGTGTAGCAATCATAGAGAAGTCTTTTACAAATTGTCTATAATAACCCACCAAGCCTAAAAAGCTTCTAACTTCGATCACATTCTTCAGGGGTTTCTATTCAACAATAGCGAAAACCTTACTGGGATCAACCCTAATGCCATCACTCGAGACAATGTGGCCTAAAAAGCCGACTTCTCGAAGCCAAAACTCACTTTTACTAAACTTGGCATACAACTGGTTATCTCTTAGAGTTTGCTAACGGTTCTTAGATGTTCGGCACGTTCTTCCTCATCCTTAGGATAGATCAGGATATCGTCGATAAATACGACAACAAACTTATCTAAATATGGCTAAAAAATCCTATTCATTAAATCCATGAACACGGCGGGAGCATTTGTCAAGTCGAAAGGCATAACGAGAAACTCATAGTGGCCATACCTTGTCCTAAAGGCAGTCTTAGGCACATCTAGATCTTTCACTCGCAGTTGATAATAGCCGAATCTCAAGTCTATTTTAGAAAACCATGCTGTTGCTTTCAATTGGTCAAATAAGTTGTCAATTCGTTGTAATGGGTATTTGTTCTTAATTGTCTTCTTATTTAACTGCCATTAATCTATGCATAACCTTATAGATCCATCCTTCTTTTTCACAAATAGCACTAGAGCGCCCCACGGTGAAAAAATTGGTCTTACAAAACCCTTATCAGTTAACTCTTGCAATTGCGACTTTAGTTCTTTCAGTTTATTTGGAGCCAATCGATACAGAGCAATCGAAATAGGCATTGTCCCTGGCATTAGCTCTATAACAAATTCCACTTCTCTGATAGGAGGCAACCCAGGCAACTCTTCTAGAAATACATCCACATATTCGCATACAACTAGACTCAACTTTTAGTTCAGACTCCTTAGTATTTATTACAAAAGCCAAATAAGCTTCACATCCTTTCCTCAAGCATCTCTGAGCAGACATCGAGGATATTACCATAGACAAGTTCCTCAGCTCATCTAATCCAGCCCAAAGGTTTTCACCGTTTTCACATTTCAATTAATGACTTTTTTTCTACAGTTTACCACAGCATCATGGAGTATCAACCAGTCCATACCCAGTATGACATCAAACTCATCGAATGGTAATAGCATTAAATCAGCCAAAAAACAATGACCTTTAACTACTAAGGGACATTTCTTGCATACTTTATTGACTATCATATGTTTTCCTAATGGGTTTGACGCTTTAATCATGAACTCTGTAGACTCAACAAGCATATTCATGTTAGACACCAATTTCATGCACACATACGAATGAGTAAAACCAGGGTCAATTAAAGCAATAACAGTATTATCATGAAGAGAAAATGTACAAGTGATCACATCAGGAGAAGACGCATCTTCACGTGCACGTATGGCGTAAGTTCTAGCTGGAGCCCTAGCTTCAGATCTCACTGTGGAGTCTCTCGTCACATTTTTACTACTAGCCCCAGCTCCAACATTCTGTTGGGGTCTTCCTCTCGAATTGGCACCACTTGGCCTTGCAGCTTGAGATTTTTCTTTCTCAATCATCTCGGGGCAATCCTTGATAAAGTGGTCTTAAGAACCACATCGGAAACAGGATCCGTCACCCATTCTACACTTGCCAAAATGGTTCCTACCACAGCATTGACACTCTGGCCTAGAAGATCTAACATTGCCCACACTGGCCACCGATGTAGCCCAAGACTTAAAGTTCAAATCTTGCTTCTTACGATCTCAATATGAGTGTCCAGCTAATGCATAAGATCGAGAGTAGACGTCTCTAGATTCCTTAGACTATCACATGTTTGCCTAATGGATTTGCCACTTTAATCATGAACTCTGTAGACTTAACAGACACATTCATGCTAGACACCAATTTCATACACACATATGAATAAGCAGAACCAAGGTCAATTAAAGCAATAACAATATTATCATGAAGAGAAAATGTACCAGTGATCACGTCGGGAGAAGACGCATCTTCACGTGCACGTAAGGCGTAAGTTCTAGCCGGAGCCCTAGCTTCAGATCTCATTGTGGAGTCTCTCGTTACATTCTTACTGCTAGCCTCAGCTCTAACATTCTTCTGGGGTCTTCTTCTCGAATTGGCACCACTTGGCCTTGTAGCTTGAGATTTTTCTTTCTCAATCATCTCGAGGCAATCCTTGATAAAGTGGTCTTGAAAACCACATCAGAAACAGGATCCGTCACTCATTCTACACTTGCCGAAATGGTTCCTACCACAATATTAGCACTCTGGCCTAGAAGATCTGACATTGCCCATACTAGCCATCGATGTAGCCCGAAACTTAAAGTCTAAATCTTGCTTCTTACTATCTCGATATGAGTGTCCATCTGATGCATGAGATCGAGAGTAAAAGTCTCTAGATTTCTTAGACTGAGATGGGAATGACTTGCTCGCATGTCTCTTTCTTGTATCTCTAGTCTCAGCCTCTATCTTCCTCTTTTCCTTGATCAACTTCTCGGCTTTATAAGCCCGATCAACTAGTACTACAAACTCTTTCAATTCAAAGATGCCCACTGATAGTCTAATATCCTCATTAAGTCCGCCTTCAAATCTCTGACACATCTTAGCCTCGGAGGGTATACACTCCCAAGCATACTTACTAAGTCTGACGAACTCTCTTTCATATTCAGTAACCGCCATGCGGCCTTGTTTCAAATCAAGGAATTTCTTACGCTTTTGGTCCATGAATCTCTCACTAATATACTTCTTCCGGAATTCCTCTTAAAAGAATTCCCATGTGACCCTTTCGTGAGATACCACTAAGACTAGCGTCTTCCACCAGTGGTATGTCGAGTCCCTCAGCAAGGATATGGCACACTTCAAGCATTCTTCGAAAGTGCAAGATAACTCGTCGAATACCCTTATGGTATTCTCAAGCCAGAATTCTGCTCCTTCGGGGTCATCATCTTTATTAGCACGAAACTCCTCAGCTCTATGCTTTCGGATCTTGTCCACTGGGAGTCTATTCACTCTCATAGGGTCCACACCCTGGGGTGCCACAGGTGCAAGTCGAGGAATAGATGGGGGTAGAGGAGGTTGCGCATTCGGGTTTGCTTGGACGAACTCCGTGTACCACTCATTCATCATGTGGAGAAAGGCCTCTTGAGCCCCTTCTCCCCCTCCCTAACTAACCGTGAGAGGTCGATTATCTGATGGCACCGCCCATTCTGCGAGAGCCGGTGCGTTACTTTCTACATCGTTCACCATAGTTCGATCAGGATCCATTACTATATGAAAACACAGTTTAGAAAGGTCAGGAGCCGTTATACTATCACAATTTATTTATGGCATGTATAGCTAGACTTGTACACACACTACGTTTGTCTGAGAACCGACTAAACTATAGCTCTGATACCACTAAATGTAACACCCCACACTCGCATCCTACGTCAGTACGAAATACGAGGTGTTACCAAACTTGAACTCGTACTTGCAACCATTCCCGAGTCACCAAGACTTGGACCAAATTAAAACTTATTTAATTCTACTTAAACTCTTTATTACGGACCTACTAGCCCCGAATCATTCAATGAGAGTCATCCAGGACCATCCCGAGCCCTTAACCCAACTATACAATTTTTTTACCTTTAAAGCGGGGTACACACTCGTGTGGGTAGGCCGTGTGACCTCACACGCCCGTATGGCTTAGGACACGTTCAAGTCCCTCGCCCATGTGGCCAATTTATTTTCACAATTTTTTTTCATAAATCAAGTGCAGACTTCACACAGCCTGGACACACACCCATGTCCCTTGCCCGTGTTCCTCACACGACCTCGACACGCCCGTGTCTATGGCCTGTGGAGCTCTCTGTTTGTGATATCATCAACAACTAGAGGTACACGGCCATGGCACACGGCCGTGTCCATAGTCTGTGTACAAAAACCTGGGTATTCTGTTTCTGACGTCAACATACCCAAAATGTCACACGGCTAAGGTACACGCCCGTGTGCTAGGCCGTATCCACCATAAGGCAGAGACACATGGCCGTGTCTCTGCCCGTGTGTTTACTACCATGCATTCTTACTTTAAATTTTACGTGCAGGGGACACACGGCCGGACCACACGCCCATGTGTCTACCCGTGTAGACAAAATAAGGCTATTTACCAAGCCTTTTTGCCACCCTTACTCACACAACCTACATAATATCATCCAAAACCCATACAAGTCTATATCAAACAACCAAATTAGCCTCAATAGACAATATCTCATTTGAACACATTCATGAAACACTATCTTACATTCATATAAGAACTTTCAATATTAGCCATTTCTCATGGCCTTATACAAAACAAATCAAATATTAGATTAAGCCAACATACTTGGCCAATCAACAATAACACAAGACTCAAAAAGCCTTAGTCCTATACATGCCATAATCAAAATAAATGATTCCAACTATACCAAGAGACTTCAAATATCAGTGTGACTGGCTTCCCCGACGTGACTGATGATCCACGATCTACTTTGATGGCACTATAAGAAAGGAAAGGAAGGAGGGTAAGCTTGGGAGCTTAGTAAGTACATATATGCAAATAAAGTGTGATTAAATAATATACCAAATGATAACATATCATACTTAAAATAAAAGATGTAAATCACTTAAAATTCTCTATCTTACTCTTTATTTCCTTCACATATACTTGTCATATTCCATCATATGCTCAGCTCAAATCCTGAGTTCAGTATACATACCTCATCGGAATCTCATCAACTAAGTCTTTGAGTTACCTGTTGAACGCTCGCGATACTTACGGATATATGGGGAATTTGCACCCAAGTGCCTTATAAGTTTAGTAGCCAAAGCTACCCCACACTATGAAATGCTCTCATTTTGAGCTACTCATGGGCCTTTTTATTAAGTCAGTGCCTGGAGCCCATAGTGTTATCATGTAACATACGCTCATTGAGCTACTCACGGGTCTATACACAAAGTCAGTACCCAGACCCACGTTACATATTTCATTCATCTCATAAACTCAGACATATATCATAAGTTCAGACCATTTAATTCCCATGGCATCCCCTTTTTGTATCTGATACTAAATCTAGGGTTCAACGGGGTTTCTTATCTAACCGGGTAGCATTTCACTTGCTCACAATGTACTTTACTCTCATAACACATCATTTACATTATCATGGCAACAATTGAAATTTGGTAACATGAATACCATAAAGTAATTACACATGTATATCATTCAATATATTTCAAAATAAGCTTTAATAACACATTATTTACATATGCACTTACCTCGATACAAAATGATGAAAACGAGTTCAATCTTCGTAAACTTTGCTCTTACCCCGATCAAGACGCGAATCATGTTTCTCTTAATCTATATTAACAAAATTCATTCATTCCATCAGCACAACAATCTAAACACTTGAGAATGCATAATTGGGCAAAATGACCATTTTGCCCCTAAACTTTTACAAAATGACCATTTTACCCCTAGGTCTGAAAATCGATTTTCATCACGTTTTCTTACAAATTAGACCTATCCAAATGCTTTTTATAACTAGAAGCAACCCAAATTCTCATTATTTCATATATTTATCAACTATTTTACAACTTATGCAAAATGACCCTTTTAGGTGTTTTCATGCTAACACTTTTCACAAAAGTTGTTTATAACATACCCAAGACTCATATTCTTCCATGAAATTTCAGAAAACACCCTATATTCTCTCATATTAAAACCCTATACTTTTCACCATTTTGCAAAATAGACCCCTCATTTGAAAGCTTATGTTTCAAGAGTCTCAAAAATGTAAAAATCATGAACAAAGAACACAAAAATCACTTACTAGTGAGTCAACTAAGTAGCTGAAATTTTGAGCTTCTAAAACCCTTAGAATGGCTGAAAAAATCAGTAGAGAAGAAGCTAGAGAAAAGATGATATCTTTTCTTCTTTATTTTATTTTTTTCTAGTCAAAATTGGTCACCAACTCACCTAATTTTGACTAATTTGTCTCCTCTATGTCTCTATGGCCGGCTACTATGTTTCTAAGGGTCTAATTGCCCTTAAAAGACCCTCAATTTAAGTCTCATGGCAATTTAACACCCTTAGCTATAAATTTAAGACTTTTGCACTTTATGCGACTTAGTCCTTTTTCACAATTAGGCTCACAAACTTTAAAATTAATGCATCAAAATTTTCATACACTCATATAAACATGCTATGACCTCAAAATAATATTTAAAATTATTTCTTGATCTCAAATTTGTGGTCTCAAGACCACTTTTCTGACTAGGCCCTAAATCGGGCTGTTACAAATTGCTTCTAGAACCCAAGTTTTACAATTTATTCAATTTGGTCCCTAATTTCCAATTGGACACCTTATACTTGAAATTTTTTCATGAAACTTTAACACATGCTTATTTTCATATCCTAGGCCTCATAGTAATCATAAAACAAATACTTTAAGGTCGGATTTGTGGTCCCGAAACCACTATTTCTACTAGGCCCAATTTTGGGATGTTACACTTTGCCCCTATTGGCAAGCCAATTAATGTGAACTAAACAACTCAAAATAATAATAATAATAATAATGACAAATAAAAAGAAAGTATTAGGTTGACTCAAGGTGTTTGGTCAAAGTATTCAAAATTTTCATGTTATTAAAAAAATTTTAATAATTAATTTGTTAAACATATTTTAATAATAATTTTATTTAATATTTAGCTGAAAATATTATGTTGATATCATTTTTAAAATAAGTGCTGAAAACATTTTTTTTAAAGATAAATATTCAAAGTATTATGATTAACTTTTATAAAAAAAATGAAAATAAAAATAAAATATGTTATTTTTATTTTTAAATGTTGTGGTATAATAAATAAGATTTTATGTTAAACCTTAAAAAATTTTCATCACATCATTTTCAAAATTGTTCAAGCACTTGAAAAATTTTACAAAGGTTCAAAATTGTTTAAGCACTTAAAAAATTTTACAAAGGTTAAATGCTCTTTAAAATCATGCAAAGTTTATTTTGATATAGCTTGGGTTGTGGCCCGATACATATAACTATGTATTAGATTCGGAATTTGGGAGATCAAATTATCCTTTGAATATTTAAGGGTGTCAAACCCCAAATGAGGATGAAACGAACCTCAAACCTCGAGGTATCAGAACACAACCTCAAGGTCCGGTGCTTAAGGTTTTAATGGTCATATTATTTAAGCAAGGTATCGGTACATAGACCTTTACAATTGCATTTAACACTTGATTTAATGTCTTCAACGGCTCAATTTTCCCTCTAACTACTCCAAACGATTAGAAACCAATGAAAATACATAAACAAAGCTCAAAAACATATAGAAGAAGATAAGAAACAAGTTCACAAAGCTTATTGTGCAAATTTTCAATCTTTCACTTGTAATTCTCATATTTCTCTTTTACATACTTGAAATTTTATTTAGATTATAATTAACTCACAAAATAATCATATACAAATTTAATTTTGATAAAGATTAATAAATTAAAATTTAAAAAGCATTGAATGAGCAGTTAAACTGTAAGATTTGAGGGATTGTGCAAATTCAATTTTTTGCGTTAATATTAGGAGTGAAAATATTAAGAGGAGACTAATTAGTATTTAAAAATTTCTATAAAATTTTCTAAAATATGAGAAAAGGAAAATAAAGTTTGGAAAATTGAATTATATATCCTAATTGCATATTTCCATTATCATAGCTTTTTACAAATAAGGATTTCTGAATTTACTATTAAAATTGATACTTTTTGAGGACAAGTTATCAATTAGTAACCCTTCAATTACAAATTATTATAAAGATGAACTAAACAATAAAACCTCTAGGAAGGTATGTGTTTGCAAAGTTCAACTCATTAAACAAATGAGAATGAGATTAAGAAAATATTTTACAAGTATAAAGATTATGTACAAGAGAAAAATGTCGATATCAGTTTCTTTTAAAAACACTATTTCAGCAAAATAATTTATTATGATTATTTTGAATGGGTGTCTTTAAGAAAAAACAACCTACATAACATTTTTACTAAAATAATTAAGGATATTAATTATTTAGATTTAGTAATATCATTATATTAATATAGAGATCAAATTTTACACTCCAAAAAATAATAAACAAATCACAAATTCAAACATAGTAAAGGAATCTAAACCATAATACAACTCAAGACAATCAATGCCTAATTCAAATTATACCGAAAACAGTAAAAATAAATCTCAAATTGTAACATGGTAAAAGGATTAGAACCATAATATGACCAAAGAAAATATGTATAGGGAATAGATCTTAAATTTAAGCATGGTAAAGAGATCAGAATCATAATGTAATTGAAGACAATTTACGTTTAAGATAATTATCTCTAATGTCTTTTTTGTACGTTTTTATTATCGCAATACAAAAAATCCTAATTTAAATAATAAAATATTACTTTTTTATATATTTAAAAGTTTATAATGAAATTGTAATAAAATACGAATACAAACCATTATTTAATATTTATCAAATTTTATTTATTCAAAATTTATATTCAATTGATTTTAATATGATAATAAACGCATAAAGGCTCACAAAAAATATTAAATGTGTATAACGTGTGATTGACTTATTTCAAATTATATAATAATGATTAAATTTTAATTTTGATAATTTTTTTTACATTTATTTTTGAGATTTAATCTTTATATTTAATTTTTTTATATATTTAATACTTTAATTTTTATAATGTCATTAAATAATTTTGTAGACACTCAACTTTGCCCGGGCCCAGAAATAAGTCCAAAAACAAAAATAATAAACCTAAAAAAAAAAACGAAGTACAAGTTCAGTCCAGAATTACAAATATAATTTGGTCCGATCGGAATGGCCCATTACTTGAAAAGATTTAAGGTCCATCTACAAGCTTGACTCATATAGAAATATAATCTTCAATGATATACAATCTTAGATGTGATATGTAATTTTAGATATGAGACAATCTTAGATATGATTGCAATCTTAGATATGATATGCAATCTTAGAAGATATGATTTTGTAATCTTAGAGATTTAATTTATAGATACCTTTTAATCTTAACTGTTGATGTAATTGATCTGTACCGTTGGATTTGAGGAGGTTCAACTATAAATAGAGGCTTATCCCTTCATTGTAAAGATACAGGAGTTTTGGGAAACAATAAAAATTTTTTGAGAGCTTTCACTCAAATTTCTCTCCCTCTTATGTTCTTATTTTCTACTGTTTGTTTTTATTTTATTCTTTGTTCATCTTCGTTTTTCAACCCTTTTTATTTTGATTTAATCCATGTTTCCCTGATTTTTTTATATATTTTTTTATTTTTTAATAATTTTAGTATCATATCAAACTACTTCATTTTTAATAAATTTTTTTTTTAGTATTACTCTTAGTAAATTATTTTTTAAAATTTTACTCAACTCATTATTTTAAAAAATATATTTCATTTAATTGTCATATTTTATCCAAAAGTTTTTCTAAAATGAGGCAATGTTTTTTTTCGTATTTAGGAATTCGGGAAATAGTGCCCTAACATGCTGGGTTGTGATTTCCCGTTTGTCTAAATGCCTAAAGTATCCTTCTAAATAGATTTTGTAAATCACGAGATGATTTCAGTTACGAGATTTTAAGAATATCGTGTCCTATCATGTTAGATGTGATGTTTGTATTCTTTCGGAGCTAAGGAATCTCGATTTTTCAACTTAAATAATTCTTGTTTTAAAAAAGGGATCTTATTTTTAAATCCTTTCAAATTTTGACATTAAGACAGTAAATCTATTCAATTTGGTACCAATTTTGGGCGTTATGAGGTGCTAATCCTTCCTAAATGCGTAACCGACTCCGAACCTATTTTCTAAATTTTCGTAGACCAAAACGTTTTATAAGGTGATCCAATCACACCTGAAAAGGTTGGTGGCGACTCCCATTTTCGTTTTTCAAAAGTCGATCCCCGTTTTTCAAACATCCCTTTAAAAAATGGTTTCGACAAATTTAAATACTTTATTCTTATTTAAATACTTATGTAAATTTTTAAGACCGGTTAGTTCTATTAAAAATTTTTGTTAAATTCAAATCTATTAAATAATGTCATTTTTTATTAAATGATTATCAAGTGAGTTTTTTTTAAAATTCAAAATGCCGTATTAATAAATTTAATATAAAAAATTAACAACGTTAATAATTAAATCTAAATTTTTAAATTTAAAAAGTAAAGAGACTAAAGTTTTTTATAAATAAAAATATGAAGACTAATGAAAAAATATGGTGTAAAAAATAATTAACTCGAAACATCAGCCACAAACTATACTAATTATAGATAAAAATTCAAACTAAATTAATATCTTGAGTGTTCTAGTATCAATTCAGAAAGTGTAATTAAAACAATCAGATTTAATCAGAAAAAGTGTGTGTAGGGCAAAACAGATAAAAAGTTATTTATTTTGAATTAGTGGCCTTGCTCTTCGTTAATCATATGCCGTAGAATTGGGCTTCACACCATTCAACTGGTTCTACCTATGCTGTAGATATTAGTTCAAGTTAGACATTTTTCGGCCTAACAGGGCCCAAGGATTTTTTTGGCACGTGCAAATAGAAAGAAAATCGAAATTTTTTCTATTTTTTATTCGTCAAATTCTGTTATCAGACTCTTTACTTTGCATAAATTATGGATTTAATATCTATATTTTAATTTGATGAATTTTAATTTCTATACTTTTCAAATTTTAAAATTTTAATCCTGATCTAATGGCAACAGTTAAATCTATTTGGTATTATGTTATTAATTCTATATTATGCGTAAAGTTATAGATTTAGTCCGCATTCACCAATTGAATCATTCTTAGTGGTTTTATTTTTTTAATTTCAAAATTTTAGTCTTAATGCAAATGACAATTGTTAAATCTATTAACTAATTTCTTGTGAGTAATATGTTAAAATAACAAACAGACATAGCATTACACATGTGATAATATATTTAACATATCAAATTTTAAAAATAACAGGATTTAACTTAATGGATTTAATAGTTACCATTTCGTTAGGACTAAACTTTTCAAATTCTAAAAGTACAAAGACTGAAAATGACCAAATTAAAGTATAAGTACTAAATCCGTAACTTATGCAAAGTATAGGGTTTATTAGCATAGTTTAACCTTTTTTATTGATATGTTTGAAAATGGAAAATATTTTTCTTCTTTAGTGTTTGATATGTTTATTAAGGGTTTTTTTATAATACTTTTTTATATAAAGGTTTATTTTAATATTTAAAAATAAATATTATATATAAAAATAAATGATACTTGTACAGAACAATTTCCTTACGTGCAATAATTATTGAAAAATTTTCAATAAATATTAAAATATAGGTAGTAAATAGAAAAAAGAAAATTTCAATAAATATTATGCTTAAGAAAATATTTTATGTTATATATATTAAATTGTAAATTTGTATAGAATGTGGTTTAAAGCTAAATCTGTAATGGGTGATGTTTTTCATTTGCTCATATTTATATGCAAAATTTTGGTTTTTTATACTAAAAATTTTGTATTATTTTACGATCAAACAGGTTTTATTGATTAAATAATTATTATGGATTAGATATGAAGTATTGAGGTAGCTATATAATAGTTTTTAGAATGATTGGTCCAATTGGTTCAAATTAAATAAATTATTAAAAAATTATAAAAAAATTAAAAATTAAAAATTTGATTCAACTAGGCCAATTGGTGTTTTAGCTTAGCTCAATTAGTCCATACCGATTCATGTGTCAACTAATTTTTTACCTCTCACTAGACTGATACCCTAGTTGGTTCTTAATCCAATTGGTCCAATCTAGTTTAGTTTGAAATTTAGAATATTTTTTATATTTTAAAAATAAGTTTTAAAAGATTAAATTACCAAAAAATGCCGATCTTTTTTCAAAATTACCGGAATAGGTCAATTTTTGGAATATTTACGGGTATTGACGATTTAGGGAAAACGTTTTTAGCTAAAAGCACTTTCAGTGTGTCACCAGTTAAACGCTTCCAGTTGGAAGCGTTCCCCTCCCCCCCCCCCAACGGATACTTTTCCAACCGCATTGCCCCCCCAAACGGTAAAAAAAAAAAAAAAGAACACCATAAAAAAAACCCCACCTTACTCATTTCTCACAATATTCTCTTAAAATTCTCTCAAAATTCTCTCAAATACTCTCTTAAATTTATTATTGAAATTCTATTTCTATCTAAAATATATTTTCTATTAGATTTTTTATTAATATTTTTTGAATATATTTTTTAGAATTAATTCGTGTTCTGTATAATTAGTAATGGTCGGTTCTCTATTCCATCATTCAATTGCAAATGGTAAGAATAATTTTTAATAAATTTCAATTTTGTTTAATTTTTTATTTTATTGTTATATATTAACTTAATATTTTGTATTTTTTTTACGTAAATAGGCGGAATATCAAATATTTGTAATCTACCCAGTCCTCTATTATCGTTTATTGAACCATACTTGAGGGAAGTCGATTTTTGGCATGTGGCCCTTGTAGGCCAATGGTGTAAGTTGGACCTAAAACTCATAAGTGCGTATGGTGGAGAGGTGGAGACCGGAGACGCACACATTCCATCTTCCATGCGGCAAGTGTACTATCACTCTGAAGGACATGCATTTACAGTTGGGGTTACCCGTGGATAGGTCAGTAGTGATTGGCGAGACGAATGTGGTGAACTTTTGGTTTAGTTCCGGAGACGATTTATGGAGGTCAGATTGAAATGGCTTGTTCATGAAGAACTTTCGCGACATTGGATGAGGATTCGACTGAAGTCAAAAGAGAATGACACACTCGGGCATACATCCTTCAAATCATCGAAGGTATCCTAATGACAAACAAGTCACGAACACTTGTCCACTAAGGTGGCTGTTGAAACTCATCGATTTTAGAGGACTGGGTGAACTCAATAAGGGGTCCGTCGTGTTTGAGACATTGTACCGGGAGATGTATCGGGCGACGCAACCAGGAAAAATCAAAATTGATGGTTGCATTTTACTATTGCAACCATGGCCGCAATACCGTTTTCTATTTTTACATCCTCGAGCAAACTACCAGTACATATTCTCACTCGTAACAAGGTAAAATTTAGTAGATATTTTAATAATAAAGTTTATTTAGATAAATATTATTATGCTAACAAGTTATTTAAATAGGTGGAACCATGGGCCAAGTCACATGGGATTACCTGCTAAGCTCCAAGATATACAACTTTTGTTAGACCAACAATCAGAAGTAGAGGTAAATATTTATTTAAAATTGAAACTAAATAATATTAATGTAGTTGATTTCATATTTAGTAGTATATATATAACTAATGTTTTTATCACGTTAATATAGCTTGAATGGATGCGATACGAGGATCCGACAATTCGAGAAGTCATCCCCGATGAATTCTTTGTGAATTCTAACATTTGGCACGTGAATGTCCCATTGGTAGTGTACGCTACCATCGAGATACACGAGACCGATAGAGTGTTACGATAGTGCAGATTCTAGCAATCAATTCCTGTGGCACCTCAAGACCTTGATGTCTGCATCTTATCAACTTGCGGCGACCGAATAAGAATTAGTTGGTATTTCACTCCCAACATATCAACATGTGGAATAATCAATATGATTTCTTACCTACTTGCGAACCTATTACCGCTCCGGAGTTAGCATGAGATCTAGAATACATATCATGGTTTAGGATCCATGGCAGGCCATATTTGTACAGAGAAGAGGCGAGGCGCCGACATCCCTATAGAGTAGGCCATGACGGCCTCCTTTAAATCCAAGGGCTAGCGATGCGAGTACATCATCAGTGCCCACGCAAGAACCAGCACCGACGACCACAAAACCGATACCCACACCACCCACCAGTCAATATGTATCGTCTTATTCTGGTGCGTATTCTAACCCTATCATCTTCACATAAGCACCATATATTGCACCACATTTTTTTGCTTCTAGTCTTATATCAGGTTGGAGTGTAATACATCATG
This sequence comes from Gossypium anomalum, assembly GCA_025698475.1. Lineage (NCBI taxonomy): Eukaryota > Viridiplantae > Streptophyta > Magnoliopsida > Malvales > Malvaceae > Gossypium > Gossypium anomalum. The sequence goes on along the minus strand of CM046963.1, from coordinate 27,034,085 downwards.
AATGTATTACATGCCTATGCCATCAGCACTTCTGACAACGACGATGCCGACGACGATGTATAGGCCGTATATGTTTTAGGCACCAATGGATAGTCCACTCATTATCCCATGAGTGTATAGGACTTAACATAGTTATGCTCATTCGCTGATTGTGACACGAACACCTCCGAGATCTTTGCTCTACTAAGTTGGGTCACCTTCCCAACCACTTATTCCTAGACCGAAGGATGCATAATGGAAACCGAGAATGCAAGGATCGTAATTAACCCAAGGCGAAGAAAAGGAGCTACCGAAGTCACAACCCCAATGACCACAACCCCGCCCAGAGGTTGAACCAAAAAGGAATTCAGCGTGCAACCGTCGACCACCCAATGTGGCACAGATTTTGACCGGCATCTGGATTGATTGTATTGATAATTTTTATTCTTATGTTTTTAGAGGAAAATTGTTATCATTTAACAAATTTAAAGTTGATATTTGTTATCATTTCACAAAATTAAAGTTGATATTTGTTAGCATTTCACAAAATGAAAGCTAATATTTGTTATCATTTCACAAAATCGCGCATTTACATATTACAATGGAATTGATATTTGTTTTCTAGTTTGCATCTTCCTTGGTTGGTTTGACCTATCCCAAATATCTGTGTTATCATGTATTCGAGTCGACATCGGTCGACCTTTTAGTTTGCGACGCAATAACCTATTGGGTAACAACTTAAATGAAGCACTTGATACAGGCGACCACATATGATTGGTGTAAATACGAATATTTTAAATATCAAATTCAATAATTACAATTATTATGTTAAAAGTTTAATCAATTTAAAATTTAAAACCCTAAACCCTAATTTTAAAACCCTAAACCTAAACTTAACACACTAAAAAACCTAAAGCCCTAATATAACATGGGGAAAATGAGCGTTTTCCCAAAATCGGCCTATTCCCATAAATATTCTAAAAATCGGCCTATTCCGGTAATTTAAAAAAATAACATTTTTGGGTAATTTAATAGTTTTAAAACAATATTTTATTTTTGAATTTTGAAGTTTAAAGAGTTTTATTTTTTACATTTTTAAATTTTTATGATTTTTTGTTTAAAATAAGAAAAAAATATTATTTTTTAAAAATTATGTATTTTTAAAGGGTGTGGATTAAACTGACAAAAAACTATAAATGTTTAGGGTTAAAAAATTATTTTACCATTGATATTGTTAACTTTAATGTGCAAATTAAATGAACGAACCAAAGTTTTTAAATAAAAAAATACAAAGACTTAATGTCTCAAAAAAAAAGTATAAGGTCTAAATTTTAAAAGAGTACAGTGACATATGATATATTTAAACCAATTCAATATATATATATATTTTATACAATGCCTAGAATTACTCATAATTCCTCCTAATTTTTAAATAGAAGGATAAATACGATTCAACATGCTCGAACTCATGTCTTTCTAAATAAACAACAATACCAATATTAATTAAGTTAAAATTCAATCAACAATTTTATATAATTTATCTCTATCTAAAAAAGTTTACATGATGGTCTTATAAAATTATATGATTTGTTTTTTTAAAAGCAATTATATGATTTGCTATTATATCATATACATATTATTTTTTTGTCACAATTAAAACGTTACCTCTTTCCTAAATTAATTTAGATATGATGCTACAAATTCTAATTCAAAATTTTTAAGGAAAGACTGTAGAATACATAAAGAATAAGGAAGGGTTAATTTGATGTTTGTGGATTCATATGTGGATTCCATTCCGACCCCATAACTGATTCTCCACTATCTCCTTCTGTCTCTTCTGTTAAAGAGATGAGATGAGTGCACTATATTCCCCCTATACAGAATCAAATCAATTTCACTAGTAGTTTGGCCACAATTCTTTAGACCTTTGATTTATTAAAGTATTTATTAGGTTAAAAGAGTTGGAATTTCATATTCGATTTTGAGTTTTTACTATTCAAATTAATTTTTAAATAAAAACATTTAAACTTCAATGAAAGAATAAATGAGAAGCTCCAAAATTAACTTAAACAAAAAAAAAAAAATAATAAAACCTAAATATTAGGATAAGTGCCTAATTTATATATTGATATAAAAATAATTATCAAATTTAGAAATTAATATAGACAAGTCGATTGAGTCTTAACTCGATTAGTATGTGAATTGTTGTCTTGTTGTCAATGTATGAGGATGTGGATTCAAGTGCACTTAAACATATTATCCTCCTATTTATGAGTTGGGGGAGTAACTATAGATAATTGACGAAAAAAAATAAATATAATTAAAATCTATAATAAAATTGTTAAAAAAATTAATATTAAAAAAAATAATTCAAACCTCCTCTATGTAAACCATTGCCAAATTCTTATAAAAATGCATTAACCCTGTTTTCTTTTACTTGAGTTTTTTTTAACTCCATAATTGTCACCTCGAAACGGTGGTTCCCCTCCCAAGGCTCCCCAACGATCTCTACTTAAACCATCCTACTACCAACCTCTCTTCTTATACCTCTCTCTCCTCTCCTCTCCCCAATCCATTTTTCCTTTACATTTCAAAGGTAATTTTTCTAACTCCAAAACCTCTTCCTTTCAACTACAAATATAAAGAAATGTATGTATGTATATATATATTTCATCGCTTCAGTTTGTTCTCTTCCTTCCTTAGTAAGTTTGTGGCCAATTTTGTGGCTTTCATTTCATGAGCTTTCTTTTCTCTTCTCTTCTTATTTCATTGCTCAAAATTTTGCTTCTCCTTTTTGTTTCAACTTCAATACCCATTTCCAAAGGATCTGCAATTCGAATCATCTTTTTTTTTTTCAGAATTAAAACAGGTAAAGAAGAGTTTGTTATAAAAGAAATGGTTGCAAACAAAAACCTGCAGAAGAGCTACTTCGATGTGTTGGGTCTCTGCTGCTCATCTGAGGTCCCTCTGATAGAAAACATATTGAAATCACTTGAAGGTGTGAAAGAAGTGTCTGTGATTGTTCCTACCAGAACTGTCATTGTTCTTCATGACAATCTCCTCCTTTCTCAGCTTCAAATTGGTAATTCCCAACTTAATTCTTCTTCTTTTAATTTATGTTTACATTTTAGCAATTCATTCTTTTCAAACTAACACATTTGTGTGATATAAAAGTACAATTTGATCTTCTTCTTATTACTATTTTATATGTGATCTTATCAATTCTTAAACGTTTTATTTTTGTTTTTAGTTTTTAAATATGAGGTTAAAATATAATATTTTAATTTTTGTGATGCTTTTGGAAGGGGAGTTAATTTAACTGCCAAATATGAGTGGAATCTTACCTCACCAATGTTGTAACCTGAATTTTTATCTTATTTTTTTATTAGAAAGATGTGATTTCCTTTTATTAGTTTGTCTGCAATGCTATATATTAAACAATTTATTAACAAAACAAAAAAGTTTTTTTTTTTTTTTTTTATTTTGGAAAAAAAGAGAAAGCAAAAGATAGAGAGAAACCGGACGATGGGCCATGTGATTCACATGACTTGCGGGACTCTACTTGTGTAACTGTGTTCCAATATTTCTGCTTATTTTACTTTCCCTTTTTATTGATATTATTTATAAAATATTTTATTCATAACAAACAAACTAATCATCGCATAAAAACTAAATAAGCCTATTTATGTCTTTTTTAGATGAAATCTATTGTTTCGTATGTTTGAAAAAAACAAACAAACTATCATTTATTTAAAAATTTGTATACACTCACTAATTATGAAAATATATACTTTTAAAAAATAATATTTTAAATATTACATAAAATACTAATGATAAATCAGTTTAAATATTACATAAAATTTGATTTAGTTGTTTTTTTCCCATGACATCTTACAGAAAAACTGACACTGAATCCTGTTTTCCCGAATAAAAGAAAAAGTAAAAGGTTAAAAAGGCCTCTGAATTTTATTCTAGTCTTATACCTTCTTTACAGCTAGATAAGTATTTATCATTTGATTTCTATTTAATAAGCCCTTATGTTCTAATGGCAGGTCAAGGTTTATTTAGGTATACATAAATTAAAAGTTAGAGACTTCATTAGGTATAAGTTATTCGAATATAAGTTAAAAACAAATGAAAACCTGATATATAAGAAGTAAAGTGAGTTATTTAAATAAAGTGGTAATGTTTAAGCTGAAATTAAAACTAAAATTAAAATAATAACATCTATAAAATTTTGAAATTGAAGTATAGAATAGGTTAAAATTAAAATTTAATGAAAAGTTCAAAAAGTGATAGTCTTATACTCTTATTGACATTCAAAAATTATCAAATCTTTTTTATAAAAAGTTTTAAATAATAAATAATTTATATAGGGAGTAATGAGAAGTGGAATAATGGTATTTATCAGCGTTGTATAATAATTAAATAATCTCGTCTCAAGTTTAAAATTTTCAACAAATTTTCTTTATTAAAAGCCTAAATAGTTATGGTCGAAGTTGTAATATAACTGAGTTGGAACGGAATGATATTATATGTTTCACTTTCTCAAAAACAACTGCTTTACCTTTTTTGAAAAAGAGAAGAAAATTTCTCATCCTATATCAAATTCGTCTAATCACATATTATATATCTATGATTACATAACTCTGAAGAAATTGCTAAAAAAAAAAATAGATGAACATTAAATGCCAAAAGCAATATAACTTTTGACAATAATTTTGAAAAACTTTTCTTGTTTAACACCATTACGTAATATGTATTACAACTCATAAGGAATTTTCAATTTCACATAAATATATATATTTTTGTTCATAAAAATATATGATATATGCTAGTAACCTCTTTGATGTTGTTGTGTTGCTTCCATATATATACTCTATATGATTTGCTATTTTTTAATTTACGCTATGTTTAAATTAGGGTAAGAGGAAAGAAAGCAAGGCAAGTTAAGGAAATTGATTTTTTTTATTCTCTTGTTTGAGTAATACATTTTTTATACGAATTTTTTTTATATAAATTTCATTTCTTTTTCTTTCATTTTCTTTTTATAAATTGACCACTGAATTTTTTATATCATTTTAAACAAATTGAAATTAATTAAAGTAAACAAAAATAATTTAAGTGATCAAAAGCATGAATAAAAAGTAAAATATCGTGCATTATTTAACGTTAAAATATTTAAGAATGAGTTTTGGGAAATTATTTGACAGTGAAGTTTTTAGAATCTACAAGTATTTTATAAAGTATAGTAAATATATATATATATATATATATATATATATATATATAAAAGAGATACATGTGGAATAAAAAAAAAACACATCACTAATGTATCAAATACTCATCTTAAAATTTCTTAAATAAAAATATTAAAATTATCTCAAATATGTATTCATCGTATCAAAGTATATCATATGTATGGTATGATACACATCGATTTGTATGGACTGCCATTTTTGTACGATGAAGTAGATTTTCTATAAAAATAGATATAAAATTTATAGTGAATCTTACTATACGTATCGAATACTATATTATATCAAAACCTATGTAGAGAACCACCATTTATTTTCCTTTTTTTTCTTAGGGTTTTGCCACCAAATAAAAATAATTTAATATATATAAATCTTTTGATTATATAGTGAAGGCTCTAAATCAAGCAAGACTGGAAGCAAATGTTAGAGCACATGGGGAGATAAAGTACCAGAAAAAATGGCCAAGCCCTTTTGCAGTGGTTTGTGGGTTGTTGCTCTTGTTATCATTTTTGAAGTATGTGTACCATCCTTTACAATGGCTTGCTGTGGGAGCTGTGGTTATTGGCATCTACCCTGTTCTTTTCAAGGGATTTGCAGCTATTACACATTTCAGGATCGATATCAACATTCTCATCCTAATAGCAGGTAATATTTCATTTATTTTAAACTTAATTTCTCCTCCAATCAACTCTTTAAACAAAATTACAATATTCTTATAGGATTATATGTATATTTATTCTCAACAAAAAGATCCCAAAGATGTGAAACAACTTGATTAAACTTGGAGTGAGGTGATACTTTAGTATCTTTATATGGAATTGAGGTGCTTTCCGAAAAGTTAATAGTACCTTGGATTTTAGAAAATAAATATGTGGGACAATTGCTTTTATAAAGCATATTGATTTCTTGTTAAAATTAGAAATGGTTTTATACAAGTTTAATGGACTATAAACGCAGCAAAATCGTTAACTTTGTGGTTTCTCTTTGCTTTTGTTTCTTTATTGTCGGTTTCTTCAATTTTTACTCTTTTCTTCTTTTTTGTGGATTATCTTTCTTTTTTTTTCTCTTTTTAATACTTTTTGTTAGTGGGTTTACAATACTTTGTATTCCTTTTGAGGTGGAGTCCTACCCTTTAAAATCCAATCCGTCCTTTCAAGAAAAGCTTCTCACGTTTCGTGACAAAATGGTAGAGTAGGAGGAAAAGCCAAATGTTCCTTGTTTTTATACACATGCATACTTTCTTAATGAGTCTTCTAAATTGTTGTTTGAATAAAGTTGAATAGATTGAAATATTAATTTAGAGAAAAAGATTAACTAATTTACTCGTAATTATTTGGAATCAATTTAATTGGATTAAAGAAAAACTAATTTAATCTATTAAAATGATATTCCCTATTTTTAATATATATATTTAAATATTTATGAATTTTTAAGAATTTATTTAATTAAATAAGAAATTAATGATTTGACTTGTTCTAAAATCTTTCCATGAGATTTTGTGCTTTGAGTTGATTGATTGTGAAGATAATCAAAAGATTCTTATGGGAATCTTGGATTTACTATATAGCATTTTAAAATTACAATAATCAGCTTAAATTATTTGCATTTGAATCATAAGTCTAGAAATTTAAATTGGATCGTTTTGAAAACATCTATTTCTTTGTGGTTAGGGTGGAAAATTTTGGGTTCAGGTTTGATCATACTGAGAAGAATTTTTTAAATTGAAAATAGATTTACGAGATCAACGTTGGTGTATTTTAATATGTCGGACACCCTAATTCCTCTTCCTCACAGTCTCGCTGAGGACTTTGATTTGACAACCATCAATTCCAAAAAGAGCAATAGAAATAAAAATCCATTGATATGTAGAAAAACAGTTCATATCCACTTGCGTAGGCAAAATAAATAAATAAAATTACTCAAAAGAAGAAACAGACTATTTCTCGAAGCTACCATGGGGGTGCAGTTTACATTTAATGAACGGTCACTACTTTCCTTTTTTTTATAATTTTAAAAAGATTTGAAGATAAATGAATATTTCCATCTTCAAATGAAATATTGACCGGGTTTGATTTGAAGAAAATTTAAATTTGATTTTTCGCTATTGAATCAATTTTGAATAACTTAAGTTATTAATTGAATTGAATTTAGTTATAGTAATATTTGACTTAAATGTCTCATGAATTTTTTGAATTTTAATTTTTTAATATTTATTTTAGATATTTTTTATTATTAAATTAAATTACTACTTTTTATTGTATTATTAACCTTAAGTTTAATTGTTGAGCCGAGTTCAAATATGCACGAATTTAATCGAGTTCGAATTTAAACTTTAATATTAAAATTAATAAACGAGCTTAATTGGCTTCAAGTTCAAATAGCCTAATCATATCTAAACTTAAAAATAGTTGTAGCTTGAACCGAATATAAAACTTTAAATATTCAAACCTTGCTTTACTTAGATTACATTCCTGTTCTTATAGGAAAAAAAGTATTTTAAATATATTATTTATTTAATGCTGATGCATCTTTGATTTTGGTTGTTAATGATCTAAGTTAGACTGGGTTGGCTTGACATTGCAATTGGACCTGTTTTAATAGTAAACATCGAATGTGGTCATTAAATTTGTTATCATAAAAAAATTATTAGATTTAGAAATATCTGTGAGAAAGGAAATATATTTTTGCAATTGCGATTAGAATCCATACATGGTTTTCCATGGAGAACACGAAACCTCAAGAAAACTACAATTTTAGTCCCTTAAGGTTTCCAATTAGAAGTTGATTTTTGAGACCCCAACCAACCATAAGTTTTTGTTCTGCCTTTTCCCTCCTTTGAGCACTGCCACGAAATGAGACGGAAATTTAACCATACCAATTTGGATGCCTTTAATTGAGTGGTTCCACCATACACTTCATAAAATGTTGCTATATCTGTCCAGTCTATTTTATGATTTCTCCCAATCTAACTACTTAAATCATGTTTCCTCATCTCAAATATGTACAGGTTATCATGCACGTTACAAATATTGATTATTAATTATTATTATTAGAAGCTACTATAACGGAACGTATTCGATAAGATATTTGTGTTTTCAGATGTTGGAATCAAAGTTATGTAGGTATCAAACCTGTTAATTAGATGAGTCAAGTTAGTTTTGTGTTGGGTCAATTTGGATAGATGAGTCAGGTTAGTTTTGTGTTAGGTCAATTTGGATAAAATGAAATTAAATTTTAAAATTTTTGGATTATTTTGGTAGCAAATTAACTAATTCTGACTTATATATCAGTTATCATAAACTATGAGGACCAAGTTATGATAAATTAAAATAAAATGACTAACTTCCTAGTTTCCTTAAAATAGAGGGATGAAATTTATAATTAAACAAAAAATATAATTTTGTTTTTTAAATAAATAAATTTATTTTTGGTTAGAGAGTAATAAAAAATGTGTTGAGGAAAATGCTGGGTGCATTGAGATTAGTGTTGATTTGTCTTGAACAATGGCTACTATTTATTTTACAGTGATAGGGAGCGTTGCAATGAAAGACTACACTGAAGCTGGCACCATAGTCTTCCTCTTCACCACTGCGGAATGGCTTGAGTCAAGAGCAAGCCATAAGGTTAGCTCTAAATTGCCTCTAACGCCACTAAGAATAAATTTAGTAAATAGTAGTAATGTAAAGTTTATATATATATATATATATATATATATATATATATATATTTGCATGTATGTTATTTCCTTGGCACTTGTTCGCTCTTCAGTTCTAGAATTGGCTTTGATCTGCTGAAAACATAATGTTGAAATGTATAAGCATGGTGTCTCGCTCAATTTCAGGCTAGTGCTGTGATGTCATCATTGATAAGTATAACTCCTCAAACAGCAGTCATAGCTGAGAATGGAGAAGAAGTGGATGCTGATGAGGTCAAGTTGAACACTCTTCTGGCAGTCAAGGCTGGTGAAGTTATACCAATTGATGGAATTGTTGTAGATGGGAGATGTGAGGTGGATGAGAAAAGCCTCACCGGTGAATCACTTCCGGTTACCAAAGAAAAGGATTCAGCTGTTTGGGCTGGCACCATCAATCTAAATGGTTGCAACTCAGTTTCTTCTTCTTTTTTCTCTAAGCTCATTCAGTTTTGATGCTGACAAGGCTTGTTTCACTTTTTCTATAGGTTACATCAGTGTTAAAACTACTGCTGTAGCTGAAGACTGTGTAGTGGCTAAACTGGCAAAGCTGGTGGAGGAAGCTCAAAACAGCAAATCTAACACCCAAAGATTTATAGACAAATGTGCTCAGTTCTACACCCCAGGTTGATTCATTTTCATCTAGATTTATAAGCTGCCTTTAATTGCAATCCAGCCTTTGCTTTCCTACTGCTCATCCTATGGAAACTATTTGCAGCGATTATAGTTGTATCTGCCACCATTGCTGTGATTCCAGCTGCACTTAGAGTGCAAAACCTTCATCACTGGTTTCACTTAGCATTGGTAGTGTTGGTGAGTGCTTGCCCATGTGCGCTTATCCTTTCTACGCCTGTTGCAAGTTTTTGTGCACTTACAAAGGCAGCAACGTCAGGACTTCTAGTTAAGGGTGGCGACTATCTTGAAACTCTTTCCAAAATTAGGATCACAGCTTTTGACAAAACTGGTACACTTACGAAAGGTGAATTTATCGTCACCGATTTTCAACCTCTTTCTCAAGATATAAGCTTGGACACATTGCTTTACTGGTACGCTCTTCATATTTGCCTCTTCACTGGATAGCAGTAGTGAATGTTAAACAGCAACATCAAGTTTTGCATTTCACTGGATACTAATACTAGTTATAATGTTTTTAAAAGGGTTTCAAGCATTGAGAGTAAGTCAAGTCATCCAATGGCAGCTGCACTAGTAGATTATGGAAGATCCCATTCAATTGAACCCAACCCTGAAACGGTTGAAGATTATCAAAACTTCCCTGGGGAAGGTATTTATGGGAGAGTTGATGGCAGAGATATTTACATTGGAAGCATAAAAATTTCAGTGAGAGCCCACGGAACAGGTGAAAACTTTGTAATTAGTTTCATATTTATTTGTTTCTGCATTTCTATCTATTTATTTGTGATATCAATTTCATATTTATTTATGTTACACTTTCATGTCAAGTGTAACATTCTCAATTTTTGACATGCAGTTCCAACTCTAGAAGGCAATCTGATGAAAGGGAAGACCATTGGGTTTGTATATTCTGGAGCAACCCCTGCTGGAATCTTCAGTCTTTCAGATGCTTGTCGAACTGGTGTTCCAGAGGCAGTCGAGGAGCTTAAGTCAATGAGGATAAAAGTGGCTATGCTTACAGGAGACAATCAATCTGCAGCCATACATGTACAAGAACAGGTGCACTTTGACTTTTCGCTTTCATTTATTAGGAAAGGATGGCATGACATTCACAATTCAATAATGACGACTCAAGGAACTAGTTTGAAATCTTGTGAACAAATTTTGTAGACTTCATCTCTTGTCTCCTTAAATTTGATATCCTGTTTTGCTTAGTTGATAAGATAACATGAATTACATATCTTGCAGGTGGGGAACCGTCTAGACGTAGTTCATGCAGAACTTCTCCCTGAAGACAAGGCAAGAATAATCAAAGAATTTAAGAAAGAAGGGGCAACAGCAATGATTGGAGATGGTGTCAATGATGCCCCTGCACTTGCTACAGCTGATATTGGCATCTCAATGGGCATTTCGGGTTCGGCACTTGCCACAGAGACAGGGCATGTGGTTCTCATGTCAAATGACATCAGAAAGATTCCAAAAGCTATCAAACTAGCAAGAAAGGCTCATAGAAAAGTGATTGAGAATGTAATTCTGTCAATTAGTACTAAGACGGCTATTCTTGCTTTGGCCTTTGCTGGTCATCCACTTGTGTGGGCAGCCGTTCTTGCCGATGTTGGAACATGCTTGTTGGTGATCTGTAATAGCATGCTCCTTTTGCGAAGAAAACACAAAGATGGAAGAAAATGTTGCAAATCTTCAGCTGCAGCGCATACAAACAAGCATGGATGCAAAGCCAGTCATTGCGACTCTTCTCATAAGCACCAAGATGCTAGTTTAGACAAAAAGGTCCAAAAGGCATATGAGCCGCCAACATGTTCCTCCGAGAGATGTGCCTCAAGATGTCATTCTGGCCTTTTTAAAATGGATTCCTCTTCAAATTCACGCGGAAGCGACAAATGGGAAGACTCGAGAAGGACACACGATGGTTCTGTTATCCGTGAAGCCAAGTGCTGCGACCAGGGAAGCTGTCACTTGGTCAATCACAAGATTGAGGCCCAAAATTTGCCCAGAAAATGTTGTTCAGGCCATGGGAGTTTGGACTTGGGTAAAGAAGCCAATACTCTCCATGGGGCAAAGCAATGCCACCAGGGTTATTTACATCAATATTCATCATCTACTCCGGAAGAAGAACAGCGAGAGACTAAAAATGATCATTGTCATTCTACTCATTGTGGTGAAAACCACGTTGAGATCCATCGTAACAACCTTACAGCTTTTGGAAACTTGGTAGAACATCGTTGTTTGGAGAGTCTAAATCAAAGGGGTCATCTTGATTCACACGAGCCAACTCACACTGCCATAGACATTACAATGAATCCAGACGAGGTGTATGGTTGTGCGAGTGTGGAGAAGAGAGAATTGGGTGGTTGTTGCAAAAGCTATATGAAAGAATGTTGTGGTAAGCATGGACGATTTAGACCTGGCTTGAAAGAAATTATCACTGAATAGAAATGTTTTAACTTTCATAGAAACAAAGAAATGGAAATTATGACAGGTACTTAAAGTTAAGAATGTTTTTCGTTTTTTAATTTGTAAAACGTTTCATAAATCATTATGGTATATGCACCCAAGTTCGGGGATATCTAAGATTGCTTCATCTCACTTGTAAACTTGAATTCAAATAGTACAACAGAAAGTCATGACTTGGTCTCTCTTCTGGTTTCCTTTATTTTGTATCAAATGATGGTGATTGCCTTATCTGCCTTGCATGCCCTTGCAACAATAAAGAATTGTCAAAAGTGGTTTGGTTAATTCACATGGATAGAAAAGAAGCCTTATATATAGTAATTAATCAAATCACAATAAAGTTTATATTCACATAGAATGCATGTAAAAAAAGAATTAGTTATAATAATAAAAGAATGTTGCGTATTGTTTGTATATTTTCAGTATCGATTTACAAAATTAACAACGAAAACATGTTGAAAGACAATCTCGTATTGCAAAAATAGCAGCAGAAAAAGCATTGGCTAAATCTAATTCTTAATTCTGTAGAATTAAGAGTCAACCTAGTTAAGTACAACCACTAATACTTAAATACGGCATATATCTCATGATTTGTTTCAAGTTGTTTAATTTGTTCTTTTCTTTGTGGTGTAAACTTTTTATCACACACAAATTTATGATTTTCTACTAAAGGTATTTCTACAGAAGTTTTTTCTGTTGACAATATTACTAAGTTTTTATCAATAGAAAACGGTAAATGATGATATATAAAATTATTTCCTAATAATATGTCTCCATGCATTTCAGGAAAACATAATATTTTAGGGATTATAAATCTTACATTATTTATGTAAATTGGTATATTTCTAGCCTTAAATTGAATTATGGTTTCTTTACCATCTATTCCTATAGCTCTAATTGGGTTTTTCATTAATTCCCATTTTTCTAGAGGTATCGCATTTTCTCTGCAACTACTGGTGGTAGCTCCTGTATCTAACAAAGCATGTAAAGAATATGTTTTATATTCTCTAAATTGAAATGTAATTTCTAGATATGTATAATACTTTCTAGGTTGAAAGTTTGAAAATGTAATAATATCATTTTTTCCCATTTTCATTTGTTGAATAATAGTTGCTGATTGTATTTCTTCCGTTCTAGTATTTCTAGAATTTCTACTAGGTTCTGTAGGAAAAATAGGTACCTGAACTGTTTTCAACCAACACATGACATGCAAGAGTTTAGCCATTAACAAGTAAGGTCTGATTCCAGTTGTTTATGAGTTTTAATAATGTAAGTAATAGCCCCAAAGAGGGGATTCATAGAACTACGTATAAGCTACTAATTGTTTGTTTATCTTAATTAATTAGTAATTTAGCTTATGAGAGAGGAACAATAATTGGAGCAGGTGGAACCCATTGATGAATTGGTAAACAGTCCCATACTCCATCTTTATTGCGAGTCAAAGTGAAATGTTGGGGAACCCAAGTTTCTCCTTTTGACTCTCTTTTCCTCAACAGCTCCCTCTGTTTCTCCTCCACCGCATTCTTTACTTCATTTGCTTTCTCCCAATCGTGTCTCATTAAGGCCTCGCTTAACTCACTCCATACTACAGCAGATTCTGTTGACTGTACTCCCTAAATAACCAGAAAGGAAAGATTAAGATCCAACACGTAAACATGAACATATGTAATTGTGTACGAAATATGAAAATCAGGTGCTTTAAATGCATTACAATGGAAAAGCCACAGAAATAAACTGCAAACAGTTCTCAGAAAGGAAATAGATACGAAACACAACCATCAACCTAGTATATACTTCGCCAACAAAAAGTAAACAAGAAATTTGTATATACACGAGAAAATGGGGCTTATATATGTGGGGAAGGGGGGGAGGGGAGCATAAAAAATAAAGAAGCTTTCTAGTTTATATTCAATGATTAGTAATTTTATCATATTCATGCGAAAACTATGTATTTCAAACATATGTATAATTTAGAAAGTAATATTTAATAAATAATATAACATATAATTTGAAACTAATAATAATAATAATAATAATAATAATAATAATAATAATAATAATAATAATAATAATAATAATAATAATAATAATAATAATAATATATGCAAGTATCAAAATAAAAATGTAAAAATATAAAGCGGTAAAGTTAAGGTGCTATAAATATCGGTAACATGGATTGAAACAGTTTCTGCAATAATATTAAAATGTCTAAAAAATCAAAATAAGTCTTTACATTTTAAATTTTAATTTATTTTAAATATGAAGGTTTAATTAGTAGAGACGCTGTACTAAACAATTTACAAGTTCAGGAAGTAGTAAAAAAAACTAAACAATTACTTGTAAATCATTAACAATAGGCATTTTCAGGCCTGAATAAACTTCTTCTGCATTGTATATTACTGTCAGCTTTCCACTAGTATTGTCCTTCAATGTAACAGTTCTGCATGAAAGCATAAACAATTCATATCACTATAACTACATCAAACAATTTTAACAAGTATATATATATATATATATATTGACTTAAGATAGTACTAATAGACCCAACAATTGTTGTGAATGGAGGAGGAAGATTAAAAGAAGAAAGAGATCTCACATTTGAAATCTATCTAGAAGGTAAATACCTATCCCAGTTGCCATTGAATTCAAAAATGGTCCTCTTAGTTGATGTTTCAAGAATTTTTCCTTTGACAGATCTATGTCTTCCTCTAAGCCCAAGAAAAGACTTGTGTCCATAGTGTAACTCAGCTTCAAGGCCATTTTCTGGGCACCTGATCTTAACATCTCCATCCCAATCAATACCAGGCGTCGGTAAAATTCTTATTAAGAGGTCTGGAGAGTTCATTTCATACGTTTCTCTATGACTTAGGAGCTTAAGTTGTCTCTTCCCTCGCACCTCATTTACCACCGCAATACCTAAATATTTTGGTGTTTTAAGAGTGTAAGAATAAGCAATTACATCAAACTATATATGCAATCATTACTCTCAAATTGAACAAAACATTTTGACATTATTAGGCTGTAATTTTGTCAAATTTGCTTAAAATATTATAAAATTGACAGAACAAGAAAATGAGACACGAACCATTGAATTTAGGAACACATTGTTGACACCAAATAAGTTGAATTTTTTGTTTCTCATCAGTTGCATGAAGACCAGAAACTGGCGGGTGGTGAGAAATCTGAAAGAAAGTTGACAGCAATAACTAATTACCATTGTTGTAAAACAATATATTAAAAAATAAATTTTAAAATTGAAGTTAGTTATTTTGTTGAGCATTAGCCTGCAATGCAACATGTGACCAGCAACAGCTTATTAAGCAGACCAACATTGGTGCTGAACCGAGTGCAGCAGCTAGTTTCATTCATTTTGTTTATTTTGGTCCAATTGTAACTTTTTCAAGTTGACATGTAACTTGTAACTTGTTATCAAAGTTGGTAGGATTAGTTTTGATTTGAATATTGATGTAATAGCTGGTATGTCAGCTTACTTTTGTATGTAATTCAAAGATTGTATTTGTTATGCATTAGTGGAAGCGGTTACATCATTAGGTAACTGCCCAATTGTTATGTAACTTACATATATTTTCAAATTATCAATGAAATGTTTAGTTGTTCGATTATCTTCTCATTCAATCTCTTTTCATTTTTGATCTTTACTTCAGTTCTTTTGTTTTTGCTTTTATTTTATATTATTTGCTGCCCTTGTTCCAACAAATGGTATCAGAGCCTATCATCTTTAAGGGCCTCTGTTGTTGGATGTCTTATTGAGAAAATAAAAGCTTGAGAAGAAAGAAATTGAAGCTGTTAATTTGTTTTAGCAAAATGAGCTTTACTCCACCCTCCAACACCTGTGTTCATTGGAGAAAATGATCACATTTGGGTGGTAAAAATGAAGACATATCTCCAGGCACACGATTTGTGGAATGTAGTAGAGAATGATGCTAAACCACCTCCATTGAGGGCTAATCCCACTATTGCTCAAATCAGGCAGCATAGTGAAGAGAGTACCAAGAAGCATAAAGCATTGGCTTGCTTACAGAATGGGGTGTCTGATGTGATCTTTACTAGGATAATGGCCTATAACTCACCTAAGCAAGCATGAGAGAAACTAAAGGAGGAGTTCATGGGTTCAGACAAAACAAGGTAGCAACAATTGATTAATCTCAAGAGAGATTTCAAAAATTTAAAGATGAAAGAGTCTGAGACTATAAAGCAGTACTAAGACAGGATAATGACCACTGTAAACAGTATAAGGCTCCTTAGAGAAGACTTCAGTAAGAGCAGAGTTGTTGAAAAAGTCATCACCACTCTTCCTGAGAAGTTTGAGTCAAAGATTTTATCACTTGAGGACTCGAGAGACTTGTCAGCCATCTCACTGTCTGAGCTGATAAACTCCTTGTATGCACTTGAGCAAAAGAGGGCCAATAGGCTAGAAGAGCATCCTGAAGGAGCTTTCCAAGCAAAGACCAAAGAAGGCTCAAGTTCAAGTTATAAGGGGAAGAAGCATTGGCTTGATAAAAAGGAAAAACTAAGGAGGGATTCAGGCAAGAAGAGGTTTCCACCATGCATTCACTGCAAGAAGACCACACATTTGGAGAAATACTGTTGGCATAGGCCAGATATTCAGTGTAGAAGCTGCAAACAATTTGGCCATATTGAGAAGGTGTGCAAGAACAAAAGGAAGGCACAAGGTCAGCAGCAAATGCAAGCTCAGGCTGCTGAGGATCTTCAAGCTCAGGAGGAGCATGTTTTTACATCCTCCTATTTTATTGATGATCTAACTAGGTTTATTGATGATCTAACCAGGTTTTGTTAGGTTTATTTCTTGAAGAAAAAGTCTGAAGTGTTTGAAGCCTTTAGCAAATTCAAGGCACTAGCTAAGAATGAGTTAGGTTGCAAGATTAAGGCTTTGAGAACTGATAATGGCACTAAGTACCTATCTGAGAGGTTTCAGAAATCGTGTGAGCAATCTGGATTCATCATCAGCTCACAACTATTTATACTCCTCAGTAAAATAGAGTATGTGAGAGGAAGAACAGAATTGTGCTTGATATGGCAAGATGCTTGTTATTTCAAAGCAAGCTGTCAAGCAAATTTTGGGCTGAGGCAGTCAATACCTCAGTATACCTACTCAATAAGCTGTCAACTCATGCTGTTAAGGATAATACTCCTTTTGAAGCCTAGCATGGACTCAAGCCAACTGTTTCACACCTGAAAGTGTTTGGCTATGTCTGATATGCCCTCATCCCAGCTGAGAAGATAACCAAGCTTGAAGGAAAGGTTGTCCTTAGGATATTTGTTGGCTATAGAAGCATTAAAAAGGCTACAGGGTGTTTGACCCTTCAACAAAGAAGATTTTAGTGAGTAGGGATGTAAGGTTTGATGAAGAGAAAGTTTGGAGCTGGAATGGTGCTGATGCAAGGCTGATTGAAGAAGACCAACTTGACAATAGCCTGGAACCAGTTGAAAACGAGCCTAACAATGAAGATTCTGATGATGCTCTTGTGAGAGGCACTAGAACTATTGCTGACATCTACAAAGATGTGATGTTGCAATAGTTGAATCTTTAGATTTTGAGGAAGTTGCTAGGGACAAACATTGGAAGAAGGCCATGGAAGCTAAACTAGAAATGATCCATAAGAATGGCACTTGGGAATTGGTGGACAGACCAGATCATAAGAAAGTCATAGGTGTCAAGTGGGTATTTAGAGCTAAATACAATGTTGATGGCTCATGAAATAAGCACAAGGCAAGGCTTGTGGTGAAAGGCTACAGTTAGCAATATGGCATCGATTTCATGGAGACTTTTGCACCAGTAGCAAGGCTAGACACAATTAAGCTTTTATTTGCCTTAGCTGAGCAGAAATAATGGAAGGTTCACCAGTTAGATGTTAAGTCAGCATTTCTTAATGGTTTTCTCAAAGAGGAGATTTTCATTGAGCAACCAGATGGATTTAAGGTCCTAGAACAAGAGGACAAGGTCTATAGGCTCAAAAAGGCCCTGTATGGTCTGAAGCAGGCATTAAGAGCCTGGTATGACAGGGTTGACACATACCTGTCTAGGCTCGGGTTTGAGAAAAGTGTTAGTGAAGCTACACTTTATGTGAAGAAGTCAGAAAGTGAGACCTTGTTGATTGTATCACTCTATGTGGATGATTTACTTGTGACTAGAAGCAAAGATGAATTGATTAGTAAATTCAAAGTGCAAATGCAAGAAGTGTTTGAAATGACAGATTTGGGAGTTATGACATACTTCCTTGGCATGGAAGTGAATCAATCTGATCAAGGTATCTTCATCCGCCAACATGCCTTTGCCTTGAAAATTCTCAACAGATTTTGCATGACAAATTGTAAAACTGTCAGCACACCAGTGACTCAAGGGGAGAAGCTGACTAGTAGGGGGAATCAAGAGAGAGTTGATGAAAAGGAATATCGAAGCCTAGTAGGTTGCTTACTTTACTTAACAACAATTAGGCCTGATATTATGTTTGGAGTTAGTCTCTTTTCAAGATTTATGTACTTCTATAATGTTATTCATTTTAAAGCTGCTAAGAGAATTCTCAGATATGTCAAGGGGACTTTGAGCTATGGAGTCAAGTTTGAAAAAGGAAAGGAGCTCAAGCTAATAGGTTACTCTGACAGTGATTGGGCTGGCTCTATCGATGACATGAAGAGCACCTATGGTTACTTCTTTACCCTTGGCTCAGGAGTTTTCTATTAGAGCTCAAAGAATCAACAAGCTGTTGCTCAATCCATAGCTGAAGCAGAGTACATTGCAGCTGCTGCAGCTGTTAATCAAGTCATTTGGCTTAGGAAGCTTCTATGTGACTTGAATGAAGAACAAACTCAACCAACTAAAATTAGAGTTGATAATCAATCAGCAGTTGCCAGAGCCAAAAATCCAGTTTCCCATGGCGAAACCAAATATTTTAAGATCAAATTTCACTTTGTTCGTGAAGCTGAGCAATCAAAAGAAGTAAGTCTTGTTCATTGTAGTTCAGAAAACCAATTGGCTGATATTTTGACCAAGTCACTCGGTGCTATAAGGTTTGAATTTTTAAGAAGGAAAATTGGTGTATGTTGCATACAGTCCAAGGAGGAGTGTTGAGCATTGGCCTGCAATGCAACATATGACCAGCAGCAGCTCATCAAGCAGACCAGCATTGGTGCTGAACCGAGTGCAGCAGCTAGTCTCATTCATTTTGTTTATTTTGGTCCAATTGTAACTTGTTCAAGTTGGCATGTAACTTGTAACTTGTTATCAAAGTTGCTAGGATTAGCCTTGATTTGAATATTGATGTAATAGCTGGTATGTCAACTTACTTTTGTATGTAATTCAAAGATTGTATTTGTTATGCATTAATGGGAGTAGTTACATCATTAGGTAAGTATCCAATTGTTATGTAACTTACATATATTTTCAAATTATCAATGAAATGTTTAGTTGTTCGGTTATCTTCTCATTCAATCTCTTTTCATTTTTGATCTTTGCTTCAGTTCTTTTGTTTTTGCTTTTGTTTTACATTGTTTGCTGCCCTTTTTCCAACAGATTTGAAGCAATAAATGAAAATACCTGCTCAAGTAGGACATTCAGATTTGCCCTTGAGACATGATGAGTCTCGCCAAGGATTGGGTTGTAAGGGGCAAACCCAAATATGGGAGGTCGCAACGTAGAAATGTTCCAAGCCACAACCGATATGAATCTGTCCATAGGGCTATCAGCTTGATTACATCTACTTAGCATGTCGGTGCCCATGCAATAAACTGTTTCCCCATAACACTGAAGATGAGACTTTTGAAGGTTGAATAGTGGTGGCAGCTGTACAAACAATAACACCCACATTAATATACCCATTAGTTTCTATACCGACTTTCAACAGGAATAATGTCATCAACATTATATTATTTTTCACATTCAGGTAACTTAATTTAAGTTTCGTGTTTCTTCTCTTCTAACCTTTCTTATTTCTAATTTTCTCTCTTTATGTGAATTTGTTTAGATTAATATAAAGATTATTTCTATTGTAATTTTTTTTTTGTAACTTATAAAGAATTTTAAGTAATTATAGTTTCACTAATATTGGAAATTGCAAATTGAATGTACCTAAAATGATTCACTTATTGAATGGAAAGTCATACGCATTTTATTTTTCAAAATATCATACATATTTATTAACATTTTCATTTTTCTCTTATATTTTTTAGTATCAAATCTATAATTTAAAGAAATTTTTTTTATGTAATTTCTATTGGTACACATAAACCTCTTAAACCCTTAAATCAGAGAATAATACGCATTTAATTGTATTTAAATTCACGTTTATTTATTGTAACAACAATAATGACACTAACTGAGCTAAAGTTCAATTAACAATTTAAATATAATTTTAAAAGTTTTTCTTTATATTTTTTAATTGAATGAAAAGACATCAAAAACTAAAAAAAAATTTATTTTTTTCTTTGTTGGCTCTTCCATTGATTTTGTTTAAAGAATAATTTTGTAGGACTAAGGTATTCTCTATGTCTGTTTTAAGGTATATAAAGACTAATAATTTCGGGATTTGTGGTTGCTCATTTCAACAATGTTATCTCCAAAGTTCGAATTTTAGTCCCCCTTAGTAGTGCAACATCTTACTGTTATACCCAACACTTGTTAACGATAAAACAAAATTATGATAAAGTGATTTTTTTTTTTTACCATTTTGTAAGTTATAAAAAAACTTTTTTTTTAAAATTTTCAACTACCACAAATTACAATCACAATCAATTAATATACAATCATATATAATAGAATAACTAAACTAAACAAATTATCAAATTAATCTATATTGAGATTATTCCAATATAAATATTAAACTAATGTCTACATATAATAAATTTTGGTTTAGTTTGAGATTTTAAATTTTTTTATTTTTATTTCGTAATTAAACCAGAACCACATCAAGAAAAATACTAATGGTTATTATTAATTTTTAACATTTCAATTTCATTATCATTGCATGTATATTTTGTCCTAATCAAAATTTTATATAACAAACTTATTCCCATTAATTTTTATTAGTTTTGATGTTCTAAGCTTTTCATATAACAATATTTAAGGTAAAATTTATCACTAAATCATTTAGATGTTAAGTATTTTCAAAACTTATAACATACACAAAAATACTTTTTAAATGTGTTTCAACTTGTTCAAAATATTTTTGAGTAAATACCGAAGTGTTTCAAAATGTTTAAAATGTTTTCAAGACATTTTAGTAACTAAGTATTAATACTAGAGGTCTAGGTCATGATACATTACAAGTTAGTAGCTATAGAACAATCCAGGAGGGCAAGGTATCGATACTTACAGTGCAAGAACCGATAGCTACCTTGCAAATATCAAGACTTACCTAAAAGTATTAATACTTGCAATTATAATCGAGTACTTTTTAGCTAAGGTATTGAAGCCCCCTTGGTAAGTATCGGTATTTGAGCTACATGGACACCATTTTAGCTCGAAATTGATACTTTTGACTTTAATTCCAGTGTAAATTTTATCTCAGTTAAAATAAAAATAAGAAATTGTGTTGTTTCATAATGAAATCCATGTTAAACCAATTATTCCTTGAGAATACTTATTGGGAGATGTTGTATGACTTGCAGCAAAAATATCCCAACTTCAATCCTTGTGGAGTAGGATTATCTAGCCCGAGGAATATTGGCATAGATCAATCAATAAACAGGTTGTTTATTTATTTAGTATTTATTATTTTATTGTTGACTTTAGCTGTAATATTTTTTTTTTTGAAGTTCAATAGTTATCTAGTAAACTTAACTATTTATGTACCAATGATATAAACCACTGTTCAATACTATTTGATAGTTATGGAAAAAATATAATAATTTCTTGAAATTTTATATCATCTCTCTTGATTCATATTTTGTAGATTCTTATTCTACCTCATCTCCTCGTGCTCATTTATTATTTAGTTCTTGTTATATATTTGTACAATCATAGTTAAAAGATGTCCAGTCAATTTAGTTCTTATTTAGTTCATGGATCATAATTAATGTAAGTATTTACCCTTAAACTTGACAATTGAGTCCAATTTAATATCTACATATTATTTTATTTATCTATATTAATAGATATACTTGACAATCATTAAATACATAACCCCAAAATGTTAACACTATAAAAATTTTAACCCTAAGCCAATCAGCTTATTCGACATCATCCTTTAATTTTTGTTTTGAGTGTCATATATTTTTAAAAAATAGGACAAAAAGTTAAAATAACTTAAATATCCGATTACCACGTCTAGTTTTAGATCAAAGAACCCTTTCAGTTCAATTCTTTAACTATTCAAAAAAGAAATTATTTCAAGGGTAATCAAAGTTTTGGTACTAAATTCAGGGTTTAATTAGAAAATGAAATCAATTCCTTAACCATTGGAAAAAGAAATAAGTTTAGCTGCTTCGTTGGATTGTTTTGGGTTATCATTTTTTTAGATTGTTTCAAGGATTTTTGGGTTATTCAAAGATTGCTTTTGGATCCTAAAAGTAGCTCCAAAGAGAGGAGCTTTCCTCAAATTGAGATATCATGGAATGAGAAAATAAGAAGCTTTTTTTGAGAAATTTTGAAGGAAAGTTGGAGTTTTGAGACATGAGTATACATTTATCGATTTGGAGATGGGTTTTAGACAATGATTTCTTGAGTTTTCAACACCCATCAACAATGTAATTCTTTAAAATAAATGACCCTTGATCCTGTTGGAGTAACTCGTACAAATACTCTTAAGCAATCATGGAAGGATCTAATTGAATTTTTCTCTTTCACTTTGATAAAACATCAATAATATATGAAAAAAAAAAAATCTAAGTTATGGGTTTCAACATCATGAAAGAGTTGAAGAGAATTCAACTTTGAGAAAAAAAAAACACATCAAAATACTAGTTCCTTAAAGAATAAGAAGAGCATTTAGAAAGAGAGTGAATTGAAAATGAAAGAATGAGAAGAGTTCCTGATTTAATCTTCAAGGTTGACAATATCAGGGTGATAAAGAAATTACTATAAAATAATACTGATAAGAAGTAGAATTTTTTAAGATAAAAAAATCAATAGAATAAATTGTTAAAGGTACTAGTCAAAACTAACTTTAGAAGAGAATCTACATATTTACTTAAGTTGAGACTCCAACTTGGGACTTTATATTTCTTAAATGCTTTAGCTTTACCATTATGGCAATGGTTGATTAGAAAAAATAAATAAATCAACAATAAAAAAAATCAATTATTGGTTTTCAATACAAGTGGATGAAGATATTGGCTCAAAGTTAGGTCTTAAGATTTTATATTTATGTGTTTAATATTTTTTTAGTAGAGGTACCAGTGTGGACCAAAAATTACATTAAACTAAAAATAAATGTAAAACATATAAAAGAATATATAAATTATCAAGTCAGGTTAAGTGTGAACGTTAAGGGTATGCTTAATTAGTAGATAAGTGGTTTAATAGAATAATAGAATAAAAAAGTGAAAAGAAAATAAATCTCTAATATGCTTGATACGAAAGAAAGTGGGAGGGAAAAAACAAGAAAGATGACTATTTTTCATCCTACTGTGTAAAAAAAAAATCCAATTTGGAATGATAAGAGGTGAATGCATGTTAATTCAAAATCATATATTTTCCAAATGTTTTATTTTCTTTCCTCTACTATTCAACTCTATTAAACCATAAATGAAAAAATTGTTTATTTTTTCTCTTAAATATTCCACCCTTCCTACAAAATACACCAATGAAAAGAAAAATATGAGTTAAAGTTTTTTTTGGATTTATGTTTTAGATATAATATTTTTATTTGAATTCTCTTAAAAATTAAAAACAATCAAACAGAAAAAGAATAACTCAAATCAAAATAATTTATTAAGTTTTAGAAGTTATGGGATCTAGGAATGTGACCTAGGAAAAGAGTATATGATTAATAAGTTTTGGATAACTTATCAATCAAGAACTATGGTATGATTTAAAGTTTTGATTTGATAATCCAATATGTATTTTCTACATAACAGTAAATGCATTAGCATCATAGGGCATGGGACATTGAAATATCAATTAATTTGGGTTAAAAATAATAATAAATGTTATAAGAAAAAAAAATAGCTAACTTGCCTTGAAGTTGGTGAGATCAAAGCCTGGTTTTATATTCTTGAAAAGACTTGAAATTCTTTGGATTGACTTAGGAGAATCCACCTCTGAGTCACCATTTATTGAGAGTGGCCTTGAAAGAAATATTTTCTTTTCATCTTTAATTATTGTTACCTGTTCATTACATGTTACAATCAACAATTACTAGTAAGGACAATTTTAAATTTTCTTAATTTCTAATTAACTAAAAAAATAAAACTAAATTGTATAAGAGGGAATGCAATTATTATTTCAAATTAAATAATTCCCAAGCTTAAAACAAAAAATAACAAAATTTGTGCTTACCGCAAAAAACATTTAAAGAAATGAGGGGACACAATTACATGCCAATTTCTTTCTTCTAATCATCAGGTTACCATTAACATTTTGTAACATTGAATAAATTCTTCTAAGATTTAATAAATTATATCATAAATGGACCAATTGTTTGTATGAGAATGCTATAGAGAAATCTCTACATTTATTACCTAGAAATCTTAAGAAAATCAACAAAAATAAAAATAAAATTAATGTGGAATCTATATTTGGAAAAGTCCAAATATGGAATAACCTATTTAAAGGAATATGTCCAATTTTACCAACTCTCTAGATAGATAGACAGATAATATATATATATATATATATATTTGAAAGAAAATTGAGAGTAAAGTGAATGTAAAGTTGACATATGTCAATATTGGATTTATAGAATGATCAAACTGCAATGCACGTAGCTGATGGATTCCCATCCTAACAACGAACCATCCATAGTTTTGAAAAAAACCCAAATCAAATAGCAAACTTAAACATCAAATCAAATAAAAAAAAATAAACATTTTCCTTCACTTGTAATTTTATTTTGATATCTCTATCTATGTTAATTTTTTTTTCAAACTGAAGAAAAAGAAAGACAAATAATTTTAAAATTTCAAAAATAATATATATTAAAAAAAAAGTTAATCAAGTTGAATATCATCATAAAACAACTTTCCCTATCAAAAACCTGCTTCTAGCACCAAAAAAATAGCTTGGTTAGGGAAGTTCTGAGTAGGGACAATGAATCATGTATAATCAATAATTAGACAATAAAATAGATTTAAAAAAAAGGAAAACAAAGAATAATTTGTTTCCCTAAAATGATGATGATGATTTAAGAACATTTGAATTTTACAAATTATTTATATGAATTTATGTTAAGCGTAGAGACATAAAAAAAGTAGATGCAAAATGTAATTGTTCATACCATTTGAGGAACCGTGAGAAGAAATCCAAAGAATAGAGACTTGCAATAAGCTGAGGTATGAGATGTTTTTGAAGAAAGATGGAAATGAAGCGAAAGGTTTTGCTTTTGATGGAATTTACAAATTGGACGCTATATAAGACAGAAAATAAAAAGGGTGTGAGAGAGTAAATGACAATAAATTAGGCACTTCTCTTAAAAAAAAGAAGAAGGTAGCATATGTTTTATGAATCGTAAATTAATATATAAAGACCTGTAGCATTATACAAATGGAAAAGGGCATCGAGGCAAAAAGCCATACCTATCATTTATGATCCAAGATTTATTTCCTTATTTTTCCCATTTGATTCATGTTTTTGTATATATATTTCTTTTACTTGTTTTTACTTTTTAATATTAATATTAGGAAATAAAAGTAAAAGGTAGGTGTGACCTATATAAATTGGTTTAGATTGAGTTTTAATAAAAATGTTTTTACTTATCTCAAACTTGCTGACCTCGCCCATTTTATTATGTAAAATACACTAAAATATCTTTTTGTTTTATTTTTTAGGTTAAAATATATAGTTGGTCCTTATACTTTAGCAATGTTTGAGATTTAGTCTTTATATTTAAAAAGTTAAAAACTAGAACATCTTAATTTTTATTTTAAAATTATAGTTCAATTGTTTACATTGTTGCTGGTAAAAATGGATCACATAAGATTTAGAAAATTGTGAAAGAAAATAATCCTTCAGACAATCTCCTGATAGCATCATACGTAAAATTGATCAAGAGAAGGTTCTGAAGCGATTGGATCAAGCCCTCGTCAAGTCGAGGGCCTCCAAGATCTAAACCCATCTAAAAGAACCACTTGCAGTAGGGTTCAATGCATCTCAACAAGCACCTCTACAACAGCTAACTGAAAACACTAAAATATATAGACTTTTTCAACACCTTTTGAACATGAATTCATGCAAACTCTAACTAATTTCTATCGAATTTTGTGCTTTTATTATAAAATAATTAAATTGAGCTTAAATTATACTTTATTTCTAATTTTAGTTATTTTTATACTAAATTTGTATAATTTAGCTAATTTTTGACAATTTTGCACAATGGGTGAAAAATTAGCTCAGAAGTCACCTTGAATGATTCAAGTACCGAGGCACCTTGAGAGCTCAAGATGATGAATTAACAACCATGGAGGACCCAAATTAATGCTCTTGGACTTATTTGAATCAATTGGTCCAAGTGAATTTTCTTGGGAAAAATCTAACAAGAAGCGGATGAAAATGGCCTAAATTGAACAACTAAAGAAGGAAGATTGACAAGCCCCAAAAAGCAGCCTAATACCGATCCAATTGCTTCCCAAATAAGCTAATTAAGCTGATTATAATATTTACAAAACAACCCTTAACTTTTGCCTAAACCCATTTTAACCCATCCACTTTTGGTGCATTTTCACTTGGGCATTAAGCTAAATTTAACAAAGCCATCTCAACCCCTCTCCCTACTATCAAGTGCTGGCTATGGGAAAGGGGATTGATTGCTATTTTTAGCTAATATAAACTACCATCTCCTACTATAAATACCTCTCCTCACATCCTCATTTTTCATCAACTCATTCTCACCATTCATCATTCACTTATCTCTTCCTTCATTTCTCTCATTCACTCTCTTTTCTTTCCCAATTTTCTCCCTTCCATTTGTCAATTTCCCCTCTTGAAAAAGAGCTATCACACCCCTTGCAGCAACAACAATTAAGCATTTGTGAAGGACTTTGATTGTCGGAACAAGCAAAAAGGAAGAGAAGCACACTAATCTGGCTTCAGAGAAACACCGAGATTTGTTTTCTAGTTTCCTTCTCTTATTCTTTCAGTTTATTTTGTGATAAAAAACATGAATACTTATTTTTTTTGATTCTTATATTTTAATTAAAATGACTTAATTCGTGTCTGTGTTAGATTGATTGCATTTTGTTACTTAAATTGTTATAATTATGTTTGTGATGTTATAGGCCTTAGTAAGTTGTTCAATTAGATAAAATCATGTATACGTTATGCTTGCATTATAATGGAAAGATAACTATCGAAATAATTATTAATCAGATTCAAATTATAATTAATTTGCACAATATTTAATTGGTGTATGTTTAATCTTCTAAGGTAATTGAAGGTTAAATTAGCAATCATATTAAGCAATATTCTTACCTTGCATAATTTTTAAGTTGTTGTGATTAAATTATATAAACATATTTAGTTCACTCTGTCTTATACTTGTTTACAAAAATTTATTAAATTAATCCAGCATAGGAATACATTTTAAAAATTGATTAATTTAGTATGTATGTATGTTAACAAAATACTAGGTTGCCATGAAATTATTCGTAACAACATGAATATAGTTTTAATAATTCTAAGTTGAAGAATAAAATTAATCTAACACACGTATGTCATATTGATTAAAACCTTTTTTAGAAATCATGCATTAGAATTTTTACTTTTACTTTTAATTGGTTACTTAGTTAATTCTTAGTTTTGAGATCACCTTATTCAAAACAATTATTTGCATCTACCAATTTGTTTAATTTTTACATTTCATAAATATTTTTTTGTAACAGCCTGATTTTGGGCTGAGTTGAAATAGTGGTTTCAGGACCACAAATCTGAGACCAAGAAATTATTTTTAGTATTATTTTGGTGTCATAGTATGATTATGTGAGTGTATGAAAAACTTGGTGAATTAATTTTAGCGATTGCTAGCTTAATTTTGAAAAAGGACTAAATCACATAAAGTGCAAAAGTCCTATTTTATTAGCTAAAGGTGTAAATTGACTATGAATCATATTGTAGTGGTCTTTAAAGGGCAAATAGACCTTTTTGAGAGAGGTGGCCGGCCATGGGAGACAATGAAATAGAAAAGTCAATGTTTGGTGAAATTAGGTGATAAAATTGAATAAAATAAAACAAATAGGAAAAGTTGTTATTTTTCTCATCTCTCTCCTTATTTCTCCACTGATTTCTCTTCAAGAAAACAGCCATGGATTTCTCCATCGATTTCTCTTCAAGAAAACAAGTAACACCCCTTACCCGTATCCGAAGTCGAAACAGGGTTCGAGGCATTACCGGACTTATATTTTAATATTCATTCACATTCAAAAGATAAATCTTGCATACAATTTAAAATTTTCACACATTCATTCATACCATGAAGACATATTTCTCAAAAATAAGCTTATACCATGCCTGAATATACATAAACATTAACATCATTAACAAGCCATTCTCGCATGGCTACATATACAAATCAAAATGAACCACATTGAATTTAGCCTATACATGCCACATAACCAAAAACTTAAAGCTTTTAATTACTGAAGTGATAACTAGATAGTGTGATGTGGTCTCCAACGACTTCCAACCCGAGCAAGTCTCCGAAATTCTATGAACATAGGAAAAACACACAGAGTAAGCTTAGAAAGCTTAGTAAGTCATAAGCAAATAAATCATTTCAATGATATTTACAAATCATTATCATTAAACCAAATTTAACAAACCTCAATCACTTATACAATCTTGTACTCGTAAATTCATATAACCACATTAAGTAGCTTCTCTTATCTTATTTATCAATGAATATATATATCACGTTTTCACATTCGAAAGACAACCGTTAACTCAATCATATAAATCAAGTTTGCACATAATCATTACATGAATAACCAAAACAGGTAATGGTTCACTAACCACTTCATATATAAATTATCCATTTGGCTACATTTCAATTTCATATATATATAGAGCACATATTCACATTTCATTTTCTTATAAATCACATATTATCTTACACATATATATTACTTTCCATTTCCCAAAACCATGTTTCTCATTTCATAATTCCCATGCCCAAACATAGGACCACAATTCGTATAACAAACATATATGTATCACACCATTTATTTATACATTCACATCATTTGATGTCATATATTTCACATATTATCACTTGAAACATAATCACCTGTCCTTTCTGAATTTCATAATTGAAACACACGTACTTGAATGATATATCCATAGATCATAATCATATTCACTTTCATTACTCAATTTCATAAACATTGCAACATACCTGAATCGGATGCACATTTATATATTCATTTACTTCTCAGAATACCAGTTGAACCATTCGAAAACAAAGAGGATACTCGGATATCTCTGGAAGCTCGTACAATGCCAACGTCCCAGACATGGTCTTACATGTAATCAAATATCGATGCCACTGTCTTAGACATGGTCTTACATGTAAATCACAAATCGATGCCAATGTCCTAGACGCGGTCTTACACGAAATCACATATATCGCTGCCGACGTCCTAAACGTGGTCTTACACGAAAATCACATATATCACTGCCAACGTCCCAAACGTGGTTTTACACGAAATCACATATATCGATGCCAACGTCCCAGACGTGGTCTTACACGAAAATCACATATATCGATGCCAACGTCCCAGATGTGGTCTTACACGAAAATCACATATATCGATGCCAACGTCCCAGACGTGGTCTTACACGAAATCATATATCTCTGAAGCTCACCTGTTATAACACCAATATTCTGTACAACTCCTAAAATTTGATAGGACTTTCAACTCATAATTATATCCACTCATGCTCAAAATAAATCATCAATTGCTTAGTTCCATTCGGCCGTATACATATAAATACAAATTAATTCGGCACATATAATACATTTACATTTCGATTAAACAACCTTTATTCACTTATGAACTTACCACGGACGAAGACGAACGAATCGGGACGGCTATTCGAAAAATTTAGATTTTTTTTCTTCCGATCCAATTCTGATTTCCTCTTTTCTTGATCTAAATTAAAATAAATTAAACTTATTTAATCTCACATATACTCAAATTCACCCAAAAACACATAAAAAGGGCAATTTGCACATTAGCCCCTAATATTTCACATTTTCACAAATTAATCCCTATTTCTAAATAGCACAAAATACACAAAATCTCATCAAACCCGTGTTAGACCGAATTTACCTTAGGCCTTAGTAGCCCATTTATTCAATTTATTTCACACTCGGAACAAATTCTCCAAAGCTCAATTCAATTCTGTAACATATATATATTTATTTACAACTTGATTTAGCACATATAATGCACATACATTAATACATCCAAACATGAAATATTAGCAACCATTACTGATGGTCAAGTTATTCCACACGGATTATTAGACAAAATTATACAAGTACATACAAGCATTACCGAATGACCGAATCTCCATTGTAAAAATAATTCATGCACCACTCATTTAACTATTAATAGTCATTTACTAAGTACCAATGCCGAATTAAAATATGTCAAGTTCACATGCTATGAATCATGCTAAAATGTCATTTTCAAAACCAAATTGTTTTTCATCTATTCGGCTAGCAAATCATATAAAAAAAATATTTTATACCAATTTCATAACCAAATAGTCATATTAACTAAACACCTTAAACTTAACTTAATAATTAACAAATCAACTATAATTCATGAATATTCTTGTCTTCGTAAATGCACCAATAAATCTAATTATACAAGCAACGATTTATTCATCACTTAGCTTATCCAATTAAGCCACAACCGAAAACACATTCATCAACCGAATCATTATTTAACCAAAACATGAAAAATCTATTAATTCATATTTATTTTTCATCATCAAACACAAAAATCATCAAACTTTCAACAATGGCAAAACACAAAATCAACATAAATTCCGAAAATTGAAGCATGGGTTTACTAGCATTCGAAGCAACGATCTCAAAAACATAAAAATTATCAAAAATCGAGTCAAAATCACTTACTAATTAAAGCTTGAAGTTGCCGAAACCTAATGGCTTCCATGAACCTTTTTCTTTTCTCATTTTCGGTTGAAAGAACCATGAAAGATGATAATTTAACTTTTATTTTATTAATATATTAACATATATTCAAAATTACTCAAATAACCTTATTTTAAATTCAATATTTCAATAATGCCAAACCAACATTTCCACTAACTAATTAATGGTCCATTTATCACATAAGGACCCTAACTTTTAAGTTCCATAGCTTTTAGACACTTTTAACTTATAGCATGCTACCTTTACATTTAACACAATTAAGTCCTTTTATAAAATTGAGCTCACAAACGATAAAATTTTCACACGAAAATTTCACACATATTAATTCACATACTGTAAACACCAAGAATAATACTAAAATATTTTTTTGACTCGAATTTGTGGTCCCGAAACCACTGTTTCGATTAAGGTCTAAACTGGGCTGTTACAACTCTCCCCCCCTTAGGGATTTTCGTCCCTAAAAATCTTACTAGAAAGTAGATTAAGGATTTGCTTCCACACAGTATATTTCAAATTCGCACATAGCTTTGAATTTCTTATCTCTTTAATCTCACGAGTAAGATTTTGATCTGTCTTCCACTATACATCATACCAACCTGAATCTGCTTATAACTGTATTAAATTACTTTCATTCTCTGCTTAATTTCTCTGATGATATTAATCTCATGGATCAATTTCCCACAAAGCTCGGTCCTGAAACAACGGAGTTTGGTAATTGCAACCATACGATACCCCATACAATGTCATTTTTTGTTACACACATGATAGCTTATCAAACAGAAATAGCCTCACTTAGTTGCTTCCAAATTTTAAAACACAGTGACAAATAGATATTTTGAGAATTTCAATACAACTTCGTACTCACAGCTTACTGTAATTTCTCCCAGAATTACCATATAAATTTTTGGATTTCACTCTGAAATAATGATTACTGGCACCATATGCAAACTGACAGTCTCTGAGACGAATAACTCAGCTGATTTATCAAAAGAGAAATCTATGCATACAGAAGGACTTATTCAGACAGATAACAATAATTCAGATAACATCTAGCTTTTCAATGATAAGAAATAATTCCAATACAAAGTTCATCAAAATTCTATTTCATCATTACTACTTTCTCAGATAGAATTGTTCCGATAGATATAATTCAGTATCAAGTCCTCAAGATTACGAATCCTTCTTCCAGACTATCCTTCAATTCACACATGTACGTTCAAAGTTTATTTCCAATCCGGTGGATAGATTCGAACACATATAACTCAATTAACTTTTCAATCGAATAATTCAGATCAGACTAAACCATTGAATCAGTTTTTTCAAAGAAATCCTTTACTAAACCATTGAATCAGTCTTTTCAAAGAAATCCTTTCTTCCCATTAAAAAGATAATCCAGACATATATTATACAAAAGCCGCAACCGTCAAAAAGAAATCATAATGTCATAATAAGACCGACGTCTTAACCGTAACAATAAATAACACTCCGACTATCAATAATGCATTTATACATAGAAAAGAATTCAATATGGTTTAAACAGCAATCAATGCAGAAACACAACTTCTATAACTCTGATGACGGTACCACTGTACTCTCACATTTCAAGTCATAAATTATAGTCATAATAGACATAATAATCTCTGTCAAATAAATATCTCTTGCCGTTAATCACATGGAATCATAAGAAAACCAAAATAGTGAAATTTCAATGTCTGAGGCTACACAGAATATCAGAAAATTACAACTTATATAAAATGATATCGATTCTGATGATATCCTAGATAAGATCTGAAAAGAATAATGTCACTCATAAATACTGGAATCCACAGTAATAAAAGTTATATAATCTTCACGTATTTTCAACAGAACAATAGCCAGTAGCAATAGAGTATTAGAATCATACAAATTTTACCGTTAACTTTCATATTCACACAAGGAAATAATTACCAGAGAAAGACATAACAATGTCGAGTATAACCCAAACAGACCAACGATGCTTCCATCCATTAATATGTTTAGCTAATGTTCTCATACGATAAGAATTCCCTCAAAAATTATACGGTCACACATATTTCTAAGGATAAATATACGCATAGAATGCCCAGAAGGAATCATAGTAACTGCCTGACTATAATTATTGGACTTAGCCATCACTATAATTCAATCATTATTGAACTGTCTAATTCTGTCATAATTTTTTTTTTCACATTATCCCTTCACTAACAGAAATCAATTCAGAAAAGCTTCTAGCTAATATTTTCTTTAGATAACATACCCGAATAGGTCAATTAATCAGAGTTAATTTCTTCTGTAATAATGACTTTGCATAATATGAATAGTCTTCAAAACTATCCAATATCTCTTTTAGTGCTGCCTTCATTTGCTGATTCATTTTCTTTTCTGACCACATTAGTAATCTTTCAAACACGGATCTCTGTAACTCGAAACTTGTGAGCTTCTTCCACTCAAATCTTATAGATTTTATTGTAACATTCACTAATAAGGGGGTGAGGTTAGTAAAGCCTCTAATTCAACTCATAGATAAATGCAAATAACACATATTATCACAATTAGCCAGTTCATTCCTAATTTCACATTCCCAAATCATTTAATAAACATTTGCTTATAATCACTTTTGTTCTTAACACGTAATTCTTATGCCATCTCAAATCACTAATTCACAATCGAAATTCTCATATAGCATCATCACTCAAATGTCATAACTCATATTCTCATATAATTATAACATTTATCACTAACAACATGTCATACAATTTGATCCATACCTTTGTGAATTTCAACTTATAATCAACACATTTTCACTCAAACATTTGAATATTTACTTCAGTACTATCAGACTTTGCTCGGTTGGAAAACAAAGCTGTCTCATCAAAATAATTTTTGTCAGAGTCGGGAGATATCACACTATCACAGGTTAAACATGGCATGTATAGCTAGACTCACATACGCTATGGTAGTCCTAGAATTGACTAAACCATAGCTCTGATACCACAAAATGTAACACCCCTTACCCGTATCTGAAGCCGAAACAAGGTTCGAGGCATTACCAGACTTATATTTTAATATTCATTCACATTCAAAAGATAAATCTTGCATACAATTTAAAATTTTCACACATCCATTCATACCATGAAGACATATTTCTAAAAAATAAGCTTATACCATGCCTGAATATACCCAAACATTAACATTATTAACAAGCCATTCTAGCATGGCTACAAATACAAATCAAAATGAACCACATTGAATTTAGCCTATACATGCCACATAACCAAAAACTTAAAGCTTTTAATTACCGAAGTGATAACTAGATAGTATGATGTGGTCTCCAACGACTTCCAACCCGAGCAAGTCTCTGAAACTCTATGAACATAGGAAAAACACACAGAGTAAGCTTAGAAAGCTTAGTAAGTCATAAGCAAATAAATCATTTCAATGATATTTACAAATCATTATCATTAAACCAAATTTAACAAACCTCAATCACTTATACAATCTTGTACTCGTAAATTCATATAACCACATTAAGTAGCTTCTCTTATCTTATTTATCAATGAATATATATATCACGTTTTCACATTCGAAAGACAACCGTTAACTCAATCATATAAATCAAGTTTGCACATAATCATTACATGAATAACCAAAACATGTAATGGTTCACTAACCACTTCATATATAACTTATCCATTTGGGTACATTTCAATTTCATATATATATATAGCACATATTCACATTTCATTTTCTTATAAATCACATATTATCTTACACATATATATTACTTTCCATTTCCCAAAACCATGTTTCTCATTTCATAATTCCCATGCTCAAAACATAGGACCACAATTCGTATAACAAACATATATGTATCACACCATTTATTTATACATTCACATCATTTGATGTCATATATTTCACATATTATCACTTGAAACATAATCACCTGTCATTTCTGAATTTCATAATTGAAACACACGTACCTGAATGATATATCCATAGATCATAATCATATTCACTTTCATTACTCAATTTCATAAACATTGCAACATACCTGAATCGGATGCACATTTATATATTCATTTACTTCTCAGAATACCAGTTGAACCATTCGAAAACAAAGAGGATACTCGGATATCTTTGGAAGCTCGTACAATGCCAATGTCCCAGACATGGTCTTACATGTAATCAAATATCGATGCCACTATCCTAGACATGGTCTTACACATAAATCACAAATCGATGCCAATGTCCCAGACGCGGTCTTACACGAAATCACATATATAGCTGCCAACGTCCCAAATGTGGTCTTACACGAAAATCACATATATTACTGCCAACGTCCAAGACGTGGTCTTACACGAAATCACATATATCGATGCCAACGTCTCAGACGTGGTCTTACACGAAAATCACATATATCGATGCCAATGTCCCGGATGTGGTCTTACACGAAAATTACATATATCGATGCCAACGTCCCAGACGTGGTCTTACACGAAATCATATATCTCTGAAGCTCACCTGTTATAACACCAATATTCTGTACAACTCCTAAAATTTGATAGGACTTTCAACTCATAATTATATCCACTCATGCTCAAAATAAATCATCAATTGCTTAGTTCCATTCGGCCGTATACATATAAATACAAATTAATTCGGCACATATAATACATTTACATTTCGATTAAACAACCTTTATTCACTTATGAACTTACCGGATTTAAGACGAACAAACCGGGACGGCTATTCGAAAAATTTAGATTTTTTTTCTTCCGATCCAATTCTGATTTCCTCTTTTCTTGATCTAAATTAATATAAATTAAACTTATTTAATCTCACATATACTCAAATTCACCCAAAAACACATAAAAAGGGTAATTTGCACATTAGCCCCTAATATTTTACATTTTCACAAATTAATCCCTATTTCCAAATAGCACAAAATACACAAAATCTCATC
Source organism: Gossypium anomalum (assembly GCA_025698475.1). Lineage (NCBI taxonomy): Eukaryota > Viridiplantae > Streptophyta > Magnoliopsida > Malvales > Malvaceae > Gossypium > Gossypium anomalum. Next base: position 26,997,761 of record CM046963.1, on the reverse strand, counting down.
AAACCCGTGTTAGACCGAATTTACCTTAGGCCTTAGTAGCCCATTTATTCAATTTATTTCACACTCGGAACAAATTCTCCAAAGCTCAATTCAATTCTGTAACATATATATATTTATTTACAACTTGATTCAGCACATATAATGCACATACATTAATACATCCAAACATGAAATATTAGAAACCATTACTGAATGGTCAAGTTATTCCACACGGATTATTAGACAAAATTATACAAGTACATACAAGCATTATCGAATGACCGAATCTCCATTGTATTGAAAAATAATTCATGCACCACTCATTTAACTATTAATAGTCATTTACTAAGTACCAATGCCGAATCGAAATATGTCAAGTTCACATGCTATGAATCATGCTAAAATGTCATTTTCAAAACCAAATTATTTTTCATTTATTCGGCTAGCAAATTATATAAAAAAATATTTTATACCAATTTCATAATCAAATAGTCATATTAACTAAACACCTTAAACTTAACTTAATGATTAACAAATCAACTATAATTCATGAATATTCTTGTCTTCGTAAATGCACCAATAAATCTAATTATACAAGCAATGATTTATTCATCACTTAGCTTATCCAATTAAGCCACAACCGAAAACACATTCATCAACCGAATCATTATTTAACCAAAACATGAAAAATCTATTATTTCATATTTATTTTTTATCATCAAACACAAAAATCATCAAACTTTCAACAATGGCAGAACACAAAATCAACATAAATTCTGAAAATTGAAGCATGGGTTTACTAGCATTCAAAGCAACGATCTCAAAAACATAAAAATTATCAAAAATCGAGTCAAAATCACTTACTAATTAAAGCTTGAAGTTGCCGAACCCTAATGGCTTCCATGAACCTTTTTATTTTCTCATTTTCGATTGAAAGAACTATGGAAGATGATAATTTAACTTTTATTTTATTAATATATTAACATATATTCATAAATTACTCAAATAACCTTATATTAAATTCAATATTTCAATAATGCCAAAACAACATTTCCACTAACTAATTAATGGTCCATTTATCACATAAGGACCCTAACTTTTAAGTTCCATAGCTTTTAGACACTTTTAACTTATAGCATGCTACCTTTACATTTAACACAATTAAGTCCTTTTATAAGATTGAGCTCACAAACGATAAAATTTTCAGACGAAAATTTCACACATATTAATTCACATACTGTAAACACTAAGAATAATACTAAAATATTTTTTTGACTCGAATTTGTGGTCTCGAAACCACTGTTCCGATTAAGGTCTAAAATGGGCTGTTATAGAACAGCCATGGAAGCTTAAAATTTTTAGCAACCTTAAACTCTTGCAAGTAAGTCTTCTTAGTAGTCCTTCTTGATAATTTTTGTTTTTGGAACTTCTAAAGCTTAATCTAGCTATTGAGGGGACTATTTTGCAAAATGGTTGAGAGTATAGGGTTTTGCCATGAAAGCATATGTGTTGTTAACTAAAATTTTATGGAAGAATATGAGTTATGGTTGTGAAATAAATAACTTTTGTGAAGTGGTTTTCATGGAAACCTAACTAAGGACCATTTTGCATAAGTTATAAATTAGGTGATAAATGTGTGAAATATTTGGAATTGAGGGTTACTTCTAGTATAAAAAGAATTCGGCTAGGGTTGGTTAATAAGGAAATTTGATAAAAATTAATTTTCGGGCCTTGGGGTAAAATGGTCATTTTGTGAAAACTTAGGGGCAAAATGGTCATTTTTCCTAATTATAAATTGTTGAGTACCTAGATTTATATTCTGATTAAATAAGTGAATTTTATTATTTTAAATCAAGAAATACAAAATCCAAACTTAGACATGGGGAAGGCCAAGCAAGTAGATTAAAATCGGCTAGTCGTCTACATTTTGTAATCCGAGGTAAGTTGTATTCTAATAGTGCAACTAGATTGTTATGATGTGAGATTTAATTGATATTGCCTAAATTATTTTGATTTCGGATATGAGCATGCATGTTGAGAAATTAATGTAACAAAGACTCTCGGTTGAACATTAGGAACAGATTTGGATATTCATGCCATGACATTGGGTGATATGTGTGCTAGTGTAAGACATGTCTGGGACATGCATCAGCCTCGAGATATAAAAGTAGTGTAAGACCTGTCTGGGATATGGCGTCAGCTTGTTGTGTGTCAGTGTAAGACCTGTTTGGAACATGGCATCGGCACTGATAGATGAGTGCCCGTGTAAGACCTATTTGGGACATGGCATCGACTTTGATGTGCTAGCCAGTGTAAGACCATGTTTGGGACATGGCATTGGCATCTTATCTCATATTTGGGGCTATTGAATATCCTGTAGTATTCCAAATGGTTCAACGGGAGATTTATGGTTTATATCAAAATGAGAGAACTTGTGACCATGTGGTGAGTGGTATAGGTACCTAAATGAGAATTACGATATACGAGCCTCAATTACGTAGTATGTTTAATAAGGAAAGAAAGTGAGTAAGTTATGCTTATGATCACTTGTGCATTTTATATGAAGTATGAAATGTGAATTCAATCAACATTGTATGCTTGGTGAGAGATGAATATGAGCAAATAATATTTATGAATCCTCACTTTCGTGTACAAATTGAGTTATATTGGGAGTATGACCCCTTATGTTAACTTGTAGTCATTTTATTATTTACATGCGACTTACGAAGCTTTATGCTTACCCTATTTTCTTTCCATTTTCTTATAGTGCTGCAAAAGTAGCTCGTGGATCGTCGCCTTACGTTGGAGAAGCCAGTCACACTATCCTTGAAGCATTTGGTATAGTTAGTCTTTTTTCTATTTTGAGTATGGCATGTATAGGGACTTAAACTCTTGTGCAATTGTTATATTGGCCAAATGTGTTGGCTTGGGATGAACCCTTCATTTTGTATAAAGCCTTGGATAATGGCTAATATTCATTATTGATATATGCAAATGATGATATTTTTATGGATGGGTAAATTGCATGATTGAACTAATGCCTATTGTGGCTAATTAGACCTTATATTGTTGTGTGGATTGGTCATGTTAGATGATGGTGTAGGTGTAAGAGTGGCATAAAGGCTTGGAAAATAGCCTTGTTTTGCTAGGCCGTGTGTGACACACGGGCAGCCTCATGGGCATGTTGCACAGCCGTGTGTCCTTTGCACGTTAAATTTACAAGTCAGTATGCATGGTAGTAAACACATGGGCAGAGGCACAGCCGTATGTCTCAGCCCTGTGAAGGGCACGGCCTAGCACACGGGAGTATGCCTTGGCCGTGTGACCCTTAAGGGTTGCTGACGTCAGAAACAGAATGTCCATGTTTTTTGACACGGGCGTGTTGAGGCCGTGTGAGGGACACGGGCGTGTGCCAGGCCGTGTGGAAACCCCTGTAGGTTCGAATTGAAAATTAAATCCATACGAGTGAGGAACATGGGCATGTCCCTATATGCTTAAGCTATGTGAGTCACACGGGCCTTCAACATGACCATGTCAAGATGACCACACGGGTGTGTGGCCCCTCTCATATGGGTGTGTGCCCCTGTTTCAGGTGTCATTTGTAACAGTCCGATTTAGACCCTAGTTGAAATAGTGGTTTCGGGACCACATATACGAGTTAGAAAAATATTTAAATATTATTTTCCGTGTTAATGATATGTGAATGAGCATGTGTGAAAGTCTCATATGAAAATTTGAATGTTTGTGTGCTTGATTTTGAAAAAGGACCTAATCGAGTAAAATGTAAAAGTTGCATGCTATTTGTTAAAAGTGCTTATTTGATTTGGGTTTATGATTGTGAAGTCCTTATGAGGTTATTTGACCATTGAATGAATTAAATGACATAAAAGGGCATTAGTTGGTGGAATTTTAACGAATTATAATAAGGTTAAATTGGTAAAAAGCATATTAATGTTATATTAGTTAAAACCAAAGTTAAAAATCATCTTATTTCTATCATTCATGACCGAAAATACAAGAAAAAGAAAAAGGAAAGTCTAAGCTAGGGTTAGACTCCTTTTGATTGTGATTAAGGTATGTTCTTTGATCCGTTTTTGGTGATTTCTACGTTCTTGTAATTGTTATTTTGTATACTATCAAGCCCATGTCTCAATTTCTGATTTTTTTGATGATTTTGAAATGTGCCATTAATGAATTTATGAGTTTTATATTGATAAATGATGAAATATGAAAGTTTAATTTTGGGTTTATATGTTTTATCTTGGGATTTTTGATGATTTTGATTAAAATGGGCTAAATTGTGAAATTTGTAAATTGAAGGACTAAAATGTGAAATAAATGAAATGCGTTGACTTGTATGAGTGCTATGAATATTCGGCCAAGCATGAGTGTAAGCAAATTATGTGTATTTTGTGATTTTGTGAATTAGGGACTAAAGTGTCAAAATGTAAAAATATGAGGGCTAGTTTGGAAATTACCCTAAATATGTGTTTATGGATTGTTTTGAATGAATGTGTGATTAAATAAGTTAAATTTGAATGTATATAGATCAAGAATTAAAGAAAACGGAATTAGATCGGGGAAAGTCAAAAGTTGTCGAGTAACCGATTTCATCCATCCGAATCCGTACGAGGTAAGTCGATATACACTAAACGTGTTTGAATTGAATTCTTATTATTCATATGATATTGAATTGTTATGAATGAATTTTCAAGCTAAATATGTGCTATTTGAGAAAGTATCGACAAAGCTCCAACGTTCGAAAAGCCCCGTACGAACCTTAGGAATAGTTAGGATACATATGTCATGACATAGGATTTTCGATATCTGCTCTGTGTGTAAGACTACGTTTGAGACGTTGGCATCAACTTCTATTTTGAGTGTAAGACCATGCCAGGGACATTGGCATCGTATTTGATTTCGTGTAAGACCCTGTCTGGGACAGTGGCATCGATATTTGATTACATGTAAGGCCACGTCTAGGACTTTGACATTGTATGTGCTTTCTTAGCTATCCGCGTATCCTTTCATTTTCGAATGGTTCAAATAGGCATTCCGAGAAAGTAAATAATTTTATGAAATTGTATCCAATTCAGGTATTTTTGCATTGTATATAATGTTTGAGAATGAAAGGTAAGTGTGTGAACAATTGTTGATATATGATCTAAGTATATGAATATGAGATTTGTGTTGGCATTTAGATACAAAGTGTAAATGATTAAATGATGTTTATATGCTTTAAATGATATGTTTATTTGTATATGGCTTACTAAGCTTTTGAAAGCTTAGATACAAAGTATAAATGATTAAATGATGTTTATATACTTTAAATGATATGTTTATTTGTATATGGCTTACTAAGCTTTTGAAAGCTTAGATACAAAGTATAAATGATTAAATGATGTTTATATGCTTTAAATGATATGTTTATTTGTATATGGCTTACTAAGCTTTTGAAAGCTTACTTTGTATGTGTTTGCATTGTTTTATAGATATTGAAGCTACTGTGAGCTCGACGATCGTCAAGGATCGTCACCACACTATCGAAACTCATTTTGGTACCTTTTGGAAATGTATATATTGAAGTATGGTATGTATAGGCTGGAAGGGTTTTGATTATGTTTTGTGATGTATATATATATATTTAGCCATGTGATATGGCTTGGTATGGTTAGGTTATGATATGATTTTGGTATATGTATTGTGAGGCAATATGATATATATTTGATATGTTTTTGTATGGCTAAAAACAATGATAAGTTTGGTAAGTTTTAGGTGTATGTTAGCTATGGAAATTGGTAAGTTTAGATTATAAGGTTAAATGAAGTATTGAAAGAAATGTTTTGATATGCTTTTGTCTTATGTTTTAACATAGATTAGTAAGGCTTATGAGCATGGAATTTGTTGATAATGTAAAGTCATGAGTACTGTATGTTTTGGTATTGAAATTGGCTAAAATTGGTGTTCAAATATGCTTGTTTTATTACTTGTAGGTTTGACCCAATTGGGGTGGCAAGTTGGCTATTCAAATGACCTATATTTGTCCACACGGGTAGAGACACGGGCGTGTGTCTCAAGTATGTGTGCGACACACTGATCCACGATACACACGCCGTGTGTCCCCTGGGGTACCCTACGAATTAAAGTCAGTATACCCTACAGTTTTGACACGGCCTAGACACACGGGCGTGTCTATTGGTCGTGTGTGGCATACAGGCTGGCACATGGACGTGTGGTTAGCCGTGTGGCCAGGTCAGTAGCCTCTCTTATTTTCACATGGCTTGGCACATGGGTGTGTCTTGTGGACAAGTAAGTATGTATGCCTTGTTTCACCATGGCTTAGACACACGGGCATGTCTAATGCCATGTGAGGCACACGGCCTATACACACGAGCATGTGATCTTTTTGGTCCTGCATGCTTGATTTAAACTTTGTATGCTCGATTTAAGTTCATATTGAATATGAATGACTTATATTTATTGAAATGAAATGATATTTGATATTTGATTTTTCTGATCTGAGTTACGATTTCAGTAATGCCTCTTAACCTATTCCGGCAACGGTTACGGGTTAGGGGTGTTACATCATTTCTCAAAATTTCCTACGGACCCGAGTTGCTCTCGAGTGGTTTTCAATGGGTGTTTCGGGCCTCGTAGGCCCATATTAAGAATTTCTAGAGTAAGATTGGAAAGTTTTAAATTCGATCGAGTTTTTATGACTCGAAATGATTGTATGCATGTGTTTAAGTCAGGTAATGCCTCGTGCCCAGTCTTGGCCTTAGACCCAGTCACAGTCCCTGTGGATACGATAACTCAATATACTTGTCATTTATTACTTGATACAATTGTGTACACTTGCACATTTTTGTTGTTCCAAGTTTTTTGCATCGTTGTCAAAGATTGTTTCAAAAGACATTATTTGTGAAATTGTTAATTTTGCATTTTGGTTTCTTTTTCTGTTAAATTTTAATTCCATTATTTTCTATGATTGTTTTAGGTGTTTATGAGTATTGATCAAACTATTGACATACTCCTTGTAGATTTGGAAATTGAAAGGACTTTTAAACAAAAGAGAAGACAAACAACTCAAAGAAGGACTGGAAAATGAACCTTGAAAACCAGGATCAAAGAAATAGAGGAAATCATGCTTAGAATCCTATCCTTGTTATCGATGACAGGGATCAAGCCTTAAGATAGTATGTTGTGCCATTGTTTAATGAAATTAATCTCTGAATTAGAAGACTTGAGATCGATGCACAATAATTTGGGCTGAAGTCAGTTATATTCCAGATGCTTCAGACAGTGAGCCAGTTTAGTGGACTGCCTATTGAAGATCCTCACCTTCACCTTAGATTGTTTGTGGAGGTGAGTGATTCCTTCAAGTTAGCCGATGTACCTGAAGATGCACTAAGGTTGAAGTTGTTCCCATACTCACTGAGGGACAAAGCCTGAGCTTGCTTGAACTTATTGCTACCTGATCCTAGTACAACATGACAAGAGTTGGCACAACGCTTCTTAATGAAGTACTTTCCACCTAGCAATACTGCTAAGTTGCGAATCGAGATCACTACCTTCTAAAAAATGGATGAAAAATCCTTGTATGAGGCATGGGAGAGATTCAAAGAACTATTACGAAAATGATCTCATCATGGGATTTCACATTGTATCTAGGTGGATACATTTTACAATGGTCTCAACACATAAACACATGAATGATAGTGGATTCTTCTACGAATGGAGCACTTCTTTCTAAGTCTTATAATGAGGCTTATGAGATTATTAAGAGAACCACTAGTAACAATTACCAATGGCCATCCAATAGAGCTGCCATAGGACATAGAGTTGTAGGGGTACATGAAGTTGACACGTTTATACCCCTTGCAGTTCATGTATCCACTATGTCCTTAATGCTTAAGAATCTTACTACTAATGGTTTCAATAATAATCTAACAGGACAACAGCCTAGCCAATTTGAGAGCATCTCTTGTGTTTTCTGTGAAGATGGGCATATGTTCAAAAACTGCCCATCAAACCCAGAGTCTATCTATTAGTTGGGAAATTCGAATCAGAATTAAAGTGGGCCAGGACCATAGTCAAACTTCATTAACCCTTCTTCGAGAAAAAATCTAAATTTCTCATGGAATAACCAAACAGTGGGCTTAGCAACACTTACATGCAATTAAGGCCAAGTCAGCTGATAGAATTTAATCAACAAGTTCAAAACCCATCCCAAGCTGAATCTTCCAATATCTTGGAGAACTTGTTGAAAGCGTACATATCAAAGAATGACACAATAATTCAAAACCAAGTATAGCTAATTTAAGGACAAGCGACAACATTGAAGGACTTGGAGAATCAAATGGGTTAGATAGCCAGTGAACTACGAAACAGATCACAAGCCGCTTTCCCTAGTGACACGGAAATCCCAAGAAATTTGGGCAAGAAGCATTGCAAAGCGATTACTCCGTGTAGCGAAAAAATAATAGAGCCCAATGTTATCGATGTCGAAGATGAGCCCACTGAAGATCAAGAAAAAGAATAGGTTCAACCAATTGTTGAAACTCCAATTTTAAAAAACCAGAATCTGTGAACTTTGAGGAGGTAATCCTTAAAGGGGTCAATTATGATAAACTAACACCTATGCTAGATACAAAAAAAGTGTGCAGAAGAAGGATTGCCCAATACAAGTTAAGAATCCTCCACCACCTTACCCTCAAAGGCTTAAAAAATAAAAGCAAGAAATCCAATTTAAGAAGTTTTTAGACAAAATCAAGCAACTTCACATCAATATTCCGTTGGTAGAAGCTTTTGAGCAAATGAAAAATTACGTGAAATTTATGGAGGGTGTCCTGTCCAAAAAGAGAAGACTTGGAGATTTTGAAATTGGAGCATTGACAAAGAAGTGCAATGCATTCCCGCAAGACAAGCTACCCCAAAAAATGAAGGATTTGGGGAGCTTTACCATACCACACAACATAAGAGATTCTTAATACGGAAGGGCTTTATGTGATTTGGGATCAAGTATCAACTTGATGCCAATGTCTGTGTTTAGGTAACTGACGATTAGAGAGGTCAGACCAACGGTGGTCACACTGCAATTGGCAGATAGGTCATTGGCACATCCTGAAGGAAAAATCGAGGACATACTGATACGTGTCAATAAATTCATCTTTCCTATTGACTTCATTAAGTTGGATTTTGAAGCAGATAAAAAAGTTTCTATCATTTTAGGGAGACTATTCTTGGCAACGAAAAGAATGTTGATTGATGTACAAAAGGGTGAACTTAACATGACGGTTCACAATGACATAGTAACTTTCAATGTTTTCAATGCTATTAAATCCCCTAATGAGATTAAAGAATGCTTTGTTGTTTCCATGATGGAATCGCTAGTCCCCCTAAATTGGAATGCATGTTATTAAGTGATCTGACGAATGACGATGAAGACGATGAATGTTCGGTTTTTTTAGAAGCAAATTCGAAGAAAGTCATTTCCAAATATCAGTTGGTTCATTAGAATTTTCATCACAAGGATTCAAGATACCAAAAGAATCCATTGCAAAGCCACCTAAATTAGAATTAAATGAAGGACGGAGGAGATTGACCAAATCTTGGGATTTGATCTAGGAAAATTCAAGTCTCGATGGTTAGAGGCTAGAGTAATTTATCCCGATTCCTACAATCATTGGGTAAGCCCTGTTGAGCGTAGACTTGAAAAGGATGAAACTACTTCTATTACGAATGACAATAATGAGTTGATTTTGACAAAAATAGACACAAGTTGGATGATTAGCAGGAAGCTAAACAAGGATACTAGGAAAGATCATTTCCGGTTTCTTTTCCTTGAACAAATGTTGAAAAGAATTGTTGGGCAAGATTATTTCTTTTTTCTAGATGGGTATGATTGGCATGACAGATGGCCATTTGACATTGCCTTAGTTAGTGATGATCCCAATGACATTGAGGGAGTTCTCTTCACTTTCCCTATCATTATTTTATAATTTAGTCATTTTTTTAAAATTTTTAATAAAATGGCAGGCTTAGATAAAATTTTCTTTGGATCATTACATTAATTAAAATTCTGTCTAAGAGATTGAGACTTAAGTGGGACCACTTATGACCCCTCCAATATTTCTTGGAAATTTAATTTAATGTAATTTTTCAAAAAAAAAGAACATTTTTCTAAGTAGTCCAAAAAAATTATTTATTTGTTTTGTTAAATAAAGGGCCAATTTTTTACCAAAATACTAATTTCTAAGAGTTTTTTTTACTTTACTTTTAGTACAGGTACTGAGGATAAAAAAAAATGTGCTACCATTGGGTTTAAAACTCAAGACATTGCTAGGAAGGGAAATATCCAACCCTTTGTCGCACATCCATATCCAAAAGAACCTTGTCGCCGCACACTTCTGTAACCATACATACCATCACCATTGTACAAACCTGTAGCCCTTACCTTGCTCCACCTCCACTCGCAAGTGGCTGCATAATACATCCCCCTTAACCCTTTAATGTTGTATCCCTTAACTCCCTAAATCACCACCCAAACACCTTCATTTGAAGCACCCAACCACCACACCTAAACCATCTTTAAAATCTCCACCCCTATCTCTAAACCTTACAAGTGGCTACTCACCTAACTGCCAAAAACTAAAACCACCTTTAATATATTTTCTAACTCCGACGCCAAGAGTCCCTTCATCTAGCACCATTCCACAAAGTGACCATTATGCTATAATGGATATACTACAACACATGCATTGGCATCAATAGGCTTATTGGAGATATGCAAAAAATATATATATACGGGATGACTTGATCAGAGATGCATTTAGAAAATATTTCATACCCCATTTGTTTTTATTCCTGAATTTCCAGACTTCATATTTGAGCCATGGACTACATTCTCGAAAAAGGAGCAAGACGACTTAAGCACTCCCAAAAAGGACAAGAATAATGAAAAATTAGAGTCGAGTATTGAGAAGTTTTGAGTTTTGAGTTTTAAGTTTTTTTAAGGATAATTCTATTTCTTGTATAATAAAACAATAAGTTGAAATTATTAATAAAATTGAACAATTTGTAAAATAAGAAGTGTGACAATAGATATGTACATGTCTACGATTAGAATTTTTTTTTTTTTAGGAAAAACTTAGTATTTAAGCAATCAAACTTGCCCTTTTTTGGGATCCTACCTGGTGTACAGTATCTATTCACTTCTCTATTTTTGTTCCTTCTATCTATCATGTTTAATAGTAGGGACATTGTTCATGTTAAGTATGGCGAACCAAAAACTGAATTGTTCTTTTCAAGAATTCATTTTTCCTATCAAATTGTGATTAAGTTAATTTTTTCTCAAAACTTTAAATTTTTGATGATTATGATAAACTTTAGTATAAGTAAAGTTTGATTATTTCAATAATTGTTCTGTTAGCTGAAGTATGACATAAGTGTTAGTCTTAATAAAATATATAAATCAAACCATGAAATTTTCAATTCCTTAGAAAAACTAGCATGCATGGAAGTTTAAGTCTCTAGAATTGATTTAGTAATTCCTTGAGGCGAAATCCTAGGAAGCATGGCATTTTGAAAATGATTTAGGCAGACTTTTTTTGGACCGTTTGAGCCTTTCAAGCTAACCTTAATGAATAGTTATCCCTTGAAACCTAAATTTGAGAGTATATGATATGATTTTATTGGAACCTTGCATACATGAGCCATCCATTCTTTAATATTTATCTCTAAATTGTCCCAAACACTAAGTTAGTTTATCCAGAATATTATTTGAAAATGAGTTTGCTGGAGTTGAGAAGAAGTATCAAATGCTCAAAATATTGTAGTACATGTAGTAATCCTCGAGCCTAAAAAAAGAACATACGTACTAAAAGAATAGATGTACAAGGAGCATGTGTACTCAAGTTCAAAAATAGTTGGTGAATTTGAGGGTATCTATTCCGAAGGCCTGATGCAAGCTGAGTCTAAGTTTTTTAGCTTAAAGATATCTATCTTTTACCTACCCCTAGCCAAACCATGTTACAACTTATTTAAAATACCTATTGATTTAGATTTTTGTGCCGACTATATTAGTGGAGAGAAATTGCTAAACTCAACTCATGAAGGCATAATTAAACTTAGGGATTGCAACTTAATCTTAAATGAGAGAATAAAAGTTCATTGGTAAAACTTTAGCATATATTTTGTTAATAAAGCATTTTGTTTATTTTTGCTGTCATGATAATAATTGAGAATGAATACTTTGTATACTTAAGTTGCATAATTTCAGAATTTTTGTTATTAAGCATAATTGTACTAAACTCATAATTGTGGGAAGAAATTATTTTTGAAGAAAATTTTCAAAGGTCATTTTCTTAATCTTCATTTACAATTTATGCATTACTCGGGATGAGCAATGAATTAAGTTTGGGGGTGTGAAAACACTAAAATATATAGATTTTTTTAGCACCTTTTAAACATGAATTCATTCAAATTCTAAATAATTTCTATTGAATTTTATGTTTTTATTATAAAATAATTAAATTGAGCTAAAATTATACTTCATTGTGAATTTTAGTTATCAAATTTGCATAATTTGACTAATTTTTGATAGTTTTGTACAAGAAGTGAAAAATCAACTCAGAAATCACCTTGAACGAATCAAGTATCGAGGCACCTTGGGAGCTTAAGATAATGAATTAACAGCCATGGAGGACCCAAATCCATGCTCTCAGACCTGTTTGAATGAATTGGTCCAATTGAATTTTATCAGGAAAAATCTAACAACTTGAAGCGGACGAAAATGGCCTAAATTGAGTAACTCAAAATGAGAGATGGATGAGCCCAAGAAAGCATCCCAATACCGACCCAATTGCTTCCCAAATCAGCTAATTAAGCTAATTATAATATTTTCGAAACAACCCTTAACTTTTACCTAAACCCGTTTTAACCCCTCCACTTTTAGTGCATTTTCACTTGGGCATTAAGCTAAATTTAACAAAGCCATCTCAACCCCTCTCCCAACTATCAAGGGTCGAACATGGGAAGGGGGATTGAATACTATTTTTAGCTAATACAAACTATCATCTCCTACTATAAATACCTCTTCTCACTTCCTCATTTCTCATCAACTCATTCACACCATTCATCGTTCACTCATCTCTTCCATAATTTCTCTCCTTCACTCTCTTTGCCTTCCCAAATTTCTCCCTTCCATTTGTCAATTTCCCCTCTTGAGAAAGGCCTAGCTTGCCCTTTGGAGCAGCAACAATTGAGCATTCATGAAGGTCTTTGATTGACAGAACAAGCAAAAGGGAAGCACGCTAGTCTGGCTTCAGAGAAATGCCGAGATTTGTTTTCTAGTTCCCTTCTCTTATTCTTTTCAATTTATTTTGTGATAAAAAACATGAATACTTATTGTTTTGATGCTCTATTTTAATTAAAATGACTTAATTCGTGTCTATGTTAGATTGATTGCATTCTATTACTTAGATTATTAAAATCATATTTGTGTTGTTATAGGCCTTAGTAAGTTGTTCAATTAGATAAAATCATGCATATGTTATGCTTGCATTATAATTGTAAGATAACTATCGAAATGATTATTAATCGAATTGAAATTATAATTAATCGACACAATATCTAATTGGTGCATGTTTATCCTTTTAAGGTAATTGAGGGTTAAATTAGCAATCATATTAAACAATATTCTTGCCTTACATAACTTGTAAGATTGTTGTGATTAAATTATAGAAATATATTTACTTCACTCTGTCTTATACTTACTTACAAAAATTGATTAAATTAATTCAGCATAGGAATATGTTTACTTCACCCTATCTTATACCTTCACTAAATTGATTAAATTAATTTAGTAAGTATGTATGTTAACAAAATACTAAGTTGTCATTAAATTATTCGTAACAACATGAACATAGTTTTAATAATTGTAAGATAAATAATAAAATTAATCTAACACAGGTATGCCATATTGATTTAAATCTTTTTTAGAAATCATGCATTGGAAATTTTACTTTCACTTTTAATTGATTAATTAGTTAATTCTTAGTTTTGAGATCACCCTACTCAAAACAATTATTTCCATCTATAAATTTGTTTAATTTTTTTTACTTTTCATAAATATTTTCTTGCATAGTCCATGTGGGTATGATAACTCGACATAATTGTCTCTTTATTACTTGATACGATAGTGTACACTTGTACATTCCTATAAATCTGCTAACACTAAACTAACACTTGACACAAAGTTGCTTCACCATTGGTTATATATAAAGAATCACTCCACCATTTAATGTAAGTCATTCAATACATGTAACACCGCTTACCTATGTTCGACACCAGAACGGGGTACGAGGCATTACCGGACTTAAACTCAAACAAACATTCAAAATCGAGACATGAATTTCCTCTCAAATTTAAAACTTTTCAAAAGCATTCATATCATTCGTGTGGTCACACACGCCCGTGTCCCTAACCCGTGTAACTTTCTGTTTATGACATCATCCACAAATTGAAGACACATGGCCAAGTCACACGCCCGTGTGCTTAAGTCGTGTGGGCGATTTAATTTTCATGATTTTTCATAAAATAGGTGCAAACTTCACACACCCTGGACACCTGCCCATGTCCCTAAGCCGTGTCCTTCACACGGCTGAGACACACGGTCGTGTCTCTGCCCGTGTGGACAAAAATAAGGCTATTTTCCAAGCCATTTTGTCACCCTTTGTTGCACCAACCTACACAACAACAAGCAACACCAATCCAGTATATACACACAACCAAGTCATCCACACATCAATTACATGCTATTTTCTATCACATGCAACATCTCATACTTATCATCCCAAACCATGCAAATTCCACATCCATGAAAGACATCATCATATGTATATATATACTTATCAAATATTAGCCAATATCAAATGGCCATTTACAAAATGAATAATCAACCTTTATAAGCCAACACATTTGGCCAAATCGAATATGACACATAACAAAATGACCAAGTCCCTATACATGCCATAACTCAAAATAATGTAATCATAAATACCCAAAATGAAAATTTGATAGTGTGAATGGATCTCCGACTGTCTTCGATCCCCGAGCTGGCTTGGTGACACTATAAGACAAGGGAAAAGAAAGGGAGTAAGCTTTAAAGCTTAGTAAGTTCCTATGCAAATAATAGGCATCATAAACACACTTTAATATATATTTAACATAAAGTAAATTAACATAAATGTCATTGTGAATGATGTATTTAAAATCTTAACATCATAACTTACTCGATCAAACCAATCCGAGTTTTGTGTACATACCTGTACCAACTTGCAACTTACCATAATCTTTCACAACATACCATAGTGCTTCACAACTTAAACATTGCCGTTAAGTTTCCTGTTGAACCACTTGGAATACTAAAGGATACTCGGGATATCTCACACCCATAGTACCATACCAATACCATATCCCAGAGTGGTATATAGAGACAATACTCATATTTAAATCTTTCATGGTAAATTTGTCCTTTATTGTGAGGACGATTATTCATAATCATTCTTAAAACTTGTCACAGATATGATTTTAGAAGAAGTTTTTTAGGGATGACTCAAGTCATCTCTTAATCTATTAGGGATGATTTTCAAACTTTTAGTGTCTTTTTTAATCATCCTCAAACCTTTTAATTTTGTAGTGAAACCCTAATAACATAAAAAAATGGCAACTATTTCTTCCATACCAATAAGTTATAAGACTATTATTATTAATTAGAAAATTGTATAGAACTAAAAGATTTAAAATTTGGGTCAAGTTCCCTTTCATTATTTGTCCATTACTATTTGATACAAATTTAATTGTTATTTCTAAGTGTAATTTACCAGATTCATGGATTAGTACTACACATGAATGATGATAATTAATGTAACGACCCAATATTTATCGATGTTGGAGAATTTGGTTAAAGATCGAATCTCTTTAAACCAAAATAGCTTAGGTATTAAATCGAGTATAGTTATGAGTTAATTATGAAAATTAGTTATGACAGTTATAAGGTGATTTGTTTAAATGATTAAAGAAATAGTACAGGGAATAAATTGTGTAGTGGTTAAAACAAGTTGAAATTGATTTGGATTTGAGCAGGGGCTTAAATGGTAATTGAACAAGGATTAAAGTGTGATTAAACCAATTTTGAAATGTCTTTGGTGGCCAAGAATTATCTCAACGGTTTTATCTTCATTACTAATATTAAATTTGTATGGTGGCCATTAGATAAAGGTTAATTAGCTTAATTGTAAAATTAATTATATCTATATAAACAAACTAGTGGGAAAGAGAAAGCCATGTTGAGATTATTGTCATCATCTTCTTCCTTCTAGTCAAAATAAGAGGAAAGAAAGGTAGCTTTTCATCCTTTCATAGCCGATCATTAATTCATATGGTGACCAAGAAGAACCTTCACTCTAGCTAACCCATTAATTGTTTCTAGAAGTTATTTGAGATTATGATGCTAGAGAAAATATAACGTTTGAGCTTAAAATAGTGTTGATTAGTTGGTAAAACTTGTTACATGTTTGTTGCATGTTAATGATGTAATGGAATTTGTTGAATTAATGCTTGATTAAGTTTGAGACATATAACCATTGATATATGTTAGTGCAAAACTTCGGTGAGAAAAATCTCGAACACACGAATAGAACACGAACAACAACTTGAATAGAAAAAAAAAATAGGACAAGGCTCCAAAGCGTGTATCAAGCCACTATCTTTAAGGTTCTATTTTTCTCGACCTATACTCAACGTGCAAATGAGTTTCAAGCAAATGAACATCGAGGATGCAATTAATCCCGATGACTATTTGAGTTTTCCATTGATGAAAATAGTTTACTAAGCAGTGAGTAATGTATAACAAGAAAATCAATTTTGATAAAGAATTTTTTCAGTGATTCTTTAGATGGTCCTAGCAAATCTGAAACTTCAATACAACAATTCACACAACAATGCATTCAAAAATCAGCCAAGACTCATCACAAATAATAAAAAACATAAGCCTAAATTATGTTCTCATGGAACTTAAACCTTTAACATAACAAACTTTAAATTCAAATATCTTTGTCTATACTCAATCTTTTCACCTAAAACCAATTCCGTTCATCTTATAACTCATCTACGAGTAATTCCCAACCTTTAAACAACACAAAATCACCCAATTCATGGTATTGACTTTTCAACATATTTTTGGCTATTTTTTGAAAATTCATTAAAATTCAAGCAATCTTTAACGAAACTTCAAGGTAAGTTTAGAAACCTCTTAATAATGTCAAAACCTATTGAGTAACACTTTGAAATCACATTTTTACTCAAAAATCTGAATTTCACCATTAACAACTCTATTTTTGGCTTTTATTTAAAACATGCAATTTAATAACTCAAAATTTAGTTTCAAAGGCCAATTAACATTAAAAACTAATAAAAAAGTGAATGGTTACATTTTTTGGAAGAATAAATGAGTTTTTGATGCAAACATGCGAAACCCACAAGTGGAGAAGATGAAGGAATTAATGGAATTTTGGGGTGTTTTCTTGAAGTATTATGAAGATTAAAGACTTGGGTGATGATGGAAATCAATTGGATGAAGATTTAACAGAAAATAGATTGAGAGAGTTGGAAGAGCAAAGGGACGGCAAGAGCAAGCTGTGGGTAAAACTGTAGCATAAAAGCTCACAATTTTAGCCCTATTACAACTTAGTCCTTTTTCCAAAGTTATAGGTTTCCAAAACAATTTTTCAAAAATTGATTTGATTTTCTGAAAACCATATTTGAAAAAATTACTGAAATACCATGTCACAAAATTCTAAACACTCTAAGGCTAAAATTTCCAAAATAACCCTAAAACTCTTAGGTCTTATTTTGGGATGTTACAAACAAAATCCAAATTAGACATTACATTACCATATGACATCTTAGGTACATGTTCATTTCAAACTTATATACATATCATATAATCACTTAAGATCAACCATTTTATATTTTTTTTAATGACAACACCATTCGAAGTTTTAAGATTATTAAAATTCAAATTAACCACTCTTACTAAACAACCCAATGCACATTTGTAATCTCTATATACATGCCCAAATATCATATATCACCCTTTCAAACCATCTAATTCAACCCTTCCACAATGTGGCAGCAAAACATATCAAAATAACTTAAATAAACTTAACCTAATTAACCAAATCTTTTATAAATATAATGACATCATATTATCTATGCAATTGCATACTCAAACTGTTATTTCATGAGCCATTTACATAATCCAAACCATCTATTAAATCCATATGATTTCAACTATCTATATTCTTTGCCATTAATCATGCTAACATGGATTTCACACCATATCACCATACAAATAAACCAAAACAAACTCCTAAGTACATGCCACACATAACCGAGATAATGTGAGCTTTTCGACAATCCGCCTGACATGTTCCTCAAGTTAGCGACTATAGGGAAAAGAAAACAACAAGGTGAGCATATCAAATCATTAGTAAGTTTATATGAAAATAACAAAACATACATCCCCATTTCAACTATTTAAAGTAATTGAAACACAATTGTACAAAACATGGAACTCCTTTGGAATCTTTATGCATACATATACAATTTCACAAATTTAGCACAAGGTTAGTCCATTTATAAATTAAGATCATATTGCCCAATTTATATACAAGTACAATCATGCCATTCAACTTTGCTCATTTGTAAACATATCAATCTCATAATTGTATAAAATTTATCCTAACATAGCATTTTATAATATTAAAATGAATTCAACATATAACAGAGTACTATAGTTGTAACAGCCCGATATTGGGCCTAGTCGGAATAGTGGTTTCGGGACCACAAATTCGACGTAAGAAAATTTATTTTTATTATATTTTTATGGTTTACGATTTCACGAAATAATTTCATAAAAATTTCGTTCAAAAATTTTGACTTTTGGGCATTCAATTTAGTCAAAAGGACTAAATTGTAAAAAGTGCAAAAGTTGAGTTCTACATGTTAGAGGTGTCCAATTGTTATGAAATTTTAAATTTGAGGTCCTTATATGGAAGTTATACCATTGGATAATTTTTTGGACAAAAATGGACATGAAATAGGTAAAATAGAATATTTTTAAGTTAGGGGCATTTTGGTCATTTAGTAATTGTAATTGAATTAAAAACAAAATTTAAAAGCCAATTTTTGTCCATCTTTAACCCCTTAGCTGAAACTTGTATGGAGAACCATATCTAGGGTTTTCCAAGCTTCCAAGCTCGATTGTAAGTCCATTCTAGCCCCGTTTTTAATGATTTTTACATTTTTGAAATCCTCGTAACAAGATCTATGTATTTCTACCACTAATTTGGGATATGGTTAAAGTCTAGGGTTTTGAAACATGATGAATATATGTGTATTTTGATGTTTAATGGTAGAAAATGCATGTTTATGGTTAGAGAAACGACTTTTACTAAGTGATTTTTGGTGAAAATGCCTAAAAGGACTAATTTGTAAAAGTTATAAACTATGTCATAAAAGTGTGTTTTAATGGAAATTGTGGGCTATTATAGTTATGAAAATGGTTTGGCTAGGCTTAACGTACAAATAAATTGAATGAAAATCATTTTACGAGCCTAGGGGCAAAAGTGTAAATATGACAAAGTTTAAGGGCAAAAATGTAATTTTTGCCAAATATGATTTTTGGGCTGATTTGAATAGTATATTGATAAAATAAGTTAAATGTGATGTTATTGATCAAGAAAACAAGGTTCTGACCTAAATCAGGGAAAAATAAGTAATTGACGAATAAGTCCTTTTTGACCGATTTTGCTTCCGAGGTAAGTTTGTATATAAATAATCCATCATTTTTACTTACGTTACCATATTTTATTATATTTTATGAAATTTGGCTGAATATTGAATGAAATTGACAAGTATCGGAAAGTGAGAAATTTCCCGGTTGAACATTAGGAATAGAATAGGATATAAGCGACATGTCACTAGTGACTCAAGTGTGGTACTATGTGAAGGCCACTTTGAGAAAAGATAGCTTGGTCACAAGTGTGGTACTATGTGAAGGCCACTTTGTGAAGAAAGATAGCTTTGCTCACAAGTGTGGTACTATGTGAAGGCCACTTTGTGAATAAGGTAGCTTTGACTCCAAGGGTGGTACTATGTGCAGGTCACTGGGTATCCGTTATTATTCCGATGTGTTCAACGGGAAATGACTAGGTGTAATTGAATATGACTATGTAATGAATAAGTGCAGGTACATGTGTGTAAACTTATGAGCATTGTGCTCGATATGTGATCGAATCTTGGTAAGAGTGATATGGAGTAAGTGTTACAATGAAAGTTCCTACAAAGAAAACATGAAAGAGTGAAATTTAGTAATAAAATAGTTTTGGACAACAACAGCTGTGTGACTTTGAAAAATCACCAAAAATGGTGGAAATCGAATTAGAGGTTGAATAAGATGAAATTAAATCTTATTGAGTCTATTTTCATATAAAGGAAACGGCGTAAGCAAATGAATTTCATATTATGAGATATTTGAATTTTTGTGAGACAGAGTCAAAATGATTTCGGAATCCCCTGTTCTGATTTGGAAAAATCATTAAAAATTGTACAAAAATAATTATGGGTTATAATTTATATTCTTAAAATCCTTAATGAGTATATTTTCAAAAGAAACAAATAGGAACATCATATAAATCCCATTTGAGGAGATAATTAATTTTTAGTGAAGAGGGGCGGAACTGTCAGACAGCGAAATAGGGGTGACTTTAAAGAATAAACTGTACTTATTCGTTAAACCATAAATTTTGAAAATTTTATGGTAGAAAGATATATGAGTCTAGTTTCAAATACATTAAGCGGATCTTAATTTTGAATTCTATAGCTCAAGATATAAATAATTTAGTGACTATGACTTGAATGGATAGCTTGATATGAACATAAGTAAATAGTCGAATTATGTGCAATTATGATTGTATTACCTTGTGAACATATTGTGAGAATTGGTGAAAACATGTTAATAAATTGCTTATTATTTTCATATGGGCTTACTAAGCTATATAGCTTACCCCTCCCTTTTCCTCATTTTATAGGGTCACTAAGCTAGCTTGGGTTGGAGATCGTCAGAGATTCTATCACACTATCAAGCTATCATTTGGGTATAAGTGAATGCAAGTATTTTAAGTCTATGGCATGTATAGGGACTTTGTCATTTTGTGTATGTGTTATTATGTTTTGGTCAAATGTATTGGCTTGGAATGGTTAAAGGTTAATGTAGTATGTAGCTATGCTAATTGGCTTATATTGGATAATTGATTGTAAGCCTAATTATTTATTCATATGCATATGCCAATGTCTTATGATGTGAGTTATGTTTGCATGATACATGATGAACTGTGGTTTATGGCCCAAAGACCTAATGGTTGAATGTGCTAATAGTCTTGATGTTGAATGTCGAAGTTTGGCTCAATGGTATGGTATGATAATTAGATATAACTATGCATGTATAAGAGTTGTTGATGATGCATATTGAA
This sequence comes from Gossypium anomalum, assembly GCA_025698475.1. NCBI lineage: Eukaryota > Viridiplantae > Streptophyta > Magnoliopsida > Malvales > Malvaceae > Gossypium > Gossypium anomalum. Next base: position 26,976,186 of record CM046963.1, on the reverse strand, counting down.
TGTGTCTAAGTGTGACTATGTATGATGGTTTTTAAATGACTAGTCTAAGGCTGAGATGCCATGAAATGTACCATTAAATTTGTGTTTAAGTATATGCAAATGAGGGTGGCAAATGGCTTGGTAAATAGCCATTTTCTTGGCCACAAGGGGAGAGACACGGCCATGTGTCTCAGCTGTGTGCAGGACACGGTTCTAGGACATGGTTGTGTGCCTAGGCCGTGTGAAGTCTACACCTGATTTTTGAGAATTTAATTCGCCACACGACCTAGCACAAGGGCGTGTGACTTGGCTGTGTGACCCTAATTTGTTGATGACATCAGAAACAGAAAGTTACACGGGCTGAAGATACGGGCGTGTCCCAAGCCAGACGGGCGTGTGTAACCACAGGCCTACTCATACGGGCGTGTGACCCTCCAAAACTTGAAAATTTTCTAAGTGTTGAGAAAATTCTGATAGGCTTGAGCCACTCCCAATGTATGTTTTGGGCCTCGTAGGCCCGTATAAGGGACGATATGATGTGCATGAATTGTTTTAAATAGTGTGAAATTTTATGGCCTGGTTTTGTATGAATGTTTATGTTTAAGTCCGGTAATGCCTCGAACCCTGTCTCAGTATCGGACAAGGGTAAGGGGTGTTACAATAGCATTATAACATGTAACATATTATTCAATATTTTACCTTTAATATAATTTTTTCATCATATAACCAATTGAGCGTGTGACTCGTATCATTTCACTATCATTTCTCTTTTTCATTATTCCAATAACCTAATGAACTATAATAAATAAATTCAGATACATGAGTAACTACACCACACCAAAATGCTCGTAAGAGCTTAAACTACAACACACCAGGGCACCGAAGTGCAAAGCCCATAGGCATCATATAATTAGTATCAATATACCCCTCCATCACACCAGTATAACCCAGTAATCCGCAAAAAATGTTGGATTCTGGTATAATCAGTAATGTCTTCGTACCATCGTATATATCTCGAATAGATCACAAATAACCCTATTGGCATGCCAATTGTATCCTATCCTTTAATACATTCACTCGAGCATTTTTACCATATACATTTCATTACAATCCGAACAACCATATACACACTTTTCACATTTCAAATAGCAATCCATTTACAATTTAAACCTTGTAACATCATCGTCATAAACATACTATCCAATCATATAAAAATGTCACTTTCATTTGATATAATGTATTTATCCATATTGGCCATTTAATTTATATTTTACGATTCAATCCATTTGATGCCAAACAACAATAATTACATAACTGATAAACCATAATTTATACATATTTATAACCCATGCTTAACGCCTTTTATGAATGATTTCTCCTTAGATTTGGTGAAATCGACGCTCCTAATGTCTTAATTTCATGCTTATTCTCAAGTAGGCATAGGAGAACGAAAGGAACAAGAAACGGGTCGAAAACGGAGAAAATGGGCCAAAGCACGAAATCAACAAGGCCTGAAGCTCCTCACACGGGCAGATCACACGGCCGTGTCAATTTGGAAGAATTAAAGCACGATTCACAAGGGTATAACACACGCCCGTGTACCTCGAATACGGCCTAAAGTTATCGCACACGGGCATGTCCCTGCCGAGCCCAAGTTTAGTCCAGTTCGGAAAAGGCCACTTTTGAGGGTTCTTAGGCACTCCAAAGCCTATAAATACACCCCAGAAGAGGAAGAAAAGGGGAGACAGAGAATAGGGAGTAAGGAATTACTCCAATGAAGCCGATTGATCCATCTCAGAAGCCGGATCTACTATCAAGACTGAAGATCTCTCCTCAATTTTCCCTCCAGGAGTTTTGGGTTTTCTTTATGTTTTGTAGTTATTATTATTCTGAGATGTTTTCTTATTTAGTTATGAACTAAATCCCTAAATACCTATGGGGGATGAAACCTATGACAAAACCTTGTTATTATTTCTGAATCATATGATAAATATTTGACTTGTTCTTAATTATGTGTTCTTAATTCTTGTTTTGGTATTTCAGGATATCACTTCAAGTTACTACTCTTAGTTGGAGGAGGCATAGACCCTGGCTAAGAGTAACTTTGTCATAATTAAGCGGAGTTGATTGCGCGCCTAGAGATAGGGTGACAAGATTTTGCCGGATTAGGGTGAAACCTAATAAGGGAATCCATAGATCGAGTTAATGCAACCTTAGGGTGTTAATTAGACATAACTCTCGGTTATTCAACCTAGGGATTAGACGTTGTTAGTCTCGAGAGGGATAATAATATACATTAGGGATTTCTACGAAACAAGTTAAATGAATAAATCATCCGGTTCAGAGCCAGAATAACAAGTAAAAGTCTAGGTAGATTTTTCTTTAGGTATTGTCTCAATCAATCGCTTTCCCCAAAAGTAATTTCCCAAATTCTATTTTCTGCAAGTTCTTAGTTTAATTAATTAGTTAGTTAAAACAAATCTCTTTTCTTTGACTAGATAATAAGAAGACAGTCATTACTAGTACTCATAGTCCCTTGTGTTCGACAATCCGGTCTTGCTAAAGCTATACTACTGTTTGATAGGTACACTTGCCTACGTCGTGATAATAGTTAGTTTCAAGAACGATTTATTATAAATTTATAAAACTTATCACAGGAAAATCATGATCAAGTTTTTGGCACCGTTGCTGGGGACTAAGATATTAGGAACGCTCGATTTTTATTACTTTAGCCATTTATTTTCTTGTAATTTAACTTTAATTTTACTAATTTTCTTTCTTTTTCTCCTGGCAGGTTCTTGTAGTTTATGACTAGAAGAAACCCGTTAGGACCATTGCTTTTTGACTAGGAAATTGATCGTACAGCTTGTAGAAACTGACGAGAAATTAGGCGCAGCTTAAGATACACAGAAGAAGAGTAAGAGGACGATATCTCAACTACAACTGAGGAGATGGCTGAGAATCAGGACAATCCACTACCTCCAGCCATACCCGCTGAATTAGCAAATCAGAATACTACTCCTCGTACTATGTATGATTATGCTAAACCTAATTTTATAAGAACTGAGTCAAGTATAATTAGGCCTGCTATTGCTGCAAATAATTTTGAACTGAAACCTAACACGATTCAGATGATACAGCAATTTGTTCAGCTTGATGGTTTACAGGTTGAGAACTCCAACACTCACTTGGCAAATTTCCTAGAACTGTGTAACACTTTCAAAATTAATGGTGTTTCTGATGATGCCATTCGCCTTTCGTTATTCCCTTTTTCACTGAGGAATAAAGCTAAACAATGGTTGAACTCACTACCACAAGGGTCCGTTACCACTTGGGAACAAATGACCGAAAATTTTTTATTAAAATATTTTCCACCAGCAAAAATAGCTAAGTTGCGTAATGATATATCTTCTTTTGTGCGGATGGACTTAGAAACACTTTACGATGCGTGGGAGAGATACAAGGACCTTTTACGAAGGTGCCCACACCATGGATTACCTCTATGGCTGCAAGTTCAAACATTCTACAACGGTGTGAACCCTTCGACAAGACAAATGATTGATGCAGCTGCTGGTGGGACCATCAATAACAAAACACCTGAAGAGGCTTCTGAATTTATTGAAGAAATGTCACTGAATAACTATCAGTGGCAAGTCATGAGGACTAAGCCAACAAAAATAGCAAGCGTTTATAACATCGATTCGGTCACTATGTTGTCAAATCAGGTAGAACTTCTGAATAAGAAAATTGATGGTTTACTTGGTTCTACGCAGGTACATCCAACGATGAGGTGTGATTCAAGTGGAGGAGGTGTGCTTACAGAATACCCACCATTCAATCTTACAACCAAAGAGGAACAAGTCAACTATATGGGTAACAATAATTTTAGATATCAAAATAACCCATATAGTAATACTTATAATGCAGGTTGGAAGAACCACCCAAATTTCTCTTGGGGCGGTCAAGGAAATCAAAGGCCACAGAATCCTCAGGGTTTTCAACAGCCACCTTATCAACAGGAAAAGAAGCCAAACTTTGAGGAGATACTATCCAAATTCATCTCGGTGTCAGAAACTCGTTTCCAGAATATCGAGACAACACTCAAAAATCAACAAGCATCAATTCAAGGACTCGAAATCTAGACAGGTCAGCTATCCAAATTAATTTCTGAACGACCACAAGGTAGTTTGCCAAGTAATACTGAACCGAACCCAAGGGAACAGCTCAATGCAATTGATGCTCAAGAAAGATGCGTTGAGACTGAGCCAGAACCAAGGTAAGAAGATGTGGAAAGCAAAGGTGATGGTGAAGTAAGTCATAATAAAACGGTAAATGTAGAATACAAACCTCGTGTACCATACCCTAACGCGACAAGAAAAGACCGCTCAGATGAACAATTCGATAAATTCCTTAAACTTTTGAAAAGATTACATATCAACTTACCATTTATTGAAGCTCTACCACAGATGCCAAATGCAATGAAATTTTTAAGAGAGCTGTTAGAAAACAAGCGACAGTTGGATGAAGCATTGCATGTGGAACTAAACGCAGTTTGCTCAGCTATTCTACAGAATAAGTTACCCAACAAATTGAATGATCCAGGGAGTTTTACAATTCCTTGCTTAATTGGTACTTTAGATGTGAATAATGCATTAGCTGATTTAGGGGCTAGTATCAACGTCATGCCATACAAAATGTTTAAGCAACTAGGTCTTGGGAAACCTAAACAAACTAGGATGAGCATTCAATTGGCAGATAAAACTATAAGATTTCCTAGGGGTATCATTGAAGATGTACTAGTGAAAGTGGATAAATTCATATTTCCCGTTGATTTCGTTGTTTTAGACATAGAGGAGGAGACCAACACCCCGATTTTAGGGAGGCCCTTTTTAGCAATTGCTAAAACAATTATTGATGTTGGCACAGGTGAACTTACACTTCACATGGGAGATGAAACGATCACCCTTCAAGCTCGTAATTCTAGCATCACATTGAACATGGAAGGTAATGATCCACACCATCCTACTAAAACTGATAATATGACACAATCCACTGTGCAGAAATTATGTTTGAAAGAAGTAAACGAGCCATGTTCCAACAATAATAGAGGACCCATTCATGAAGAACGAAGGCTACAGATAGAGGAGCTAGACGAATGGCGAGTACATAAACTGAAAACACCTGATAAACTGAAACTACGCCAAAACAAGCTCGATACCTCTCCAAATCAACTTAAGGTTGGAGATCAAGTCTTACTAGATGCCGCAGACCCTCACATTATCACTCCCAACCCGGATGAAGAAACCCCTCTTACAGTACTTAGTATTTTCCCATTCGGTACAGTGGAGGTAAGTCATCTCAAGCTCAGAACTTTTAAGGTAAACAATTCTCAAATAAAGCTTTATTTTGATAAGAATGATAGCAGGAATGAGGAGTACGAACTCCTTAAACCACCTTGACCATTCAACAGAGAGGTAAGTCGAGCTTAGACTATAAATATGCACTTCTCAAGAGGCAACTCAAGCACTAATTCAACTAACTTCTTTAAATAGTGTTTAACACTTGCCATGACTAACAGAGCTCTTGAAAACAGGTTTACTACAGGGCCATGGCCAAGCACACGGGCGTGTGTAAGATCGTGTGGAAACAGGGCAAGATTTTCCCAAAACACGGGCGACAATAAACCGCCACGGTCATGGGACATGGTCGTGGGTGAACCTGCCAAAACAACACGGGCGTGCGACACGCCCGTGCCTTAGGACCGTGGTCAAAACGAGAAGCTAGCAAAGGCGTGTGACACGTCCGTGCCTAACACCCGTGGTTGAACCTACCAAGTTAACACGGGCGTGGGGATCACATACACGGGCGTGGGAGAAGCGAACAAGGTATTACACGGTCGTGCAACACGGCCATGTGCATCAACATGCCTGAGATACACGGGCGTGTGTCAAATTTTAGACACGCCAAAATAGGAAAAATGCGAAACACACAGGCGTGTCTCAAGGTCGTGCGACGAACTTTCAACTCGCGACAAACACGGGCTGGACATGACCCACACAGGCGTGTGAGGCGACCGTGCCACCTACAAAATTAGACTATTTCCCTTATTTTTATTATTATTCTTAGTTCCTTTTTAATTGATTCATGCGGCTTACCTTTATGATTATTATCAGGTTATTTCTTCCTTCGAATCAAGCCTTACCTTCAGTTCTATTGTCAATTCTCGCTTTTGCTGAACTAGGGAATTCATTCATTCCAACACTCAGGAAGTTTCAATTCTCTCCCTCTCTTATGATTTTATATTTTTCCATATATCTAACCTTGTACATTGAGGGCAATGTACATCTTAAGTGTGGGGGGGTAATTATTTCATTATCTGAAAATCCCTGGATATTACATTGTTCTCTTGTGACTCTATCATATCATGTTTAATCTGAATTTTGATTGACTGATAATTTTGATTGATATATCTTGAATTAAAACATAGCCATTCATGCATTGATTGTTAAACTCTAAGACACTAGAAAATCAAGCATGATAAGTTGATTTTTAAGAATTTAAAATTTTAGGTTGTTTCCCCAAATTTAGGTATTATCTTGAATCAAATCCCACAGATTGAAACATCAAAAAGCCATAATTTTTGTGAGATTTTTGAGCCTTTTGGGCATTTCTTAATTCTTTCATGCTCACTTTTATTATTGCTTTGAGTGTGCCAATATTGAATTGTTATTCTAGAACTTGCCTATTATGTATGTCAAGACCACACTATTTGATTTGATATATCAAGATGATAGAGGAACTTAGGATTAACCCACTCATGCCATGAAAAGTTTACCTCCACGATTAACACTTAGTGAACCCCTTTGAGCCTAACAAGCCATTCCTTGTATCACCCTCGATATTAACCATTAACCCATTATTATTGAAATACCCTTAAATTAATTTGATCCCCATTTTTATTGTCGAGAATTGATTTGAATAAATTGCTTAACTATGTCTTGTTATTACTAGTTAATTTATGATTATTTGACTTGTTCTTAAAAAAAAAAAACCCATGTATACATGTCAGTAGTTATCTTTTGCTTGTAAGTCTCATTCCATAGTCAAAGAAGAAAGCTTTGTTATACACAAGTGATGATTAAATATTTTTCTAGTTAAGAAATTTTTTAAGTCAATCTCGATTCTAACCCTTTCTTTCAGCCTGTAACCACTCCCCCTAACCAAACCTCGTTACAACCCTTTAAAGACCTTTGGATTGATGCATCATCTCGATTTATAGTGGTGGAGATTTGATTTTTATGCAAGCCTATGGTAATAATTAATGAGTGCTAATTTCATTGTCCTTAAACACTTCAAGTGATTGGAGTGCATCTTTAGTGAGGATGTTAAACTCTGTGAGGTTCCGAATCAATGATAACTACTTAGAGGAGGGGATATACCTAATTTTTCATGATTAAAATACTCAATTTAGAATGTTTGAAGCTCTAATGTTCTTTTAGTTGAATTCACAATGTATGATTACTTATGAAATGGTTTGAGATAATATTGATAGGAATTATAAGTTGAGAAAAAGGAAATTTTAATTTTGATTCGGGGATTTTGCTTGAGGACAAGCAAACGCTTAAGTGTGGGGGTATTTGATAAACCATAATTTATACATATTTATAACCCATGCTTAACGCCTTTTATGAATGATTTCTCCTTAGATTTGGTGAATTTGACGCTCTTAATGTCTTAATTTCATGTTTTATTCTTAGGTAGGCATAGGAGAATGAAAGGAACAAGAAACGGGCCAAAAATGGAGAAAATGGGCCAAACCATGAAATCAACACGGCTTGGAGCTCCTCACATGGGCAGATCACACGGCCGTGTCAATATGGCAGAATTGAAGCACGATTCACACGGGTATAACACACGCCCGTGTACCTCGAACATGGCCTAAAGTTATCGCACACGGGCGTGCCATACAAGCGTGTCCCTGCCCAGCCCAAGTTTAGTCCAATTCGAAAAAGGCCACTTTTGAGGGTTCTTAGGCACTCCAAAGCCAATAAAACACCCCAGAAGAGGAAGAGAAAGGGGAGACGAAAAATAGGGAGTAAGGAATTACTCCAAGAAAGCCGATTGATCCATCTCAGAAGCCGAATCTACTATCAAGACTGAAGATCTCTCCTCAATTTCCCCTCTAGGAGTTTTGGGTTTTTTTTATGTTTTGCAATTATTATTATTCTGATATGTTTTCTTGTTTAGTTATGAACTAAACTCCTAAATACCTATGGGGGATGAAACCTATGACAAAACCTTGTTATTATTTCTGAATCGTATGATAAATATTTGACTTGTTCTTAATTATGTGTTCTTAATTCTTGTTTTGGTATTTCAGGATATCACTTCAAGTTACTACTCTTAGTTGGAGGAGGAATAGACCCTGGCTAAGAGTAACTTTGTTGTAATTAAGCGGAGTTGATTGCGTGCCTAGAGATAGGGTGACAAGATTTTGCCGAATTAGGGTGAAACCTAATAAGGGAATCCATAGATCGAGTTAATGCAACCTTAGGGTGTTAATTAGACATAACTCTCGGTTATTCAACCTAAGGGTTAGACGTTGTTAGTCTTGAGAGGGATAATAATATACATTAGGGATTTCTTCAGAACAAGTTAAATGAATAAATCATTTGGTTCAGAGCCAGAATAACAAGTAAAAGTCTAGGTGGATTTTTCCTTAGGTATTGTCTCAATCAATCGCTTTCACCAAAAGTAATTTCCCAAATTTTATTTCCTGCAAGTTCTTAGTTTAATTAATTAGTTAGTTAAAACAAATCTCTTTTCTTCGGCTAGATAATAAGAAGACAGTAATTACTAGTACTCCTAGTCCCTTGGGTTCGACAATCTGGTCTTGCTAAAGCTATACTACTGTTGGATAGGTACACTTGCCTACATCGTGATAATAGTTAGTTTTAAGAATGATTCGTTATAAATTTATAAAACTTATCACAGGAAAATCACGATCAATAACAATTCAAACTATAAGTAAAACAATACAATACAAACATATTATGAATTAATAAAGTAAGTCTCAAATGAACTTACCTAACCAAAACAACCACAAACACGACTTCTAGGACTAATCCGAATTTTTTCCTTTTTTTGTGTTTATCTACCGATTGCTTCAATTCCCGATCTATAATATATTTCAATTCAATTTATCAATTCCTAACATCTTATACCATCCTATTATAAGCATATGTCAATTTAATTTTATCGAATACCCCTTAAACTTTTTCATTTTATTCAATTTAGTCCATCAAACCAATACTGTTATAACTTTCACAATTGAACTTCGTTTTTCATTTCAATCTCAACTATGTCCTTCTATAGCCCTCTAAAACCTAAATTTATAGAAATCTCATGAGAATTTTATCAATTGTTCATTTTAGTCGATATATGCAAAACTAACAAAATTTGCTTAACAAATTGTTCTTTAATCATATCTAAGCTTATAATCAAAATATTAAACATCAAAAGCTTCAATTTTCATCAATGGTAAGTTTAGAAATTTTTAACAGTTTTGAAAATGGATATACAGGTTAGCTGAATTTTTTCTAAAAATGAGTAAAAACCATAAAATGTACTAAAAATGGGTAAAGAATTCACTTACATGCATGAAAATTTTTTTTGATCAAAAGCTCTTAGATGTTCTTCAATGGTGTTTGGGTTTGGCTCTAAGATAAAATGAAGATGATGATGGGTTTTAAATTATTTTTATGTTTAGTTAACTTTTAACTTTAATTTAATATAATTTTATCATATAATTTTATGTAAAATAAAACCTTAACCATCCATACCAATCCATTATGGTCTAAATACCATATAAGTCCTCCCACTTTTACTAAATAAACCTTTTAATTAGTAAAATTCAATAGCGATCACGTTTTACGTCTTTTACGATTTAGTTCTTTTTTCTTAATTAATTATTTAATTGCTAAAATATTTGGACCAAAATTTAATTCACCTATATACAGCTCTGTAAATATTTAATAAAGATATTGACAGACTTGATTTGCGAAAATGAGATCTCGAGAACTTAATTTCCAAAACCACTTAACTTTTGGTACGCACTACTTGTACCTTGAGTAAATGACCCATTAATAAAATCTATTAAATAATGATTCACTATTATACTATATTTAACTCATAAATATTAATTAAATATATCTATGGACTCTTTCGTCAAAATTGTGGTCCACGAAATCACTTTTTCCAAATAAATGTGTGATTTCTAAATATTGCAATTCCTTTATTAAAAGTCACGATCAAACCATCTTTATATAAACATGCAATAGATATTAAGTTTCTTTTGAAACTTTGTACATAAATAACATCTTTCAAAATAATCTTCCTAAAGTTATCAAAATAAAGATGTACATTTCCCACTGCTTCACTTGCCAGAATTGTCCCGTTTTCGTCCTCAATGATAAATTCTTATCTCTAAGATCTTCCTTCTCCTTGAACCTTTGTAGAGAAACAAAAACATGATTAGTTGCTCTTGAATAAATGACCCAGTGATTTATTGAATCCCCCACTAAACAAGCTCCTATCATAAAGAGTTTCATACCTTTGCCTTTGGTGACTCGGTATAGGGGTGAGCAAAATCCGATACAGTTCAAAAAACTTGATAAAAAATTCAAATTTTGAATTAACTAGTTCGAGTTATTCCGATCAACTCAAATAAAAAATATAATTTTTTGGTTTAACTCGAATATAAATTATACAATTCAAGTTATCCAAAAATCTGAATAAGAAAAGGCAAAACTACGTTGTTTTGATAAATTTTTACCTTTTCTAAAGTTAAAAGTAAAAACCATTAAGTTAAAAGTAAAAACTATTAAGTTAAAAGGAAAAACTATGTCTTTTTGATAAATGTTTACCCATTAAGTTAAAGGCAAAACCATTATATTGTTTATGTAGTTAAATAATCCTGTATTTCGTCTACTAGTTAAATAATTGGTTCATGTCAATGCAACCTTGAGTATAAATAATAGGATTTGTTAATTCGACCTGACTTGACTCAAAATTTTTTGACCCGACTCAATTCGATTCAAAAAAATTCACATTGAGTCCGGTTGGTAAAATAGGATTCGTCAACTTGACTAACTTAAAATTTTCAACTCGATTTGATTGAGTACTAACCTCTAACTAGGTATTCCTACTACTCTCTACAGTTTGTGTAACAGGCCATTTTCAGTGAAATTGGAATAGTGGTTTTAGGACCACAAATTTGATGTGTGAATAATCATTTTATTATTATTTTAATGTCTACAGCACGTTAGTAGTGTTGTATAAAAATTTCGTTAAGAAATTTTATCGTTTGCATGCTTAATTTGATAAAAAGGACTACATTGAAAAAGGTACAAAAGTTGAGTTTTATATGCTAAAGGGATCTAATAGCTATGATATTAAATTATTGGAGGGCTTATGAGGTAATTAGACCATTTAAAATTTGAGTGGACATTTATGGACATTATACATGTGTTTTCAAAGGTTAATTAAAAGGTTAAATATGTAATTAAATAATTATGTCTAAATTAAAATGTGTATAATGGTTGTATCATCTTCAACCTTGTGGTGTTTGACAGAAAATTAGAAGAAAAGAAGCCATTTTTAGGGTTCTTTCATTCAGCCATTGATTCCTTTTGTATGTAAGTGTGTTTTTGTCTCGTTTTTAATGATTTCTATGTTTTTGAAGTCGTTGTAGCTTAATCTGGCTAGCCCAAAGACTAATTTTGTAACACCCCAAACTTGGCCTAGACTTTATGGTCAAATCTGGCAGTGTCACATGTTAATGTGTTTGAAAATCATGACTTGTGCTGGAAAATCGTAACTTTGCTTAAAACATTTTTCGTTTAGAATCCTTTCCTTAGTACTTATTGATTCTAACATCATGTTAATTAATCATTCGAAAACTTTCAAAACGTTTATTCTATACGAAAGCTTTTAAAACAGTTGTATTTTCGTGAGTATTTTCTTAAAACATTTGGTTCTTTTGAAAGCTCGAGTTTTCCTAAAACTAGCAGTTATAATCCATAACTGATAAAAATCCCAAATTTAAGAAAAATCCATAGAGGCCATATTTACAATAAAATCCCCAAATAAAATTTAAAGTAATAATTAAGTACAAAACAGAGTCAAATAAGGTTGTGTGGCCACTGCTGAGTCCTCCGCCGCACCGATCTGCCCAAGCCTAGGGATTACCTGTACAGATGAATCAAAAGGCTGAGTTTACGCAAACTCAGTGTGTACTCCCCATACAGAACATGCAGACAAAATGTAGTCACAGTCTGGGCTTAAGCCCTTTTAGTACTAGATTCAGTTTCAGTTAGGGCCTTAGCCCATTTTAGTATAGAAGTAGTCATGCATTAGGGCCTTGGCCCATTACAGTATCAGTAATCAGTACAGTAAAAGATATACAATCACAAAATCCTACCCAGCCAGCCTCTACACTCCATCTCCGTCCAAACCTACACTCCATGTGGGGATATAATCAACCCACCCATCCTTACACTCTAAAAAGTACCGAATGCGGCACTAAACAGTGGTTTGCAGCTGAGCTGCCAGAAAATTAGGCCTGAGGCCTTTCAGTACACTTCCTCCTAACAATACCAATCCCCCAACCCAATGCAATGCAACATACAATAATGACATGCTATATCATGGTAACAGTGCATACAATATCAATTCAGTAAATATCATCATGCTCAATAATATGTAAATATATATATCAGTCATATAGTCATTTCAGTCAACTAGGGGTCTAGGTAAGCTTACCGACCCTACAGTAGGTTCACAGTTCTCTCGAGCGACCCGTGCAACCTTAGCAACAAAACAGTAGAGATGGGCTCACACGCCTGTATTGTCGTCCTATGTAGGCCCACACGCCAGTGTGGCTCACATGGCTCAAATTGGCCTTGGCCGTGAGGATCACACAGCCTGGCCTAGAATCTCACACGCCTGTGTGGGCTACCGGTGTGGACTCACACGCCCGTGTGGCCCACACGGCCTAACCCAGTTTAACCCGTGTGTCACACACGGCCATACGGCCATCACCCAACCGTGTCCTTCACGCACGGCCTGGCCTCGTCTTTCACACGGTCGTGTCCCCTTACGGCCTACCACATAGGCAACCAAACGCCCGTGTGGCATCGACTGTTCACTTTTTTAACTTTTCTTCAAGTTCTATTTTCTGCGTTTCGGGTACACACCTAGTTTCGTTCGAAGATAAACCAAACTTCGAGCATTCTAGAACCTAAAAATTGATAATCCAATTCTGATTTTAGAGATATACAAAACTTGAATTGAGATTATAACACTATGAAAAACTCACCAAATCAACTAGCGCTAACACACACTTACCATCTATTAATCGAAATTCCTAACGCTCTAATCGCTGTGGCGCACCAACAGGTTATTGACCTTTACCTAACGAAAACAACAAAACAATCCTTCATCAACACTTAGTCCAAAAACATCAATGCTTAAGCAAAAGCCCAAAACTTACCGAGCACGCCGATGTCGTACAAAACCAAATGAGTTAATGGAAAAGGGAACAAAAAAAAAAGCGATAGGGGAGAAAACGAAACAAGTTCAAAAAAGAAAAATGGAGCAGAATTTCGGCAGGGGAGTAGTGAAATTGACGTTAGAAGAAAGAGGGAAAAGTTTTTGGGGATTTCAAAATACAAAATAGAAAAAAAAATTAGATTTTTGGACGATTCCCAACATCCCCTAATTTACTCCTAAGATCTCTCCACCTGACTCCCTACTACACCCAACTACTCAGAATCCACACTAACTCAAACTCCTGCCAAAATCGATAGCAAAAATTGTCCCCTTTGCACATGCAAGGATTCGAACACCAGACCTCAAGCATACCAACACTCCTTTTAACCATCAAACCAGTAGGCCTATTCTGTTAGCATTTTAGAAGCAATCAAATATAAGCCTATTGAACCCAGTTAAGGCTTTATTCATCAAAATACCAAAATTTTCCCAAGTCAAGTCTTGAACTTGGGACCTCATACACACACCTAGAACACTTAACCACTAAAGCATATACACACTTGTGTCACAAATTCACAAAAACAAAAATATAAATTTTTGGGGTGTTACAAATTTGTTAAAATGTTAAAAGATTTAAGTTTTACCATGAGTGAATCCATGTTGTTTGTGAAGTTTGATGGTAGAAAATGAACTTTTGTTGTTAGATAAACAACTTTTGTTAAGTGATTTTTGATGAATTTGTCAATTAGGGATTTAATTTTAAAATAAGAATTATTTATGGTGTAATTTGTGAAATAATGAAATGTATGGGCTGCTATGAGCTTGTATGAAATTCAGCTAGGCTTGGGTAGGGGTGAAATTGCATGGATTTCATTTTACGAGCTTAAAGACTAAATTGTAAAGAAATCAAAACATTAAGGGCAAAAGTGTAATTTTTCAAAAATATGGATTTGGATTGAATTGAATAGAATTACTATTAAATTGATTGAATTTATTCATTTAGATCAAGATAGACCTCTACGGCTTTAGATCGAGGCAAAAAAAAGACTTTGGATTAATCGACTTCATTTCTACATTTTGTCGTCAACGTAAGTTCATACGTTTAAAGAGCATTTTAAATTATGCTTTAAATGATATTACTTTATAATATTAAATTTTGTCTCGATGGAAAAATCCCATGGCGTATCTACGATTATCGTATATGAAAAGGGATAGCTTTGGTTATGAAATTATGAAAAGGGATAGCTTTGGTTATGAAATTATGAAATGGGATAGCTTTGGTTGTCAAATTATGAAAAGGAATAGCTTTGGCTGTTGAATTATGAAAATGGATAGTTTCGACTATCAAATTATGAAAAGGGATGGTGACAATCATTAACATCGAAAAGGGATGGTGATGACCATCGATCTATGAAAAAGGATAGCTTCGGCTATCAAATTATGAAAAGGGATGGTGACGATCATCAACTACGAAAAAGGATGGTGATGACCATCAAAATATGAAAAGGGATAGCTTCGACTATTGAACTATGGATAGGGATGGTGACAACCATCATGATTTTACTTGGTGTGAGCTTCGGTAAGAATTTTCGATGTAATTTACCTTATTACTATGGAATGTAAGAAATATGTGATTTCATGACATTGAAAAGTATGAGTCCTTATCATTTAAGCTTATGAATCATTTATTCTTATGTTGAATGGATACATTTTTGTTTTAAGATTATGTAATGTATTGACAAGCATAGATTATATATTACTAACTTTCTAAGCATAACATGCTTACCATATGTTCAATTTTTTTTGTAGTTAATTGGAAGCTTGTTCAGTTTGGAAAGTCATTGAAGATTTATCACACTATCTATCGACTATATCGATAGATTTTGACATTTTTAAGTCTTGGTTATAATGGCATGTATAGGTATTTTGTTTTTAGATGAATTGGCCAATAGATTTGGTTTGTAAATATGGTATCCTTGGTGAAAGGTTTTTGTTATGTTGGCAATTATAAATGGTTTTATGATTGTTAACATTTTGGCATTTTGGTACTTGATTGGTGTGTGTTGAAATGGTCAATTGAATACATATTATGAAAGGTCTTTTTGGTATGTTTGAATATGGAAAATGTAGTATGAAATGGTATGGAATTTAGGTTGTAAATATTAAGTTGAAAATGACCAGATTATGCTTGTACTTGGATATGTCAAATATCTTGTAAATTCAGGTGCTGTAGGGCATATTGGTTGTATGAATTGGTGTCATATTGTTTTAGCTTGATTATGCACGTTTTAGGTACATTTTAGAGGCTTGAATTGGATGCATTTGAGTTGCATGAGTGTAAACAACTTGGTGAAAGTAATGGCTTAAAAATGGCCTATTTGTAACACCCCAAACCCGGCCTGGACGTTATGGCCAAATCTGACGTGTCACACGCAATTTAAAAATCCATGTTTCGTTTTAT
This sequence comes from Gossypium anomalum, assembly GCA_025698475.1. Classification (NCBI taxonomy): domain Eukaryota; kingdom Viridiplantae; phylum Streptophyta; class Magnoliopsida; order Malvales; family Malvaceae; genus Gossypium; species Gossypium anomalum. Next base: position 26,960,195 of record CM046963.1, on the reverse strand, counting down.
TATCCAAAAACTGACTATTGTTGAGCTAACCAGAATGAATGGAGGCTGTACACCAAGTAGGTGTCCAAAACAGAGGAGGTGAGCCATGAAGGCTGCTTAAGTACCAAGCTCTTGATTGGATCCAATCCTAGACATGCCCACCACCATTGCCACACTTTGATAATCGAGTTGAAATTCCTTTAAGTAGTTATCTTTGTTAAGCCAATTATGTGTGTCGTCGTGTTATTTTGCAAACAGGTGTCATTTTTGAAAACGCGTCCTAAGTCTAGCCTATTTTGATTATTATCAGAAAATATAGAATTATTAAAAGATATACCAAAATAAATAGTTTAAATGGCCTTATTACAACCCAAATATAAATAGTATTAAAAGTGAGGATAACTGCAAGAAAAACCGTTTATTTTGAAACTCTTGATTTTAACCCCGTTTAAAAACAAAAAAACCTGAACCATTTTAACATATATACCTTGTAAAACATCTTTGAAAAAAACATCCCAATACCATTTCCAAAAATACCCTTCTTAGGCCTAAGTTTTCGAAAAAATTTTTCGAACCCGATCCACAGCTGAGTTGTTGCAACTTGGCTCTGATACCACTAAAACAAGCCTTCATTAACGAAATTTACATGCACAACAAAATATTATAAGCTACCTTCAACCACTTCTATGCTTAAGGCCCAAAACTTCTAAGCCCAAATTGAGGGTGTTACACTATTCTTGTTCGCACGACCTAAGAAATGAGTGTGTGTCTCAGCCATGTGTGACACACGGCCATGCCACATGGTTGTGTTTCCCCTGTAGCTTACAAAGGGTTATAAGTCAGGCAGTTACGCGGCCTAGCACATGGGCGTGTGAGGCCATTTTGAAGGGTACACGGTCTGGCACATGGGTGTGTGGCTTGGCCGTGTGACCCAAGTCAAAGAGTTACACGAGCACGGACACGGGCTGAGACATGGTCGTATATCCCTACTTCGAATGTCCACAGGGCCTGAGACACGTGCGTGTGTCTCAACTGTGTGAGTCACACGGCCATGTGACCCCCGCGGAATGAAAAAAAATTAAGTTTTTCCTAAAAATTCTTTATATTTCTAATTTAGTGTCGATTCATTTCTCAAGTGTTTTTAAAGCCTCAGGGGCTCGTATAAGGGACAAGATGCATGTATTTGAATGGATCATAATATGATTTATGAAATGTATAGAATTGAATGTTTAAAGTTTTAAATTTTTTGGTAATACTCCGTAACTTATTCCGACGATAGATAGGAGTTAAGGTGTTACAGTTTGCCTTGAAGTGCCCTTTCTTACTAAAGAAGAAGTATTTATACTTAGATAAGTCTTTAGGATTCCTGGTTGTTTTCTTTTCCACTTGTGGGGCCCCAAAGACCTTAGCCTTATTCCACTTGTGGTGGCCCAAAGACCTTAGCCTTACCTTTCTTAGTGCATTTTCCTTTTCATTTTGAAGAAGAAGCCCACAACTATGATTGCTTTTGCCCTTCGAACCAGCTGACCGCCATTCAATAACAACTCATGAAATAGGATTGTAACTCCTTCATGAGTTGTGTAAACATCATGTTTTTGTTGCCAAGGTTATATGCGGCCCGAAAGTCAGCAAAATCCTTAGACAAGCTCTTGAACACCATATCAATTTGAGTGTTCTGGTCCAGATTGGCCTCATTGCCCATAGCCTCGGAAAAGTATCATGTAAGAGTAATCATATGGTCTTTGATCGGAGTGCCAGGTTTTTGTGCATTAATCAAGCTAGTTATAGCAGACTATCGAGCCAAGACAGCTTGGCGTCCAAACATGTCTTCTAGCTTATCCAGAATTGGTTTGCCAATCTTATAGCTCTCCAGTTGCTTATATAAGGTGTTAGTCATGCTTTTCAGCGCATAGCAACGAGTTATCTCATCAGACTCCCCCGACGTTTTCTAGCCTCAACTTGAGTGGCCTGTGAAAACTTATTATTAAGAATTATTTTAAGTTTATCACAACTCAGTACAATCATCAAGTTCATTTTCCATTCCTGATAGTTATTTCCATTCAGTTTGTTTTCAGTGAGTATGTTCAATAAGAGAGTTGGTGACATTTTAGAACTGAAAATAAAAACATTCATATATTAATATCTTTGTATTAAACAAAATTTTGAAAATGTTTTGCAACATAAAGATATGCATGTGCCTTACATTAAACCTTGAAAACATTGTAAGCCATTGCAATGATAATTTCTACACCCATTGAATCAAGCTACCTTGGGGTGATCACGATGAACTAGTAAGGACATGAATTTCCATGCAATTAGTACATGAACCTAATTCTTTAGGCATTCACATGCCAATAATCATGTAATGTTTGGCCATCATTCTAACTTAGGCATAGCTCCTTGGGGAGTTACTTAACTGGATGATGTTGAGTGTATAACCATCAACTTAACACCTATCTCATAATGCACCACAAATGAGTCATCTTGAGACAATCTTATCGAATAGCATGCTGTGACTAGTTGTCCTCTTTGAAGATATATATATTTTTTGATGTATCACATGATAATACCTACCATAAAGGCCGGTCCAACTATCATACTATCATACAATCTCCTTAGTGAGATCCACATAACAACATCTACCTTGGAGTAGGTCCATTTCATGCCATCACAGAGACCATTGATGGAAGTCATAGATCTTTTTTAGGGACCTTCTCCCACTCAATATTTTAAAAACATGGAAGGTTTTTGATTTTTGGTTTCAATCATGAATGATCAATATATGGATGATAAGTGCATGTGGCATTCTTCCCTAATTTATGCAGCATGCTTATCTCATATATGCATTAACATACATTTGTAGTCATATAAAAATCATCATGTTTATCTCATAAATATAAAAACATAAAATTTAAATGACTCTGACCAGCCAAAGCTTCTATGATTGCATCTTAGAAAAATAGTAAAATTATAAAATTACAAAATTCACCTAAGGCATACTTTGGGTCTCCAATATTTACCACCACGGTCTTTTGTTGTGGTACTAGTTCACATTTCCATCATCATCGTCTTTTCGTCGTCGTTTTCGTGTCACCACCACTGTCGCCACTGTCAGACCGTCGCCAATCAACATTTCTGAAGTACCACCGGCTCCACTGGGTTGGGTTTTCGTCATCTTATTTTTTGGGTTTTGTTGGGAAAGAATTTTACAAAAAATTCTATTTTCGTTTCCTACTCACATATTTTATTCTAAATAAATAAATAATAAAATAAAACCCTACATTGATATGATAGTCCACGATCTAAAATATACATGTTTGAAAAAGAAATTAAATTACAAATAAATTTCTAAAAATCACAACTTTTACAAAATGACTTTATCACCTATAACAATAAAATAATTACATACATTCATTCACATACATTCCTCTAAACATGTGGATAATTACAAGAATGTCACATCTTATCAAATATTAATCAAACAAAATGAAGAGAGAGATTTAGTCTCGACTTACATTATAAACATAGTACAACCTGGCTCTAATACCAATTGTTAGAAAAAATTTGATTTAAAAATAGTTTTCTTGCACTGTAAAAAATTAAAATTTTGAAAACTGACCTAGTTTGTGATATTTATAGCAATAAAATATAGACCGAAATCATACCTGGTTTGTGATAACTAAAAAAAATTTTCTTTTCTTTTTGAGGTGAAAACAAAAATTCTCCTTTAATAAAAACCAGTAAATTTATTATTCTAGTAAAATATATTTAATAGTTGAGAACAATTTCTCTCTATTTTTCAGCAAAGTTACAACCTTTCAAAATTGTGTCAATAACTCTATTTATAGAGAGAAAAGGTAAAACCCTTATTGAATTGTAGAGATTTATTTCAAATAGGAAAACAACTTCCTAGTCCAACTAGGAGAGGAGAAGCGCTAATAGGATGTGCTTCCCCTCATATGTATTATGATGGAGATTCAAGCCTCTCATTGTATTGGGTCTAATTATATGTGTTTTTTGGACTTTTAACCCATAACTTTATAATTTAATCCAACCCAATACATATTTTTCTATTTTTCAAAGTAAACATTAATTTTAAAAATAAATTATTTTCTCATCTCGATTTTACCCCTAGTAAAATTTCCAAGAAAATATATTCAATATTTCACAACTCAACTTGTTCACTACGACGAATGATTTATTTTCATTTACAAACTTTAAAACTGCTCAAAAACATAAACTCATTCTTTTGATCATTTCTGAGTAATTTATTTTGTTTATTTTTGATTCAACACGCAATTCATTTTTGGTTTCAACGAGCTAGTGGAGGGACTGATTGGACATATGTAATTAAGGCTTAAATAATTTATAATTAGTTCTGGCTTTTTATTTATTAATTATAAACTCATTTAGTCGTGAAGTCATTCTACTATAGGATCATGACTGAGCTCTCCTTAACAACATACCATTTCGAAAGCATCTACTCAGTGCTCGTCCAATGAATTTATCATTAGTGTGTTACCCTCATAGTATATCTTTGATCTCTTTGGGATAATATCTGTTCTCCTAATATGATCCTATTTTATCTCATGGTAACCATTACATTTTCCTTTATGAAAAGTCAATCACCATCATAAAGTGATCAAGTCATCCATCACAAAGACGGATGACCCGTGGCCATGTTTACTTTTCATCAACCACGTAATGCCAATGAAAGGATATCATTTACCCATGTTTTGGGTAAAATGTGAAACTTTAGAGAATTTTTTTAAAATAAAATAGAAATGATATATTATTATAATAAACTGTTAAAAGATGTTTAAAATTGATCAATTAAAATAAATTATTATAGATTGAGATTCGGATCAGTCGGTTGATAATCGAGAAATAGGAGAAACTACAGATAGTCCTCATCTTCCCGTTGGTTTTTATTTTAAATAGGTAAGTTTGTATGGGTTTACTTTATTAATTCTTGATATGTTTGTATTATTGTCTTTTTGTTAGTTAGAAATGTTACATATATATAAAGTTTATGGCATCAAATAGATTAAATAGGATAGTACGAAATATATAAATAGGAATAGATGTGCAATATTGAATGAACGTGAAATTGCTATAAAATTGGATGATGTGTAATTGATGATACCATACGATATAAAATATACTTTGATTTATTTTTTTTTAAATAAGAAAAAAATGTATACGATTGTAGAGATTGAGTTGGTATGAATACGATATTACTATTGTGCGAATATGAAACAACTATATGATATGATTATATGTATGGAATGATGTTACAGTGATTAAAATGTTATTAACATAGTGTTAAGGCTCGTGTGAACTTAGTGGATAACAAGGATACACATGACATATCATTAGGGTTTATATTCAGTAGGTGCTATGTACCGGTGTTGGCTATGTACCATTTATATTCAGCAGGTACTATGTGTTGGTATTGGCTATTACGCCATTTTTATACAGCAGATACTTTGTATCGGTGATGCATACCTTACCAATGGTTGAGATCTAGCATATGTTGTAGATTCCAAACAACTCGTGTGAATAGCATCAAGTACAAGTTAATGTCCCGATTTACACCTTGCATGAGCAATCTTATCCTGTGTATCCAAAGTAAATTTAATATAGTTCTCCAGGTGTAAAGAATAATTAAATGAATACGATATGAATATAAAAATTAAATGTGAAATAAGTTGTTATATGTATGACTTGAGTATGTTTAAAAAGATAGAACGTGGATTAAATTATTATATTGTCAAATGAGTATGGTCAGTATGTGATATGAATAAGAACTTAAATACATACATTTATTAATTGAGTAGGAATTGGATTTCATATGTTATGCTTGTAATAGCCCGTTTTTAGTGAAATCTGAACAGTAGTTTCAGGACCACAAATCTGAAGTAAAAAAATTTATTTTATTATTTTTTTCCTACAGCATGATAGTAATATCGTATTAACGAATTTTTACCATTTACATGCTCAATTTGATAAAAAGGACTAAATCGCATAAAGTGCAAAAGTTGAGTTCTAGTAGCTAAAAGTATTAAAGAACTATAGAACTTTAAAGTAAGAGTCCTTATATGGTAATTAGACTATAAATAGTGATAGTGGATATACATGGCTTGACATTTGTGTAATTTTTAAAGTTTTTAAAGGTTAAATAAGTAAATTAATTAATAATGACAAAATAACTGAAGCAAAATTTTATCCATCTTCTTCATTTTGAGTTTTCAACCGGTTTTGCTAAGGAAGCCACAGCTAGGGTTCGACCAAGCTTCATTTGCTCTTATGTAAGTGATTTTTGTCCCTTTTTAATTATTTCTACTTTTTCAGGATCGTTGTAGCTTAATCTAGCTAGTCCAAGGACTAATATGTGAAATTATTAAACTATTAGGGTTTTACAATTGATGCATGCACATGATTTTTGAAGTTTGATGTTTGATTATCACTCATGATAAGTTTTAAAATTTATAATTGATCGTACTTGAAACTAACTATTATCACGATGAAGGCAAGTGTACCTAACGAACAATAGTATAGTTTTAGCAAGACCGGATGTCGAACCCAAAGGAACTAAAAGTACTAGTGTTAACTTTCTTTTTATTATCTAGCTTAAGAATAATGGGGGTTGTTTTATCTAAACTAATTAACTAACCTAAGAATGCATAGAAAGTAAATTGGGAAAATACTTTTGGAAAACTGATTGATTTAGACAATACCCAAGGAAGAATCCACCTAGACTTCATTTGTTATTCGACTCTTGAACTAGACGATTTATTCACTTGACTTGATCTGTAGAAATCCTAAGTTATATTATTATCCCTATTCAAGACTAATAACGTCTAACCCTAGGTTGATTAATTGAAATCTCTTTCTAATTAAAACCCCTAGTTTTGCATTAACTCGATCTAAGGATTCCCTTATTATATTTGACTCTAATCTGGCAGATTTATGTCATCTTATCTCTAGGATTGCATGCAACTCCGTTTAACTATGAATGATCTACTCTTAGACAGGGACTATTCATCCTCCGAATAAGCACATCAATACTTGAATCAATATCCTGGAATATTCAAACAAGAGTTAAAACCATAATTAAGAACAAATCAAGTATTTATCATATAGTTCAGAAAATATTAACAAGATCTGTCTTAGGTTTCATCCCCCTTAGGTATTTAGGGGGTTTAGTTCATAATGGTAAAAGAAAACATCTCAGAAGAATAATGACAAAACATAAAGAAAACCCAAAAACTGCTAAAGGAAATTAAAGGGAGATCTTCAGTCTTAAAGGTGAATCCGGCTTCTGAGATGGGTCAATCGGCTTTCTTCGAGTAATTCCTTGCTTTCTACCTGCGTGTCTCTTCAATCCTCCTTTAGGGTCTTTTAAATAGGCTTTAGAATGCTTTCAAACCCTCAAAATTTCCCTTTTCCGAATAGAACTCAACTTGGGCTCGACAGGGCCACGGCCGTGTGCCACGCCTATGTGCGATTTCTTCAAATTGTGTTAAAGGCTGTTAAATAGACACGGCGTGTGATTTACCCGTGTGAGGAAGTCCAGGTTGTGTTTATTTCCCACGTTGGCCCATTTTCTCCATTTTTGGCCCGTTTCTCGTTCTTTTTACTTTCCCATGCTCACCTAGGTATAAGACATGAATTTGAAAGATTAGGAGCATCAAATTCCAAAAATCTAATGATAATTCATCCAAAAATGTGCTAAGCATGAGATAAAAATATGTATAAATTACGACTTATCAAATACCCCCACACTTAAGCGTTTGCTTGTCCTCAAGCAAAATCCTCAATTCACCATTAAGAATTCATTTTTCTCAACTTATAATTCCCATCAATAATATCTCAAAATAATCTATAAGCAATCATACATTGAGAATTCAACTAGAAGAACATTAAAGTTTGAAACATTCTAAGTTGAGCATTTTATCATGAAAAACATAGGTGTTTCCCCTCATCTAAGTAATCACCTTTGATTTAAAATATCACAGAGTTTAACATCCTCACTAAAGATTCACTCAAATCACTCGAGGTGTTTAAGGACGATAAATTTAGCACTCAACAGTCAATATGGAAAGTTATTACCATAGGCTTGCGTGAAAATCAAATCTCCACCACTATATATTCAGATGATACATCAATCAAAAGGTCTTTAGAGGGTTGTAACATGGCTTTGGTTAGGGGGTGTGGTCACAAGCTAAAAAAGAAGGTTAGAATCAAGATTGAATTGAAAAATTGCCTAACTAGAAAAATATTTTAATTGAGCTTTTCTTCATGGATAACATCGTTTAAACATAAGCATTACATAATTTCATCATTTTTTATTTTTTTATTTTTTTTAAGAACAAATCAAACAACATATAACTTTGCTAAAAATAAAACATAGCTAAGCAATTTATTCAAATCAAATCTCGACAAAAATCAGGACTAAATTAATTTAGGGATTTCAACAATAATGTGTTATGGGTTAATATTGGGGGTAAATCAATGAATGGCTTGTTAGGCTCAAGGGGGTTCACCAAGGGTTAATTATGAAGGTAGGCTTTTATGGAGTAAGTGGGTTAAGCCTAAGTGCCTTTATCGTTTTGATATAACATATCAATGGTGTGGTTTTGACATGCATAATCGAAGCAAGTTCTAGAATAACAATTCAATATTGACTTACTCATAGCAACAATAAAAGTGAGCATGAAAGAAATAATATATGCTCTAAAGGCTCAAGATCTCACAAGAAATTATGGCTTTTTGATGTTAACCCTGTGAATTTCAACTCTAAGATAATACCTAAACTTGGGGAAATAACCTAAAATTTTAATATTCAAAAATCAACTTATCATGCTTGATTCTCTAATTACTTAAAGTTTAAACCATCAATGCATAAATACCTATGTTTTAATTCAAGACATATCAATAAAAATCATAAATTAATCAAAATTCATTCTAATAGTGATATGAGTGATTCACAAGAGAATAAGATAAAATTCAGGAATTTTTCTGATAGTGATATAATTGACCCCCCACACTTAAGATGTACATTGCCTTCAATGTACAAAAATAAGGTTAGTGGAAAATATAGATATAAGATCATAAGAGAGGGAGAGAAGTGAAACTTCCTGAATGTTAAATGGATTCCTTGAATAGCAGTTATGGAAAGTGATCGGCTAAGGCAAGGAGGAGGACACTCCGGTGGTGGTAGAGGTTGGGTTCCACAACCATAGTGTCCAGCGAAGAGGTTATTGTGGTGGTCGGGCAGTACATGGTAGTCATGGAGGGCCTTTTCTAGTGGAGATGTAATTTCCAAGTAAAAGTGAGCCTTGGAGCTCTTTATAACTGCGATAGAGTCAATAACTCTTTAGAAATATAAAGAAGCATGATTACTCATAAAGAGATAGCTGAAAACATCAATTAAGTAATGTAAATTGTAATACCTAAAAATGAAATAAAAATAGTCTTAAATAAAATTAAAACTATAGATATTGGGGCACGCGACCGTGGGGCACGCCCGTGTACCTTTATTTCAGCTTGTGTTTATCGTGGTTTTCAGCTTTGGGCGTATTGGTGCACACGGCCATGTCGCACGGTTGTGTTAATTTGACAGGTTTGACCATGGTTGGTAAGCACGGGCGTGTCGCACGCCCATGTTGATTTGGCAGGATTGCCCACGGCCATGTCGCACGGTCGTGGTAACTTATCGCATCCCGTGTTTTAGGAAAAATTCTTGCTCTGTTTTCACACGACCGTATCGTACGGCCGTGTCGCCTTTTGTATTATGAGCACGGCCTAAGGCACGTCCGTGTGCCTGACCGTGTGGATTTGGGAAACCTGTGTTCAAAGACTCAGTTAGTGATTCAGATGTTAAAACTAAAATTTAAATAAATCAAAACCGTTAGTACTCGGGTTACCTCCCGAGAAGTGCTTGTTTATATTCTAAGCTCGACTTACCTCAATTTCACGCGGTCATGGTGGTTCGTGGAGTTTACACTCCTTATTCCTGCTATCAGTTTTATCGAAATAAGATTTTAGTCGAGTACTATTTACCTTGAATGTGCTGAATTTGGAATGAGTTACCTCGACTGTACCGTTTGGGAAGATGTTAAGTACCGTAAGAAGGATAGCTCCATTCGGTTCAGAAGTGGAAATATGAGGGTCTGCTGCAACCAATAGTACCTTGTCTCCAACCTTAAGTTGATTTGGTGAAAAATCGAGTTCGTCATGACGTGGTTTCAATTTATCATGTTTTTTGGGTTCCTGTGTCTGCCATTCATCTAGTTCCTCGATCTGTAGCCTTCGTTCTTCATAGATAGGTCCTTTGTTGTTACGTAAACATGGCTCATTTATGCTCTTCGAGCATGTTTCCTGCAAAGAAGGTTGCACCACATGATCAGTATTAGTAACATGATTTATACTACCACCCTCATTACTCGGATTACGAGCTTGAAGAGTGATTGTTTCGTCACCCACACGAAGTGTGAGTTCACCTGTACCAACATCAATAATGGTTCTAGCAGTTGCTAAAAAGGGCCTTCCTAAAATTAAAGGCATGTCACTGTCCTCTTCTATATCTAGAACAACAAAATCAACTAGGAATATAAATTTATCGATTTTTACTCGTACATCTTTAATGATACCCCTAGGAAATCTAATGGTTTTATCTGCCAATTGAATGCTCATCCTAGTTTGTTTGGGTTTCCAAGACCTAGTTGTTTAAATATTTTATAGGGCATGACATTAATACTAGCCTCTAAATCAGCCAAAGCATTTTTAACGGTTAAACTACCAATTAAACAAGGAATCGTAAAACTCCCTGGATCTTTCAACTTGTTGGGTAGCTTATTCTGTAGAATGGCTGAGCAAACCGCGTTCAATTCTACATGTGACGCCTCATCCAACTTTCGCTTATTCGCTAAAAGCTCCTTTAAAAACTTCATTACATTCAGCTTCTGCGAAAGAGCTTCAATAAATGGTAAGTTAATATGTAATTTCTTTAGCAGTTTAAGGAATTTACCAAATTGTTCGTTAGTGCGGTCTTTCCTTGTCGCATTAGGGTATGGTACTCGAGGTTTGTATTCTTCACTTACCAGTTTTTGCTTACTGTGGTCTACCTCATCCTTTCCTTTACTTACCACAACTCCTTGCTTCGGTTCTGGTTTAGGCTCAACTAACCCTTTTTCATTTTGAATGTTAATCGCGTTTAGCTGTTCCCTTGGGTTAGGTTCAATATTACTTGGCAAGCTACCTTGTGGTCATTCAGAAATTAATTTGGAAAGCTGGCCTATCTGAGTTTTGAGCCCTTGGACCGATGCTTTTTGATTTTTAAGTGTGCTATCTCGGTATTCTAAAAATGAGTTTCTGATACCAAGATAAATTTTGTTAGCATCTCCTCAAGGTTCGACTTCTTTTCCAGCTGATAAGGTGGTTGTTGAAAACCCGGAGGATTTTGTGTCCTTTGATTTCCTTGGCCACCCCACGAGAAATTGGGATGGTTCTTCCAACCTACATTATAAGTGTTACTATACGGGTTATTTTGAGGTCTAGAGTTATTATTACCCATATAGTGGACTTGTTCCTCCTCAGTGCTAGGGTTGAAGGATTGATATTCTGTGTGTACTCCTCCTTCACTTGAATCGCACCTCATCACTGGATGTACCTACGTGGAACCAAGTAAACTGTCAATCTTTTTATTCAATAGTTCTACTTGATTTGACAGCATAGTAACCAAGTTGACGTTATAAATGCCTGCTGTTTTGGTTGGCTTAGTCTCATGACTTGCCACTGATAGTTATTCAGTGAAATTTTTTCGATAAATTTGTAAGCCTCTTCAGGTGTTTTGTTGTTGATGGTTCCACCAGCGGCTGCATCTATTATCTATCTCGCCGAGGGGTTCACACCATTGTAAAATGTTTGAACTTGCAGCCACAGGTGTAATGCATGGTGAGGGCACCTTCGCAGTAGGTCCTTGTATCTCTTTCATACATTGTAGAGAGTTTCTAAATCCATCTGTACAAAAAAAGATATATCATTCCTTAGTTTAGCTGTTTTAGCAGGTGGAAAATATTTAAGTAAAAACTTTTCGGTCATTTGTTCACAAGTAGTGATTGACCCTCGTGGTAATGAGTTCAACCACTGTTTAGCCTTATTCCTCAACGAAAAGGGAAATAAGCGAAGGCGAATGGCATCATCAGAAGCGCCATTGATTTTAAATGTGTCGCAGAGTTCCAGAAAATTGGCCAAATGAATATTTGGGTTCTCGTCCTGCAAACCATCAAATTGAACAAACTGTTGTATCATTTGAATTGTGTAGGTTTTAGTTCAAAATTATCTGCAGCAATAGCAGGACTAACTATACTCGATTTAGTTCCTGTTAAAGTAGGTTTGGCATAATCATACATAGTACGAGGAGAAGGATTCTGATTTACTGGGTCAGCAGCAATCGCAGGAGATAGCGAATTTTCCTAATTATCAGCCATATCCTCGGTTGTAGTTGGAGTATCTTCCTCTTGCCTTTCCACTATGTATTGTAAGCTTCTCCTAATTTCTCTTCGGTTTCTGTGAATTGTGCTTTCAATCTCACTATCAAAGAGTAATGGTCCTGATGGGTTTCTTCTAGTCATAAACTATGAAAACCTGTCAGAAGAAAATAAAAGAAAATTTAGTAAAATTAAAAATAAAACAAAATTAAATAAAATAAGAAAATAATGGCTAAAGTAATTAAAATTGAGTGTTCCTAATATCTTAGTTCCCCGGAAACGGCGCCAAAAACTTGATTATCACTCGCGATGAGTTTTAAAATTTATAATTGATCGATGAAGGCAAGCGTACCTATCAAACAATAGTATAGTTTTAGCAAGACCGGATGTCAAACCCAAAGGAACTAAAAGTACTAGTGTTAACTTTCTTTTTATTATCTAGCCTAAGAATAATGGGGGTTGTTTTATGTAAACTAATTAACTAACCTAAGAATGCACAGAAAGTAAATTGGGAAAATACTTTTGGAAAACTGATTGATTTAGACAATACCCAAGGAAGAATCCACCTAGACTTCATTTGTTATTCGACTCTGAACTAGACGATTTATTCACTTGACTTGATCTGTAGAAATCCCTAAGTTATATTATTATCCCCATTGAAGACTAATAACGTCTAACCCTAGGTTGATCAATTGAAATCTCTTTCTAATTAAAACCCCTTGTTTTGCATTAACTCGATCTAAGGATTCCCTTATTAGATTTGACTCTAATTTGGCAGATTTATGTTGTCCTATCTCTAGGATTGCATGCAACTCCGTTTAATTATGAATGATTTACTCTTAGACAAGGACTATTCATCCTCCGAATAAGCACATCAATACTTGAATCAATATCCTGGAATATTAAAACAAGAGTTAAAATCATAATTAAGATCAAATCAAGTATTTATCATATAGTTTAGAAAATATTAACAAGATCTGTCTTAGGTTTCATCCCCCTTAGGTATTTAGGGGGTTTAGTTCATAATGGTAAAAGAAAACATCTCAGAAGAATAATGAAAAAAACATAAAGAAAACCCAAAAACCCTTGAAGGAAATTGAAGGGAGATCTTCAGTCTGGAAGGTGAATCTGGCTTTTGAGATGGATCAATCAGCTTTCTTCGAGTAATTCCTTGCTTCCTACCTGCTTGTCTCTTCAATCCTTCTTTAGGGTCTTTTAAATAGGCTTTAGAATGCTTTCAAACCCTCGAAATTGCCCTTTTCTGAATAGAACTCAACTTGGTCTCGACAGGGCCACGGTCGTGTGCCACGCCCGTGTGCGATTTCTTCAAACCATGTTCAAGGCTGTTAAATAGACACGAGCATGTGATCTACCCGTGTGAGGAAGTCCAGGCCGTGTTGATTTCCCACCTTGTCTCATTTTCTCCATTTTTGGCCCGTTTCTCGTTCTTTTTACTTTTCGATGCTCAACTAGGTATAAGACATGAATTTAAAAGATTAGGAGCATCAAATTCCATAAATCTAATGATAATTCATCCAAAAATGTGCTAAGCATGGGATAAAAATATGTAGAAATTATGACTTATCAATTTTAGAATATGGATGGTTGTTGTTAGATAAACAACTATTGTAAAGGAATTTTTGGTAAAATTGTCAAATAGGGACTAAATTAAAAAATAGAAAATTATACATGGTGAAATTGTGAAATAAATGAAAGGGCATGCTAGCGACCTAGTTGATATTCGACCATAGTGGGTTGTGGTGAAATTTCATAAATTTCCATTTTTATGAGCTAGGGACTAAATTGCAAAGAAATTAAAAGTATAGGGGGAAATTGTAATTTTTCCAAAATATGATTTTGGACTAAGTTGAATGGGTTATTTATTAAATTGAGTTAAATTTATCCGTATAGATCAAGATAGACCTCGTACAATGTTAGATCGAGGCAAAGAAAATTAAATTGAGGTAAGTTGAAGATATTTAAATTGTGTTTATATGTTTTTAATTGAATTATACATGTGTTGTGAAATGCCATACATATATACCGATTGCATATCTAGCGATGTACGAAAATTAATGAGTCCCATTTGAAACTTAGGAATATGTAGGATACAAATGACATGTTATTAGGTTTTACATGATTTGGGTGTTGGTACTGAACGTCCTACCGGTGGCTAAGGTTCGATATGTGTTGTGGATACTCTATAGCTCGTGTGAGCAGCTCGTGAGAGCATACCGATTCACAGCTCGTGTGAGCATACATGTATAGGATTTGATGGATTATAGTTATATGATTTAGCACACTATGTGTGATCTATCCTGGGTATCCGGTGGTATTTTAAATAGTTTAATGGGCATTATTTTGATATGAAATGGTAAGGGTTTGTTACGGACTAATACATGAATACATATGAATTATATGGAAATGTTGTTACATGGTATTTGGGAATGGGAATGGATAATACATGTATATGAAACATAACTATATGATGTGCTCATCCATGTTTACTTGGTTTATGCATATGTTTACATGGCTAACTTGTTTGATGTATATGCTTTGGCTTTGGCCAAATTATGGTTGGAATACTTACCTAATTTGTGATTAAATGGTAAGTTATGTTCTATGATATACAAACTTACTAAGCATTAAATGGTTACTTTGTTTTATTTTTAGTGTTTTATAATGAATCAGAAGCTCCTTTGGGTTGGAAGCTTGTCGGAGCTATATCACACTATCCATCGACCCTTTTGGTGCCTTCGGTTGTTTAATTTTGGTTATAATGACATGTATAGGTATTTTAGCTAATTTTGGCATATTTTAGTATGTATATAAGTAGCATCGACATGGCTGATGTGTAGCTTGTTTTGTGTTTGAATAATGAAAGGTAAAATGATAGTTAAATGTGTTTTCTGATATGATAAATTTGTGGTGAATTGGTACTATAGTATACATGACTTAAATGGTAACTTGGTGCTAGTTTAGAATGACATATTTGGTACCAATTGAGAAGTTTGATATGTAAACTAAATGGCATAAATTGATGCAAATATGCTTAGTAGTTAGTTGATTATTTGACCAAATAGAGTACATGTTTATATATGGTTTAATGTTGTCATTTGAGGTGCCTAAGTTGTATGATGTTGTACCATGTGTATATGACTTGTTTATGCTTGATTTGGATGCCTTGTTATAGCTTGTAAGTATGTGCAATGTTGAGTGTAGGTACATGCCAAATTGGGTGAGAAAAATGGCTTGTAAAATGACCTATTTTTGTCCACATGAGCAGAGACACGGGCGTGTGTCTCAGCCATGTGTGACACACCGCCAGGTGACACGACCGTGTGTCCCCTGTAGCTTTCAAAGGGTTGCAAGTCAGGCTGTTATATGACTTAGCACACAGCCTGGCACACGCGCGTGTGAGGTTATTTTGAAGGGTACACGGCCTGGCACACATGCGTATTGCTTGGCCATGTGACCCATGTCAATGAGTTGCACAAGCATGGACACGGGCTGGGACACGGTCGTGTGTCCCTACTTCGGATACCCACACAGTCGTGTGACCCCTACAGTGTTGAAAATTTTCTTTGTTTCCTGAAAAATTTTATGAGTTTCTGATTTAGTCCCTACTTGTTTCTAATGCATATTTAGGGCCTCAAGGGCTCGTATAAGAGACAATATGTATGATTTGACTTGGTTTTATTATGTTTATTGATATGATATGAAATGTTTGAAATTTCTATCTGTTTGAATTGTAAACTCCAATAATACTCTGTAACTCAGTTCTGACGACGGATACGGGTTAGGGGTGTTACAATGCTATATTGAATTATTGTACTTATATATATAATTTGTTTTATAAAGGTTTGTTGTTTGAGTAAACTATCAATTTGGTCCTTTTATGGAAGTGAATATAAAGTAAATGGATGCCACATTGATTACCGATTTGATTTAATTGATTGAATTATTTTAAGGTCAAGGTATGTTGTGTAAATTTCATATGGGCTTACTAAGCATTTATAATGCTTATCTTGTTTGGTTTTCTGTCTCTATATAAGTTATTTTTGCGAAATGCATCAGTTGGATCAATTTGGAGCTCAAACTATCCAACCTCTAATTCGCTAGTCTTTTAATTATTCCAAACTCGGTTATGTGGCATGTAATTAGGGTTGGATTTGTACTTATATTATTTTGAATAATTATAAGTTTTGTCCGATGATGATATTGAGTTGGGATGATTTGGTAAGTTGTGCATGAGTGTGCATAAATTAGCATTTTGGTAAGCCATGTTTGAGGCAAGTGAATAGTTAAGTTTTATTATTCCATAGGTTGATATATTATGTTTGGATTGATAGGTTTGCCTGGCTTTGAAGGTGATTTGATAGTATAAGTTTTGGTTAATGGTTATGATATGCATACAATACTTATACTTGATGACTATATGATTAGAGTATAAGTCTTGTTGAGAGTTTATATTCATTTGAATGGTGATATTTGGATCTAACTTGTGCTAGCATCTTGGAGTTTTCATGGTTTGAAATTAAAGGTACATATGTATGCATAATGGTCAATGTTGGATATTTGAATGTTTTGTTTGAATGATGTGAAAAACTAGTAAACTTTTTATGTAATCTTTGTGTTTGTGGTGCCAATTGTGGCATATTGGTTGAATGCATAATTGGACATGTTTTGGAATGTTTTTTTATAGGTTTGAATGGTTTTATATATATATCATTTGAGCTTTTGGTTGTCTTGACATGAAATAGGCACATAATGACATGTTTTGTACCACACAGTCTGTTCACACAATTGTGCGTCACACATGGTCTAGTGACACAAGCATGTGTCTACTAGTTAATAAGATGAATTAGAACCACTTAGTTCCCAATAGTCTCATGGGTTGGCCATACGCCTGTGTAAGTACTGTAGATTTGGTAATTTAGGTTTCACACGGTCTCAGTTTGTTACACGGCCTAGCCATATGGCTGTGTGACTTTTGATGAAATTTCCAATTTGTTCCACACGGCTTCAGAGAGTTACATGGCCTGGATACATGATCGTGTGACCCCTGTTTTGCATAATTGATCTTGTAATTTTGAAAATGTTGTAAATTAGTCCTATTTAAATTCTAGGTTGATACTAAAGCATATGTAATGTAACAGCCCGATTTTGGGGCTAGTCAGAATAGTGGTTTTGGAACCACTATTTTGAAGCTGGAGAAATTATTTTTAATATTATCTTATGTGTGATGGCATGATTATATGAGAGTGTGAAAATTTTGGTGAATTAATTTTAACTATTGGACACTTAATTTTAAAAAAGGACTAAATCGCATAAAGGGAAAAAGTTGTGATTTGCTAGCAAATAGTGTTAAATGGACATGAATTATAAATTAGGGGTATTTAAAGTGCAAATAGACCCTAGGAGGGTGCTTGGCCGACCATGAGATAAGGAAAATAAAATAGTCAAAGTGTTAGGTGAAATTGGGTGGCTAAATTGACTAAAAAGAAATAAAATAAAAGAAAGATGATATCATCCCTTTTTCATCTTCTTCTCCACTAAAAGATATCAACAAATTAGGGGTTTGAAAGCTTGAAAATTTCAGCAACTTGTAACCCTCACAAGTAAGTGATTTTAATGGTCTTTCTTGATAATTTTTGTAGTTTTAGCACCCTTGTAGCACGAGCTTTCAAATGAGGGGACTATTTTGCAAAATGGTTAAAATTATAGGGTTTTAGCATGAGAGTGTTCA
The DNA here is from genome assembly GCA_025698475.1 of Gossypium anomalum. Classification (NCBI taxonomy): domain Eukaryota; kingdom Viridiplantae; phylum Streptophyta; class Magnoliopsida; order Malvales; family Malvaceae; genus Gossypium; species Gossypium anomalum. Next base: position 26,941,970 of record CM046963.1, on the reverse strand, counting down.
TGTTTTTTTCTGAAATTTTATGGAAGAAAATGAATCATGGTTGTGAAATAAACAACTTTTATGAAGTAGTTTTCATGGAAACCCTAACTAAGGACCATTTTGCATAAGTTGTAAAATAGGTGATAAATGTGCAGAATAGTTAGAATTTTGGGTTGTTCCTAGTATAAAAAGTATTCCGCTAGGCTTGATTAATGAAAAAATGTGATAAAAATTGATTTTTGGGTCTAGGGGCAAAATGGTCATTTTGCCCAATTATAAATTGTTGAGTATCTAGATCGATAAAATGATTAGATTTGTGAATTTTTATCATTACAGATTAAGAATTGCAAAATCCGAGCCTAGACCAGGGAAAAGCAAAGCTAGTAGACTAAGTCGAATTAGTCGCCACATTTTGAATACCGAAGTAAGTTATATGTTAATAATTCAACAATATCTTTATGATGTATGATTGAATTGATATTTCATAAATTGTTTTGATTGTGAACATGAGAATGCATGTTGAGAAATTAACGTAGTAAAGATTTCCGTTGAACATTTGGAATAGACTTGGATATTTATACTGTGACATTGGGTGATATGTGTGCTAGTGTAAGACATGTCTGGGACATGCACCGGCCTCGAGATATTTAAGCCAATGTAAGACATGTCTGGGACATGCATCAACATTGAGATGAGAGCTAGTGTAAGACATGTCTAGGACATGCATCGGCCTCGCGATATAGAAGCTAGTGTAAGACCTATCTGGGACATGGCGTCAGCTTGTTGTGTGTCAGTGTAAGACCTGTCTGGGACATGGCATCGACATCGATAGATGAGAGCTAGTGTAAGACCTGTCTGGGACAAGGCATCAGCCTTGCTATATGAAAGCCAGTGTAAGACCATGTCTGGGACATGGCGTTGGCATCTTAACCTATGTTAGGGCTATTGAATATCTGGTAGTATTCCAAATGGTTCAGCAAAAGATTTATGACTTATATCGAAATAAGAAAAGTTATGATCACGTGATGAGTGGTACAGGTACCTGTTTGACATGTATGAGATGTGGGCTCAACATGTGCAATATGAATTGCATTGGATGATGATGAGTAAGTTATACTTATGTCTATTTATGGTATTCATGAATAAGCTATGAAAGGTTATGAGCACATTGTTTCATGATAATTAGTTGATGTTTATTTTCATGAAACTTACTAAGCTTTATGCTTACCCTATTTCCTTTTCATTTTCTTATAGTGTTGCCAAAGTAGCTGGAGGATCATCGCCTACTTCGGAGAAGCCAGTCACACTATCGTCTGAAGCACTTGGTATAGTTAGTTCTTTTATTTTGATTATGGCATGTATAGGAACTTTTGATTTTGTTTTAGTGTCACATTGTTTTGGGCCAAATGTGTTGGCTTGTATTAGTATTTGACTCATTTTGTATAAGGCCATGAAAAGTGGCTAATATTGAAAGTTGTTTTATGAATAGAAGCTAGTCACACTATCGTCTGAAGCACTTGGTATAGTTAGTTCTTTTATTTTGATTATGACAAGTATAGGAACTTTTGATTTTGTTTTAGTGTCACATTATTTTGGGGCCAAATGTGTTGGCTTGTATTAGTATTTGACTCATTTTGTATAAGGCCATGAAAAGTGGCTAATATTGAAAGTTGTTTTATGAATACAAGAAGGTCTTTCATGAATGAGAAATTTTTTGGTATGGTTAAATGTATGAATCTCAATGTTTGGATAACAAAGTGCTTGAATTGATTTCTTAAGCATATATAAAATGTGTGGAGGTCTTAGTTGTGGCTATTGGATTGAGGAATCATGTTATATTAGACTTTAGTATGGTGGATGTTATTATATCGTGTTTAAGGGTGCAAAAGGGCTTGGTAGATAGCCTTATATTGTCCACACGGGTAGACACACGGGCGTGTGCCTAGGCCGTGTGACACACGGTCAGCCCCATGGGTATGTTGTTTGGCTGCGTGTCCCCTTCACGTAAAATTTGCAAGTCAGTATGCATAGTAGTAAACACACGGGCAGAGACACAGCCGTGTGTCTTAGCCGTGTGGAGGACACAGCCTCTGCCCACGGGCGTGCGCCTTGGCCGTGTGCCCCTAATTGGGTGCTGACGTCAGAAACAGAATGTCAAGGTTTTTAGACACGAGCTAAGACAGGGGCGTGTCATGGCCATGTGAGGGACACGAGCCAAGGACACGGGCATGTGCCTGGGCTTGTGAAAACCCTTATAAGTTCGAAATTGGAATTTAATTCACAGAGGTTTGGGACACGAGCGTGTTCCCTTGTGCTTAGGCCGTGTAAACTACATGGGCCATCAGCACGGCCATGTCATAATAGCCACATAGGCGTGTTGCCCTTCCACACAGGCGTGTGCCCTATTTTAAAATTGATTTTTATATAGTTGGTTAAAGGACCCGAATTGGTCTCGAGTGGTTTCCAATGAATTTTAGGGCCTTGTAAGCCCATGTTAGAGAAGTTCAGACATAGTTCGAAAATGTTTTAAATTTGTTGAAGTCTTGGATACTTGATAATGTGGTATGTACGTGTTCAAGTTTAGTAATGCCTCGTATTCTGTCTCGGTGTAGGGCATGGGTGTGGGGTGTTACATGTAAGATTGTATAAGGCACAACCAATAATTTTATATTTGGTGATTATGCATTGAATTGATTATTATTGTATGATTCATTTTTAATGTGAATGTTAATTGTGTATTTATGAAGAAATCCATGTTAATTTGAAATAATCGGTGTAAATTGAATGTGTTCTGTTTCAGCTTTAACTGTAGCACTTCGTAGCTCAGGTCTAACGATCGGACCAGGTAAGGGTTGTTGCAACCATTTAAGCCAATTTACCACCTCAATGCTTATGAAGCATAATAAAACCCCGTATTCATATTAATCTATACTTACATTTTCTTTAAACAATTTCTTTGACTTATGTACATTAACATTTAATTTTTATATTGACATTGAACCATTTAACTTCTAAATATAGTCAATTTTAACATAAACAAAGTAAAAATGGTACCTTGAATGCTTACCTTTCTTTGAATGAGAAAAGCCACCAAAATCCTTTACTTTACTAGTCCAAGACCTTTCTTTTCTTACTATAAACTCCAACACTCATTTATCAACTATTTTCCTCAAAATGCATAACGCATAAAATACAAAAATTATGCTCATGAAGAAATCATACCTAGTAACCTTAGATAATGATGGTAAAGACAAAAAAATACAATTTCTTACCTTTGTTCTTCACTTTCTCACTCTAATTTAAGCTTTCACTCTCTAACTCATGAAAGCTTTTGCTTCCAATGATGAAGGTGGTGATAGAATCAAGCTTAAAAAAGGTTTTATATAAGATCTTAATAAGAAAACAACTTGGATAGTGAAAAACTCTTGGTGAGAGATGAGAAAAGATGAGAAAACTCAAAGAGAAAAACTTTCTTTTCTTCCATGGAGGGAGATGACACAAAAAGGGGAAGAGATGAAGGCAGTTCATGTAACACCCCTCACCCGAATCTGATGTCGGGATGGGGTTCGAGGCATTACCGGGATTTCATATTTACAAAAATACCAAATCGGGTCACCAAGTTTCGCCCAAATTCAAAACTTTTCAAACATGTGCATGACATCCCATATAAAGGCTTTTGAGACCTAAAACGTACATAAGGCCGATACGGGATAAAACTGAAAACATTTAATGAACTTTGGGCACCTTAGAAAAATTTGATTACTTTGAATAGACACACACCCGTGTGGGTAGGGCCGTGTGGTCACACACGCCCGCGCGGCTTGGGACACGCCCGTGCCCTCAGCCCGTGTACGACACTGACTATAACCTCATCATACAATTAGGGACACAGAGTCAGACACATGCCCGTGTGCCTAGCTCGTGTAGAACACTGATTTAAAATTTTAGGTGCAAGGGACACGCGGCCATACCACACACCCATGGGGGTGAGCCGTGTGTCACACACGGTTTAGACACACGCCCGTGTGTCTAACCGTGTAGATCCTGTTAGGCTATTTTCCAAGCCTTTGATCACCCTCTTATCAACCAATCATAAATATAGGTTACTTTAATACATACTAAAACCCAAATTATACACTTACTCGACACTTTGATGAACCTTATTGCATGTAAACCTCATATCATTGGTTTTACACATGCTAGGTTAATTCCCATCTTGTGTTTAAGGAGATTCCTTGTCTCATTGACATGTTTGAGATTGGCTCATTCTTGTGACTCATTGCCAATTAAAAACAAATCATCATATGAAGTATAAACATGCATATATTCGTAAGTCATATCCTACTTCAAATTAAGCCAATTCTCATAACCATATACAAAAAGATGGATATATCTTTACATGCCTTCATGTGGCAAATCAAATGACATACAAAAAAATACTCAAAAGTTCTATACATGCCATTGAGGAAAATAGAAATGTCTTTATAACAAAGATGGTCTATTTGATAGTGTGTTGGCTCTCTAACCGTCTTCCAATCCTTACGAGTCCTCGAGCTTTCAAAAGTAGGGAAAAGAGAGGGGTAAGCATTCACATGCTTAGTAAGCGGAAAGTAAACTTACCAAGTAATTAGCATACATCCATAATAGATAATGAAACCAACAAGTATGAAATGGTTCCCTATCACATGCACTCAATCAATGAGTTAGTCACATAACAAAACACCATGTAATTTATCTTAGATGAGCTCATCATAAATCCTTTCATTTATACATCATTCTCATGTTAATCCCGTTGAGCTTCTAGGAAATCTCGATGAAATATCCATTAACCATCAATTCCTAAGGATGATCATTTCAGGTATGCACTCCCGCGAACCTCACATCTTATGGCGGGATTACCAGTCCAGGCTAAATCCCCTATTTTATAAACTCATAAGGTAATGTTGGGATTACCAGTCCAAGCTAAATCCATTTTAACGACAAACACCTTTATTGCGCTCGGATCTGAATTACCAGTCCAGGCTAAATGCAGGCCCTCAATGGATTTTTCGTCCGGGCTAAATCCATAATGCACATGTATTCTTCGGGGGGCTCGATCATCCAAAGGAACACCATCCGAGCTAGATCCTTTTCATATTTGAGATCAACGGACTACCCATCCGGGCTAAATCCATAATGCACATGTATTCTTCGGGTGGCTCAATCATCCAAAGGAACACCCATCCGGGCTAGATCCATTTCATATTTGAGATCAACGGATTACCCGTGCGGGCTAAATCCTTTTTACAACACATGTAGGATCTCATTACACATGTAAAACATGGTTTATCCATCGAATTCCCTTTTAAACCTCAATCGAGACATTTTTGAACATATCATTGTCAAAGATACATTTCATGAAATTTTTATGTCATCAATAAATGCAAACTTTATTCATTAACAAATCATATAATTAGGCATATTAGGAGTTTACTTTAAGTTATCCGAACTTACCTGGTATTCGTTTCGGTGTTGTGTTTCGGTTATTCCGAAACCTTTCGCTTTCCTCGATCGACCTCTGAAATTTGTTCCTCGGGGTCTACAACAACAAAATTAAATCATTAACACTCCATATTATACTTTTACAGTCTAAATTTCAACCCTCGGTCCAAATGACCGTTTTGCCCTTAACATTTTACATTTTTATGATTTAGTTCTTAGGCTCGTATAACGAAACACATGTAATTTCTATCTTACCCAAGCCTAGCCGAACACGTTTCCCTCTTATGGCAGCCCACATTTTCCATTTTCACATTTCTATCACACTTTTAACAACTTTTGCAAAAAGGTCCCTTTAGGGGTTTTTCATGAAAATCACCTAGGAGAAGATGTTTAACACATATCCAACTTTCATATTCCTCCATAAACCATAAAAATACAAGTAAATCATGCATGGGTAAATTTTTTAAACATGAACCCTAGCATGAAATATGGGTAGAAATGGAGAGAGTAATCTATCGGGATCTCAAAAATACAAAGAATATTAAAAATGGGGCTTGGAAGCACTTACTAATGAGCTTGAAAAGCTTGAAAACCCTAGCTATGAAGGGCTTGAGAATTTTGGCTGGTACAAGGGAGAAGATGGCTGATTTTTGGTTCATTTTTCCCATTTTATTTCATTAAAATGCCAAATGACCAAAATGCCCTTAAGCCCTTTCTTTAAAATTTCATCCACGCAAGCCCGTTTTTGTCCAAAAACTTAGAAATTAGGCAAATTGCTCTCTGAGACCTCTTAATTTATAATCTAAAGCATTTTCATACAAATTTATTCTAGAATCCAAGTTTTGTAATTTATTCAATTTAGTCCCTAATTTCCAATTGGACACTTTACTCAAAAATTTCTTCATGAAATTTTTACACATGCATATTCTCATATTCTAGACCTTATAATAATCATAAAATAAATATTTTGATGTCGGATTTGTGGTCCCAAAACCATTATTCTAACTAGGCCCTATTTTGGGATGTTACATTTCTTCCCCCTTAGGGACTTTCGTCCTCGAAAGTCTTACCAGTATACAGGTTCGGATATTGGCTTCTCATGGTTTCTTCTGGCTCCCTTGTAGCCTCTTCCACACCATGCTGATGCCATAAAACTTTTACTAATGCCATATCTTTATTCCTCGACTGTTTAATCTCTCGGGCCAAAATCTTAACTGGTTCCTCTCCATAGATCATGTCTGGTCGAATTTCAACCTCGGTCGGCGAAATCACATGAGAGGGGTCTGATCGGTATAGCCTTAACATAGATACATGGAACACATTGTGAATCGTTTCCAGTTCGGGTGGCAACGCCAAATGATAGGCTAACGGTCCAACTCATTCGGTGATCTCGTATGGTCCGATAAATCGCGGACTCAGTTTGCCTTTTCGACCAAATCTCAACACCTTTTTCCATGGAGATACTTTCAAGAATACTTTATCTCCAACTTGGAACTCAATTTCCTTTCTTTTCATATCAGCATATGACTTTTGCCTATCCGATGTCGCTTTTAAACAATCTCGTATCACTTTAACTTTTTCTTCAGTTTTCTTAATCAGATCAACCCCATGAATCTGTCTTTCCTTGAGTTTTGTCTAGTACAATAGAGTTCGGCACTTCCTGCCATACAAGGCCTCATAAGGTGCCATCTTCAAACTTGTTTGAAAACTATTGTTGTGGGAAAACTCTACTAGCGGCAAATACTTTTCCTAGCTACCCTAAAATTCGAGGATGCAACATTGCAACATATCCTCGAGAATCTGAATCATCCGCTCAGATTGACCATCGGTCTGAGGGTGAAAAGCTGTACTAAAGCTCAACTTCGTGCCCAAGGCTTCTTGTAACTTCTTCCAAAATCTCGAAGTGAACCTCAGGTCTCTATCTGAAATAATCGACAGTGGTACTCCATGCAATCTTACAATCTCAGAAATGTATAAGTCGGCCAACTTATCAAGAGAGTAATCTGTCCTTACCGGAATAAAATGAGCTGATTTCGTCAACTTATCTACTACAACCTATATGGCATTATTCTTTTTCAAAGTTAATGGCAATCCTATCACAAAATCCATAGTAACTCTGTCTCACTTCCATTCAAGGACCATCACAAGCTGTAACAAACCTGAAGGTACTTGATGTTCAGCTTTAACTTGCTAACATACCAGGCATTTTGAAACAAATTCAGAAATATCTCCTTTCATGTCGTTCCACCAGTACATTTTCTTCAAATCGTTGTACATCTTGGTACTTCTCGGGTGAATTGACGAACGGCTGTTATTTGCTTCTTGCAAGATTTTCCGAATAAGCTCATCATCTTTGGGTACACAAACCCTATCTCTGAACATCAAACATCCATCAGAACTAATTTTGAAAATCAGATTCAATACCCGACTCACATTGAGTTCTTTTAGCTTGAAGGTTTCTATCTTTAGATTGAGCATTGTAAATTTCCTGCAGAAATGTCGGCCTCGCCTCTAGCTCAGCCAAAACTGAACCATCATCAAGCAATGGCAATTGAGCATCCATGTCCCTCAATGCAAATAAGAATTTTCTTCTCAACGTGTCGGCGACCACATTCGCCTTACCCGGGTGATAGTCGATAATCAGATCATAATCTTTAATTAATTCTAACCATCTCCGCTGTCTCAGATTTAATTCTTTTTGAGTCATCAAATACTTCAAACTCTTGTGGTCTATGAATATGCGGCAAGTCTCACCATATAAATAATGCCTCCAAATTTTTAAGGCAAAAACAATGGCGGCGAGCTCTAGGTCGTGTGTCGGGTAGTTCTTTTCGTGTGGTTTCAATTGCCGTGAAGCATAGGCTATCACCTTGCCATCTTGCATAAATACACAACCCAATCCATTTAAAGATGCATCACTGTAGACCACAAACTCTTTTTCCGGTTTAGGTAGTACTAAAACAGGAACTTCAGTCAACAATGTTTTTAACTTCTCAAAACTTTGTTGACACTTCTCTGTCCATTCAAACTTAACGTCTTTCTGTAGCAACCTCATCATCGGAGTCACTATCATGGAGAATCCTTTCACAAACCTTCGATAGTAACTGGCTAAGCCCAAAAAGCTTTTAATCTCGATTACATTTTTAGGCTGTTTCCATTGACGATAGTAAAAATCTTACTTGGATCAACTCGGATGCCTTTACCCGAAACAATATGTCCAGAAATCCAACTTCCTGGAGCCAAAACTCACTCTTGCTAAACTTAGCATACAGTTGCTTTTCCCGTAAGGTCTGCAACACGATTCTCAGGTGCTTCCTATGTTCTGTCTCATCTTTGGAATAAATCAAGATGTCATCAATGAACACAAAGAAAAACTTATCCAAATATGGCCGGAAGATCCTATTCATTAAGTCCATAAATACAGCCAGTGCTTTCGTCAGCCCAAACGACATGATAAGAAATTCATAATGACCATACCTCGTCTTGAAAGCTATCTTAGGTACATCCGATTCTTTAACTCGCAATTGATAGTAGCCAGACCTCAAGTCTATCTTAGAGAACACAGTGGCTCTTTTCAACTGGTCGAACAAATCATCAATCCTTGGAAAAGGATACTTATTCTTGATAATTACCTTGTTCAGTTGCCGATAATCTATACATAGCTTCATCGAACCATCTTTCTTCTTTATAAACAGTACAAGGGCACCCCAAGGTGAAAAACTTGGCCTGGCAAATCCTTTATCTGTCAGCTCTTGCAACTGGGCTTTTAACTCTTTCAACTCAGTTGGCGCCATTCTGTACGGAGCAATAGAAATGGGAGCTGTCCCTGGCACCAATTCAATACCAAATTCTATCTCCCTTTCAGGAGGTTTTCCGGGAACACGTCTGGATACTCACATACTATCGGCACAGACTCAATCTTCAACTCTGTTTCCTTAATGTTCAATACAAATGCAAAGTAAGCTTCATACCCTTTTCTCATATATCTCTGAGCAACCATTACCGTGATTACAACTGGCGGCGAACCCAATTCTCTTGAATCGACTCGTAGAATCTCATCATGCTTGCATTTCAATTTAATATACTTGTTACCACAATTTATAATTACATCATGCAGGGCTAACCAATCCATACTAAGTATTACATCGAATTCATCAAATGGTAACAACATAAGGTTAGCTGGAAAACAGTGACCCTGAATCGTCAAAGGACAATTCTTACAGACTTTATCAACCAGGACTGGCCTGCCTAGTAGGTTCGACACTTTAATAATAAATTTTGTAGGCTTAATAGGTATGTTCATACTAGATACCAATCTCATGCAAATGTATGAATGCGTCGATCCCGGGTCAATTAAAGTAATAACACATGTATTAAAAAGAGAAAAAAGCACCCATAATGACATTAGGAGTAGAGGCTTCCTCTCGAGTACGTATCGCATACGTTCTTGGTGGGGCTCGGGCCTCTGGTTTTGTAGCATCTTTAGCTGCAACTCCACTGCCACTAGCACTTCTGAGATATTTTGGAGGTCTACCCCGTGAAATAGGAGTACTCGACTTCAGGGCTACTTCCATTTCTTTTTCAACTCGTTCTGGGCAGTCTCTGAGAAAATGATCAAGAGAACCACATCTGAAACATGCACCACTCTTCATTCGGCACTCTCCAAAGTGAAATTTGTTACAACTCTTGCACTTTGGCTTTTGATCACCTACACTGCCCACACTAGTCACCATCGAGGAGGAAGACTTCTGACTTCGTCGTTTAGAGCCTCTCGCTCTACTCAAATATCCTACCGATAAAGTGCTGCGTTATGTTGGCTCTTTGATTCTTTGTGGGAAACGAGAGTGTTTTACCGCTGGACCTCTTACTTGAAACTCGAGCTTTTCTCTTTGCTTGCTTTCTTTCATTATTAATGTAACACCCCTAGCCCGAATCCGGTCGCCAGATTTAAGCTAAGGGGTATTACCAAACTAAACATTAAATTTCTCATCCATAGTAATTAGCATAAACAGAGATCGAGCTACATACATACTGATCTTTGAGTTATATATATAAATACCATTTTCATATGACCAAAATATTTACAATTACAAAACATATTTTGTCAACAGCCTAACCTATACATGCCATATCAAGACCAAAATATAACTATACCAATAAGATCGATAGTATGATGAATTGTTGACGATTCCTGAGTCGGCGGCCAAAATCAACAATCTATAAAATAAAGAAATAAGAAACAAAGTAAGCTTTCGAGGCTTAGTAAGTTTTAAGCATTTCATACAATTAAAGCTTGTCATTTAAATCGAACATTGAGTATCACAAAACTCGAACTCTGATTGTACTTCACTTGGCTGAATATACACAAGTACACTAGTTATAAAGCCTATTGGCTGAATATATATATATATATATGATTACACAAGAAATTTCCAGCACATATTTCACTATACTATATGGCTCATACAATTACTATAAGTCACATACTTTCATATAATGACATACATTGACCAAATAGGCCATTCTCTTATTCTTAAATACCATATTCATCCACACATATATATATCGTTCTTTGATACTAATAATTCACTTTGAAATCAATTCACATATGTGTACATAATACGTACCTTAACATGTAAAATATATATATAGTACCTAGTCGACGATGGTTACCACGGATATTCAATGTCGTAATCTTACTTAACTTACTGGCATCAGTCCTATCAAGTCTTAAAACTCGAAACACATTTCTAGCACAAGCCTGCGGGTCTTTAACCCGGATACCATTCCAGCACGAAGCCTGCGGGTCTTTAAGCCCGGATACAATTCCAGCATATAGCCTGCGGGTCTTTAAGCCCGGATACACACATCAAATATCATGCCTATTTAATCATATACTAACACATCTTATAGAACATTTCATATTAGTAGCCATTTGCTACATTCGGACATAAGCTTCATATGAGCACCACAATTTTCATTTCGGTTTAAAAATCATACATAAATATCACATATACCTTTCATTAATCAAGCTTAACCCGAATTGACCATTCAACTATAAGTTATGTACTTAGATTATTTACCACACAATTTGATTCAAATAGAACCAAAAAGATCAAAATTCATCTAGTATATATATATATTAAGGCATCATCAATTTTATACTAAAGACGATTACTCAAAACTTACCTCGGATATTTTGAACAGTTGCGGATAGGGTACTCGTCCGCTTTCTCTTTTCCCCTATCTGATTCAGTTTCTCTTTGCTCTTGAGCTTTAAATTTAAATAAATGAATTTGTTTAATTACTTACTCAACTTTAATTCTTTAATAGTCACATTTGACAATCATATAACTTCAATGCATATTATGTTTTATAAAATGTGCCATGACTCGATTTCATGCTTATTATATCAATATCTATTTCGCATACACAAACAAAGATTCACATAACTTACCATGCTTTCATATACACGAATTTAACTATATATAATATATATATGTATATCCGAATGTCTCTATGTCACAAGGTACATACATAAGGCATATATATATATACCTATGTGTGACTATCACAATTTAATCGATTACTCATTTTATGCACAACCACGTATACACATATATATATTTATAGCATGCCTTAATATTTTATATACCCCATTCAGCCCTAACCACTCAAACTTAGCCTTCATATTCAATTTCCATTTCGTGATCAAATGTAGCAAATTGCACATAGGTTTCACCCATGCCAAACAATGAACGAATATACATATCAAATAAATAGCTTACTTAATACATAACTCACATAGCCAAGGTACATATAACGCTAATGACCAAATATGTATATCACCAAAAATTTCTATGACTTAACCTTTAACCCTATTTGCCGAATATCCATTAAATATCTAGTTCACATACACAAACACAAACACTTTAAAAATTTTCTTTAACTAAACATATATTCGGCAATAACCACAACAATTTAACAAATCTTAAAAACAATCTTTAACATTTTAAATTCATCTTATCCCCCCATGACCGAATGTGTATATATATATATAAACTCAATTAACAACAAAATTTTCTTTCCAAAATGCATATATATACATACGGCAACTTCAATTTATACCTCTCAACAATGAATTCAACTTATTCAACCATCATTTAAGCTACTTTAGCATATAAATAACATCATCTTAAAAAAAAAACTTATCAAAATAACACAAATTTAGCATTTGCCGAATGGATATAGGTTCATTGATTCATGAATTTAAACCATGGGTTAACTATACTATGTACTTATCAATTTAATTTCATAATCAATTACAAAAAAAAAGTACATTACATACCTTTAAATTGAGATAACCATGGCAGAATGCCTTGGCTTCTTCTTCAATATTTTTCTTTCTCAATTTCGGCAATGAAGAAAGAAAGATGAACATCCATTATTTTATCATCTTTTTCTTATTTTACTAATTATTTTTATTTCAAAATAATGCCATTACTTATTATAATACTGAAATAAAACATAAATTATCCATCAACCATCATTATGGCTAGCCACTATATTAAAAGTGGTCCATTTGACATGCAAGTCCCCCATGTCAATAATTCATGCATTTTTTGGCACTTTAAAATTTACTTATCAAAATTTCAAATCTTATCACATGAGTCCTATCTTATAAATTTCACATACAAATGACAAAATCAAAGCATGAAACTTTCACACATGCAGTTACACATATAATAAACATAGAATATAACGGTTAATTATTTTTGTGACTCGGTTTTATGGTCTCGAAACCACTTTTCGACTAGGGTCAAATTAGAGCTGTCACAACTCTCCCCCACATAAGGAATTTTCGTCCCCGAAAATCTTACTAGTGAATAAGTTAGGATATCGATCTTTCATAGAGTCTTCAGGTTCCCATGTAGCTTCTTTAGCCCCATGCTTAAGCCACAGTACCTTCACTAATGAGATTTTCTTATTTCGTAGTTCTTTTACTTCACGAGCCAAAATACAAACCGGTTCTTCTTCGTAACTCAAATCAGATCGAATCTCAACCTCTGATGGATTAATTATGTGCGATGGATCGGATCTATAACGTCGAAGCATCAAGACATGAAAAACATTGTGAATCTTTTCAAGTTCAGGGGGTAAAATCAATCTGTATGTGACTGGCCCAACTCGTTCGAATATTTCATACGACCCGATGAACCTCAGACTTAATTTACCCTTACGGCCAAATCTGAGCACTTTAAGAAACACTTTGTCTCCGACCTGATATTTAATGTCTTTTCATTTTAAATCCGTATACGACTTCTGACGATCTGAAGCTGCTTTTAGACTTTCACGGATCACTTTTACTTTCTGCTCAACATCTTTAATCAAATCAACCCCAAAGATTTTACTTTCACTAAGCTTGGTCCAAAACAACGGTGTACGGCATTTACGACCGTACAAAGCCTCGTAAGGTGCCATTTTAATGCTTGATTGAAAACTATTATTGTAAGCAAATTCAATCAAAGGCAAATACCGTTCCTATGAACCACTAAACTCAAGGATGCAACATCTCAACATATCCTCGAGTATCTGAATTATCCGCTCAGATTGACCATCAGTTTGGGGATGAAAAGCGGTGCTAAAATGCAACTTGGTACCCAATGCTTCTTGCAATTTCTTCCAAAATCGCAATGTGAATCTCGGATCTCTATCCGAAACAATAGAAATAGGTACCCTGTGTAACCTTACAATCTGAGAAACATACAATTCGGCTAGCTTGTCAAGTGAACAATCCGTACGTACGGGAATAAAATGAGTCGACTTTGTTAATCTATCAATAATAACCCAGATCGCATCTTTCTTGCTTGACGACAATGGCAACCCGGATACAAAATCCATCGTGACTCGATCCCATTTCCATTCGGGTATCATGATCAGCTGAAGTAATCTTGAAGGCACTTGATGTTTCGCTTTCACTTGTTGACATATCAAACACTTCGAAACAAAGTCAAAAATGTCTCGTTTCATACCAGGCCACCAAAACTGACGTTTCAGATCGTTGTACATTTCCGTACTACCCGGGTGGACTGTTATTCGGCTACTATGAGCCTCGTTCAAGATCACCAAAATAAGTTTCGAATTTCTTGGAGCACACAATTGACTTCTGAACTTCAAACAATTGTTGTCGCCAATTTGAAACTCTGATTCCACATTTGAGACACATTCAGCTCGTTTAGCAACCAATTCATCATCGACTTTCTGAGATTCACGTATTTGATGAATCAATAATGGTTTGACCATTAATTTTGCTACTAACGCATTATCGGATGAAACAGATAGGTGTACATTCATCGCTCGCAAAGTAAACAGTGACTTATGACTTAAAGCATTGGCAACCACGTTAGCCTTTCTTGGGTGATAGTCAATGACGAGCTCATAATCTTTCAACAATTCAAGCCAACGTCTTTGTCGCAGATTCAAATCTCTTTGAGTCATCAAATATTTGAAGTTTTTGTGATCCGAATATACATGACACCTCTCTCCAAACAAGTAGTGTCGCCATATTTTCAAAATGAATATGATGGCAGCTAATTCGAGATCATGGGTCAGATAGTTTTTCTCATGCGGCTTCAATTGCCTCGACGCGTAAGCCACAACTCGACCTTCTTGCATCAATACACAACCCAGCCCAAGTAACGATGCATCACTGTAAATGACAAACTCTTTACCGGATTCGGGCTGCACTAGCACTGGAGCTTTAGCCAAATAAGTTTTCAATTGTTCAAAACTTTTCTGATATTTTTCTGACCATTCAAACTTAACATCTTTCTGAAGTAGTTTCGTCATTGGTGTGGCTATCATTGAGAAAACCTTTACAAACCGTCTGTAGTAACCGGTAAGTCCCAAAAAGCTGTAAACTTTAGTAACATTTCTTGGAGGCTTCCAATCGAGTATGGCTGAAATTTTGCTCGGATCAACTCGAATACCCGATGCGGATAGCACATGCCCCAAAAACCTAACTTCTCTCAACCAGAACTCACATTTACTGTATTTTGCGTATAACTGCTTGTCTCGTAAAATCTGTAATACCAATTTCAGGTGCTCGGCATGTACAGATTCATCGCGTGAATAAATCAAGATGTCATCTATAAACACCACTACAAACCGGTCCAAATACTGTCTAAAAATTTGATTCATCAAGTCCATAAATACCGCAAGGGCATTAGTGAGCCCAACGGCATCACTAAGAACTCGTAGTGACCATATCTCGTTCTGAAAGTAGTTTTAGGTATATATGAGTTTCGAACTCGCAACTAGTAATAACCTGATCTCAAGTCTATCTTTGAAAGCACTGAGGCTCCTTTCAGCTGATCAAACAAATCGTCGATATGCGGTAACGAATATTTATTCTTTATTGTTACCTTATTTAATTGATGATAGTCAATGCACATTCTCATGGTTCCATCTTTCTTTTTCACGAATAATACTGGTGCACCCCACGGTGAGAAACTCGGTCGAGCGAAACCTTTATCCGTCAACTCTTGCAACTGAGTTTTCAATTCCTTCAATTCCGTTGGTGCCATACGATACGGAGCTATCAAAATTGGTGTGGTACCAGGTACAAGTTCAATGCCGAATTCTACCTCTCGAACGGGTGGTAGTCCCAGTAACTCCTCAGGAAAAACATCTGAATACTCACAAACCATTGGCACTGATTCAAGTTTCTTTTCTGACTCTTTTCTATAAAGTACGTACACAAGATATGCTTCACACCCCTTTCTTACATATTTCTGAGCCAACATCGAGGATATTATTGCTGGCAATCCGTTCAAGTTAGTAGACTCAACTCGAATTATCTCATTATTTGCACACCTCAAATCAATGGTCTTTCTTTTGCAATTCAAAACTACATCATGTACGGTCAACCAATCCATACCGAGAATAACATCAAATTCATCAAAAGGTAAAAGCATCAAATCGGCCGGAAAACAGGAACCTCAGATTATTAGGGGGCATTTCTTACACACTTTGTCGACAAGCACATATCGACCCAAGGGATTCGACACTCAAATTACGAGCTCAGTAGACTCAACAGGTAAGGTCTTACTGGATGCTAAAGTCTCACATACATATGAATGAGTAGAACCAGGGTCAATCAATGCAATCACATTAGTATCAAAGAGAGTGAAAGTACCGGTAATAACATCTGGCGAAGAAGCATCCTCACGTGCGCGTATAGCATAAGCTCTAGCAGGAGCACGAGCCTCAGATCTAGTCGTAGCATCTCTAGACCCTCTCT
Organism: Gossypium anomalum; assembly: GCA_025698475.1. NCBI lineage: Eukaryota > Viridiplantae > Streptophyta > Magnoliopsida > Malvales > Malvaceae > Gossypium > Gossypium anomalum. The sequence goes on along the minus strand of CM046963.1, from coordinate 26,925,208 downwards.
GATTGCCAGTAGCATTTCTCGTATTTCTAGATGGTCTACCTCGAGCTGTAGTAGTACTCGGTTGCCCACTCTAATTCACATTCTGTTCAGACAGTCTTGGGCAATCCTTGATAAAGGGGTCAGCTAATCCACACTTATAACAGGAGCGGTCATGAAATCTACAACTTCCTAAATGCCATTTCCCATAATACTTGCACTCGGTCCTATCCCGATGATCGTTTCCAACACTGGCAACTGAAGTGACTCGCATACTCATAGGGGGTCGATCACAGTCTCATCTGGAAAAGCCTAAAGTGTCTTTAGATCGGCCTGAATCATCTCGAAATTTCTTCGGTGACTGCTGAAAGGGCTTTCCTGAAAATCTCTTACGGAACTCTCTTGCTCCCACTTCAGTTTTTCTTTTCTCTTTACTGAGCTCTTCGGCTTTGCAAGCTCGCTCGACAAGTATTACAAATTCTTTAATTTCAAGAATGCCAACATACAGTTTTATATCTTCGTTCAATCCATCTTCGAAATGTTTACACATTATAGCTTCTGAAGAAACACATTCTCGGGCATACCGGCTAAGCCTCACAAATTTTCGTTCATAATCAGTATCTGACATGAAACCCTATTTAAGTTCAAGAAATTCTTTCCATTTCTAATCAAGGAATCTCTGGCTGATATACTTTTTCTGAAACTTGGTTTGGAAGAACTCCCAAGTCACTCGCTCTCTAGGCATAACAGAAATCAACGTATTCCACCAATAGTAGGCAGAATCACGTAGCAAAGATATAGCACATTTTAAGCATTCATCGGGTGTGCAGGACAGTTCATCAAACACTCGGATAGTGTTGTCCAACAAAAATTCAGCTTGCTCAGCATCATCACTATCTGTAGCCTTAAATTCAGTAGCCCCGTGCTTTCAGACTCTGTCAACCGAGGGCTTATTTAACCTCGTCTGATCAATTACAAAAGGTATCGTAGGTGCAGGGGTGTATTATTCGGGATTGGGGGTTGTGGAACAGCTGTATTAGTTCGAATGTATTGGTTGAACCAATCATTCATCACAGTATAAAAAGCCTGTCTAGCCTCATCGTTTTGATTGCTTGCGATTCGTTGAGAGTCCATCGGCGCTGTCCCATGCGCGAGAGCAGGCGCTACACTCTCTACATCATCAGCTACTGCTCGATTGGGATCGGGATCCATTACTATACGAAAACACATTTTTTTAACTGTCAGAATTCATCATACTATCGTATTAATACTATATGGCATGTATAGCTAGACTCAAACACTCTACGTTAGTCCTAGAATCGACTAAATCGAAGCTCTGATACCAAAAAATGTAACACCCCTAGCCCGAATCCGATCGCCGGATTTAAGCTAAAGGGTATTACCAAACTAAACATTAAATTTCTCATCCACAGTAATTAACATAAACAGAGATCGAGCTACATACATACTGATCTTTGAGTTATATATATACCATTTTCATATGGCCAAAATATTTACAATTACAAAACATATTTTGTCAACAGCCTAACCTATACATGCCATATCGAGACCAAAATATAACTATACTAACAAGATCGATAGTATGATGAACTACTGACGATTCCCGAGTCGGCGGCCAAAATCAACAATCTATAAGATAGAGAAGTAAGAAACAGAGTAAGCTTTCAAGGCTTAGTAAGTTTTAAGCATTTCATACAATTAAAGCTTGTCATTTAAATCGAACACTGAGTATCACAAAACTCGAATTCTAATTGTACTTCACTTGGCCGAATATACACAAGTACACTAGTTATAAAGCCTATTGGCCAAATATATATATATATGATTACACAAGAAATTTCCAGCACATATTTCACTATACTATATGGCTCATACAATTACTATAAGTCACATACTTTTATATAATGACATACATTGACCAAATAGGTCATTCTCTTATTCTTAAATACCGTATTCATCCATACATATATATATTGTTCTTTGATACTAATAATTCACTTTGAAATCAATTTACATATGTGTACATAATACGTACCTTAACATGTAAAATATATATTAGTACCTACTCGACGATGATTACCATGGATATTCAATGTCGTAATCTTACTTAACTTACTGGCATCAGTCCTTTCAAGTCTTAAAACTCGAAATACATTTCTAGCACAAGCCTGCGGGTCTTTAACCCGGATATCATTCCAGCACGAAGCCTGCGGGTCTTTAAGCCCAGATACAATTCCAGCATATAGCCTGCGGGTCTTTAAGCCCGGATACACACATCAAATATCATGCCTATTTAATCATATACTAACACATCTTATGGAACATTTCATATTAGTAGCCATTTGCTATATTCGGACATAAGCTTCATATGAACACCACAATTTTCATTTCGGTTTAAAAATCATACATAAATATCACATATACCTTTCATCAATCAAGCTTAACCCGAATTGACCATTCAACTATAAGTTATATGCTTAGATTATTTACCACACAACTTAATTCAAATAGAACCAAAAAGATCAAAATTCATCTAGTATATATATATCAAGGCATCATCAATTTTATACTAAAGGCGATTTCTCAAAACCTACCTCGGATATTTTGAACAATTGCGGATAGGCTACTCGTCTGCTTTCTCCTTTCCTCTATCTGATTTAGTTCCTCTTTGCTCTTGAGCTTTAAATTTAAACAAATGAATTTGTTTAATTACTTACTCAACTTTAATTCTTTAATAGTCACATTTGACAATCATATAACTTCAATGCATATTATGTTTTATAAAATGTGCCATGACTCGATTTCATGCTTATTATATCAATATCTATTTTGCATACACAAACAAAGATTCACATAACTTACCATGCTTTCATATACACGAATTTAACTATATATAATATATATATGTATATCCGAATGTCTCTATGTCACAAGGTACATACATAAGGCATATATATATACCTATGTGTGACTATCACAATTTAATCGACTACTCATTTTATGCACAACCACGTATACACATATATATATTTATAGCATGCCTTAATATTTTATATACCCCATTTGGCCCTAACCACTCAAACTTAGCCTTCATATTCAATTTCCATTTCACGATCAAATGTAGCAAATTGCACATAGGTTTCACCCATGCCAAACAATGACTGAATATACATATCAAATAAATAGCTTACTTAATACATAACTCACATAGCCAAAGTACATATAACCCTAATGACCAAATATGTATATCACCAAAAATTCCTATGAATTAACCTTTAACACTATTTGCCGAATATCCATTAAATATCTAGTTCACATACACAAACACAAACACTTTAAAAATTTTCTTTAACTAAACATATATTCGGCATTAACCACAACAATTTGACAAATCTTAAAAACAATCTTTAACATTTTAAATTCATCTTATCCCCCCCATGGCCGAATGTGTATATATATATAAACTTAATTAACAACAAAATTTTCTTTCCAAAATGCATATATATACATACGACAACTTCAATTCATACCTCTCAACAATGAATTCAACTTATTCAACCATCATTTAAGCTACTTTAGCATATAAATAACATCTTCAAAAAAAAAAAAACTTATCAAAATAACACAAATTTAGCACTTGCCGAATGGATATATGTTCATTGATTTATGAATTTAAACCATGGGTTAACTATACTATGCACTTATCAATCTAATTTCATAATCAATTACAAAAAAAAAAAAAAATACATCACATACCTTTAAATTGAGATAACCATGGCCGAATGCCTTGGCTTCTTCTTCAATATTTTTCTTTCTCAATTTCGGCAATGAAGAAAGAAAGATGAACATCCATTATTTTATCATCTTTTTCTTATTTTACTAATTATTTTTATTTCAAAATAATGCCATTACTTATTATAATACTTAAATAAAACATAAATTATCCATCAACCATCATTATGGCCGGCCATTATATTAAAAGTGGTCCATTTGACATGCAAGTCCCCCATGTCAATAATTCATGCATTTTTTTGGCACTTTAAAATTTACCTATCACATTTTCAAGTCTTATAACATGAGTCTTATCTTATAAATTTCACATACAAATGACAAAATCAAAGCATGAAACTTTCACAAATGCATTTACACATATAATAAACATAGAATATAATGGTTAATTATTTTTATGACTCAGTTTTATAGTCCTGAAACCACTTTCCGATGCTCCTCGGCCTTCTTGGCTCGATCAGCCAATGCGAAAATCTCCCGTATTTCAAGAATCCCAATCAACAACTTGATTTCCTCCTTCAGGCCTTCCTCGAAGCGTTTACACATTTTCGACTCAGTTTGAACCCATTCAGTTGCATACTGGCTTAGCCTTACGAACTCTCTTTCGTATTCTGCTACCGTCTTATTCCCTTGTTTGAGTTCCAAGAACTCTTTTCGCTTTGAGTCTAAAAACCTTTGGCTAATGTATTTCTTCCTAAACTCTGCTTGGAAGAAATCCCAACTGATATTTTCCTTTGGCACTACCGAGGATATAGTCTTCCACCAATGGTATGTAGTATCCTTTAGGAGAGACACGACACACTTTAAACACTCCTCGGGTGTGCACGACAATTCATCTAACACCCGCGTAGTATTCTAAAGCCAGAACCCAACTCTTTCTCTAAATTCCTCAGCCCCAGACTTTCTAAGCTTATCTACAGGGGCCTTACCAAATCTTACTGGTACCATACCTTGTGGCAAATCCTCATCAGGTTGGTTAGGGGGCGGGGGTGGTCTTGGTATGTTGGGGTGATTCCTCAGGTAATCCTTAAACCATTCGTCCATCATATCAAAGAAGGCAGCTCGGGCCTCTTCTCGGCCTTCTAACATAAGCCTTCTACTACTACTAGATATAGCTCGCTGTACGGAAGCTGGAGCATGGCTCTCGGTTCCCTCAGACTCATCTTGTGCTTGATTGGAAGACATTTACTATATTCAAAACAAATTTAACAGTTAGGAGATATCACACTATCAATATTTGAATAATGGCATGTATAGTAAACCTCAATATCCTTTACGGTAGTCCTAGAACTGACTAAATCGTAGCTCTGATACCACTAAATGTAACACCCTTCACCTGTATCCGACGCCGGGATGGGGTTCGAGGCATTACCGGGATTTCACATTTACAAATATACCAAATCGGGTCACCAAGTTTCGTCCAAATTTAAAACTTTTCAAACATGTGCATGACATCCCATATACAGGCTTTTGAGACCTAAAACGTACATACGGCCGATGCGGGATAAAATAAAAAACATTTAATGAACTTTGGGCACCTTAGAAAAATTTCATTACTTTGAATAGTCACACGCCCGTGCGGGTGGGGCCGTATGGTCACACACGCCCGTGTGGCTTGGGACACGCCCATGCCCTCAGATCGTGTGCGATACTAACTATAACCTCATCATACAATTAGGGACACACGGTCAAGACACACGCCCGTGTGCCTAGCTCCTGTACAGCACTGACTTAAAATTTTAGGTGCAACGGACGCATGGCCATACCACACACCCATGGGGGTGAGCCGTGTGTCACACAAGGTTTAGACACACGTCTATGTGTCTAACTGTGTGGATCTTGTTAGGCTATTTTCCAAGTGTTTGATCACCCTCTTATCAACCAATCATAAATATAGGTTACTTTAATACATACTAAGACCCAATTTATACACTTACTTGACACTTTGATGAACCTCATTGCATGTAAACGTCATATCATTGGTTTTACACATGCTAGGTTAGTTCCCATCTTGTGTTTAAGGAGATTCCTTGTCTCATTGACATGTTTGAGATTGTCTCATTCTTATGACCCATTGCCAATTAAAAATAAATCATCATATGAAGTATAAACATGCATATATTTGTAAGTCATAGCCTACTTCAAATTAAGCCAATTCCCATGGCCATATACAAAAAGATGGATATATCTTTACATGCCTTCATTTGGCAAATCAAATGACATATACAACAAAATAATCAAAAGTTCTATACATGCCATTGAGCAAAATAGAAATATCTTTATACCAAATATGGTCTATTTGATAGTGTGCTGGTTCTCTAACCATCTTCCAATCCTTACGAGTCATCAGCTCTGAAAAGTAGGGAAAAGAGAGGGGTAAGCATTCACATACTTAGTAAGCTCAAATAACCGAAAAGTAAACTTACCAAGTAATTAGCATACATCCATAATAGATAATGAAACCAACAAGTATGAAATGGTTCCCTATCACATGCACTCAATTAATGAGTTAGTCACATAACAAAACACCATGTAATTTATCTTAGATGAGCTCACCATACATCCTTTCACTTATACATCATTCTCATGTTAATCCCACTGAGCTTCTAGGAAATCTCGATGAAATATCCATTAACCGTCAATTCATAAGGATGATCATTTCAGGCATGCACTGCCGCGAACCTCACATCTTATGGCGGGATTACCAGTCCAGGCTAAATCCCCTATTTTATAAACTCATAAGGTGATGTCGGGATTACCAGTCCAGGCTAAATTTCTTATAATGACAAACACCTTTATTGAGCTCGGATTTGAATTACAGTCCAGGCTAAATTTAGACCCTCAATAGATTTCTCGTCCAGGCTAAATCCATAGTGCACATGTATTCTTCGGGGGGCTCAATTATCCAAAGGAACACCCGGCCAGGCTAGATCCTTTTCATATTTGAGATCAACGGATTACTCGTTCAGGCTAAATCCTTTCTACAACACATGCAGGATCTCATTACACATGTAAAACATGGTTTATCCATCGAATTCCCTTTCAAACCTCAACCGAGACATTTTTGAACATATCATTATCAAAGATGCATTTCATGAAATTTTTATGTCATCAATAAATGCAAACTTTATTCATTAACAAATCATATAATTAGGCATATTAGGAGTTTACTTTAAGTTATCCGAACTTACTTGGTATTCGTTTTGATGTTGTGTTTCGGTTATTCCGAAACTTTTCGCTCTCCTCGATCGACCTCTGGAATTCGTTCCTCAGGGTTTACAATAACAAATTTAAATCATCAATACTCCACATTATACTTTTCAAGTCTAAATTTCCACCCTCGGTCCAAATGACCGTTTTGCCCTTAATCTTTCACGTTTTTCCGATTTAGTCCTTAGGATCGTATAATGAAACACATGCAATTTCTATCTTACCCAAGCCTAGCCGAACACTTTTCCCTCTTATGGCAGCCCACATTTTCCATTATTTTCACATTTCTACCACACCTTTAACATCTTTTGCAAAAAGGTCCCTTTAGGGGTTTTTCATGAAAATCACCTAGGAAAGATGTTTAACACACATCCAACTTCCATATTCCTCCATAAACCATCAAAATACAAGTAAATCATATATGGGTAAATTTTTTAAACATGAACCCTAACTTGAAATATGGGTAGAAATGGAGAGAGTATCTACCGAGATCTCAAAAATATAAAGAACATTAAAAACGGGGCTTGGAAGCACTTACTAATGAGCTTGAAAAGCTTGAAAACCCTAGCTATGAAGGGCTTGAGAATTTCAGCTGGTACAAGGGAGACGATGGTTGATTTTTGGTTTATTTTTCCCATTTTATTTCATTAAAATGCCAAATGACCAAAATGCCCTCAAGCCCTTTTTTTAGAATTTCATCCATGCAAGCCCATTTTCGTCTAAAAACTTAGAAATTGGGTAAATTGCTCTCTGAGACCTTCTAATTTATAATCTAAAACAATTTCATACAAATTGCTTCTAGAATCCATGTTTTGAAATTTATTCAATTTGGTCCCTAATTTCCAATTGGACACCTTACTCAAAAAATTTCTTCATGAAATTTTAACACATGCATATTATCATATTCTAGACCTCATAATAATCGTAAAATAAACATTTTGATGTCAGATTTGTGGTCCCAAAACCACTATTCTGACTAGGCCTTATTTTGGGATGTTACAATTCATCTATTCTTTCTTCTTTTACCAAAAAGCTAGTTAAAGTCAACACAAAATTTAAATGAACGACTCAAATTTTTTCATACTTTAAAAATTCCAAAACTATGGCCATCAATAAACCTCATCTCTACACATATAAAAAAAAATCTATAATTTTCAATATAATACTTATGAGAAGTCTCTAAATATCTTTTAATGGAGAATTTGCAGTTTTGGTCTTTTTCTTTTATCACTTCACTTAATAATTCCCAATATGTCAATTAACACTTTAAATCGCCACATAACATTATAAAGGTCTATAATACTATCCAACCATGCAAGAATTACATTTTAATCATTTATAGGCTAAAAACGAAACTTGTACTTTTCATTTTATTCAAGTTAGTCTAATTTTTCTTCTTAATACAAATACATATTGTCGCTAGTGAATATGATGTACAGATTGTACAAGTATACACATCGAACAAGTAATAAAGTGATGAGTGAGTATCATTCCCATGAGGATTGGATAAAGATAATTTGGTCGAGTTTTTAAAGTTAGGCTTGATTAATGCTAAGGAAAAATAACAATGAGAATGTAGTGGCAAAATGAAAGAATGATGATGTATAAAATGTGCAACAAAACAATTAAACTAAACAAGAATGTCATGACAAAACCGCTATAGAAAAGAAAATTAAGGAACGCAATGTTGATTAGGACGACTGGGGAAAGGTATAAGATTAAAGAAAATGAAAGTTGCAATATATCAAAAGAGAGTTAAATCAAGAAGCATGACATGATGTATTAAGGAAGGGGCTAAACCGTAAATATGTGAAAATCTTTTGGCTCAAGTGTAAATATTAAAAATTTAAGGGATCAAAGTGTAAAAATGAGAAATTTGAAGGACCAAAAGTAAAAATAATCCAATTTACTAAGATATGGAATTGGAATGTAGGGACCAGATTGAATATATGAAGAATTGTGAGGGACTAAATTATAATTTTACCAAATTAAGTGATGATTCAAGGATGGAATTTTGAAAGATCATAAAGTGTAAAATGGTCAATTAGCAAGAGGGAGATGATATTTTGGTGATGTTTTTAATTAATTAGTTAAAAATTATTTTATTAATATTTTACTTAGATATTTATTTTTATTTTATTTAGAAAATGGTAGTATAAAAAGAAATGAAGGATAAAGGAAATTTATCATCGTTCCAACGTAAGTGAAAGGATGAGAAAATAAGTTTTCTTTTCTTTATAGTTTAGTCATTTGCCATGAAAACCTACCTTTTTACAAATTTTTTTTGAAAATTGCCTTAGATATTAAAGAGAGGAGATGAAGTAGAGATTCTAGACAATACGTTCATCAATTTAGAAGAAAGAAAATAGGAGATGAAAGTGGAGAAAATGAAAAGAAAAAGGAAGGAAAGTGGTGAAGATGAGAAATGCATGGAAATGAAGAGGAAATGCCCAAAAAAACACTAAATTGGTAAGAGAGAATGTGATTTGTATGGTAAAAAGTACTAAGATTTAGAAATGAATGTGTAATCTACACATAAATATAAGTGTCTAAATTGTATAATAATAAAAAAAATATGGTAATTATGTCAGAATGAATGAAAGATAATGCAAAGAACCATGGAAAAAAATATTTTTTATTTATAACAGTTTGGACAGCAGCAATGACTTAACTTTAAAAATTCATGAAAACTTATAGAAAGTTTTTTAGAGATTTAATTATATATTTAATTAAAACTTATTGAGTCTAGTTTCATATGGAAGAAATGGTGAAAGAAATAGAATTTTATAATTTAAGATATATTAATTTTCGTGAAACAAGGTTGGAGCAGATTTGGGTTCTGCTATTCTGAATTTGGAAAATCATAAAAAATTGTAAAAAAATTATTAGGGTTTTAAATTTATATTTTTAAATTCTTAATGAGTCTATTTTCAAGAGAACGTAAACAACATCCAAACCCCGTAATAAGAGATAATTAATTTTTAGTAAAGAAAGGTTGAAGCTGTCAAATAGTAGAACAGAGACAAATTTGAAGAATTTACTGTACTTATTGGCTAAGACATAAATTCTGAAATTTTTATGGTAAAAAGATATTTGAGTCTAGTTTCAAACACATCAAACAGATCTTAATTTTGAATTTCGTAGCTCAAGATATAAATAATTTAGTGACTATGACTAAAGTGGACAACTTTAATATGAACACATAAGTAAATAGTGGAATTATAGATAATGTTACATATAAGCATATTATATACTAAAAGATAAATATTCTAACAAATATATACATAACGGATGCGGAATGGAAAGGAGGAGGAGGAAAAAAAATATAAATATAAATATAAATATATATAGTAGATGAATTTGAAATGTTTCAAAATGGTTGTAAGTGATGAAATGATTAATACATGTGAGTATGTTTAAACGAATTGATAAAATAAGAAGTGAATAATTGTTAATTGATGTGATATTTAATTCTTTGTTAAAATTTTATGAAGAATTAAATTGATTGGCACGATTTAGAAATAAATATGAAATATACGTAAAGTGGGTAAACTACTTTTGAAAGTGCAAGTCCTCCAATGGTCTTATTTGTAAAACATTAATATTTGTGTTAATTTTGTTTACTTTTTTATCTTTGATTGAATATCATGTTTTTATGAGGACTTGATATTAGAAATAGATGTAAGTGGATGATATGTAAAATGAAGTGGCGGTTATGACATTTGAATATATATTCAGGTAATGATATAAAAATAAATAAATAAATAATAATAAAGTGTGGAACTTGTAGGAAAATAGAGACGACGTCATGATGACAAGTTCGCCATGTCACAACGTGGAAACCCCAAAGTTGTGACGATAGTTTAAATTTTTTTATGAACTATACAATTTAGCCTTTGATCAATTGTGGATGTTTTAATGAACTCTTTTAACTCATAATTAGTTCTATTGTAAAATCAATTATTACTAAAATGAGTTAATGATCTATATTAATTAAATAATATGATACATTGATCTAAAATATTTAGTAGTTTCTTCGACAACGAATGTGACATCCTGATGCTTTGACTTGGGATTGGGTTAGGTATGGGGGTGTTACATTTGGTGGTATCAGAGCCTAGGATGTTTGATTCCCGGGCTAAAAGTGAGTCTAGAAAATACATGTTATATTAAAAATATATATAAAATAATGAAATGTGTATTTGAAATTAGAAAAGATAGTGAAATAGGACTTTATCTTAAATAAATAATAATTTTAGCAATATTCGTTTGAAATATAGATATGAGAAAAAGAATAGAGTGTGGACTTGAGAAAGTAATGAAGAAGTGAAGGTAATAAACAAATATGACATGAGATGAAGCGACAAGAAAATAGGACTAAATTGTAAAATTTGAAAACTATGTGATTGAAATAAGAGAAGTGAAATGTATAGAAACTTGATATGTGAAATAAAATATGAAGAAAAAAAATTACTTGATACATGAAAGAGAATGAAATTAAGTAATGAAATATTGAAAATTAAATCTTTGTGTTAATAACTTGTTTTCATTATGTAATGCTTTTGAATATTCATTTGACTATGACTAGTTATATTAATCTTATTTTTATGCGTTTTGGATGATTTTGGATAATTTAATTAATATTTATACAATTATGTTTCGAGATGAAAAATATGCTTTCGAATGATTAAATTAGAAAATTCTTAGTTATAATTTTAGATTTGAAATATTATGATTTCTAATGATGAACAAGTAAATGTTTGATTATATTTGGTTGAAAGCATAATTTTTTTATATGCAGTATATGATTTGAATATGAATTGAGACTGAAATGAGAATAGAAATGAAATTGATATGAGAAAGAAAATAACATTGATTATGAAAATTTGATATGTTCCCCGTTAACTAGGTTAGACTAAGTCAGATATAATTGGCATGCCATAGAATCTTTACATCAGAGATTTAGCACTCCCTAATTCCTAAAGGGTCGAGGGAGGAAACACCAAATGGTTAGATAATATGAGCCCCAATTCCTAGAGGGTCATGGGCAGTCCTAATTCCCAGAGGGTAGTGGACTTACTCTGATAGCCATCGTTGCCGAACAACTTGGGGTGACAAATTTGCGTATCCAAACTTAAGTCTAAATTTTAGCACCGGGATTAACTTGAAAAAAAAATAAAAATGAGAATGATGTGAAAGTGGAAATGAAATGGATTATGAAACTTGGTTTTTACCCTATTAGCTAAGTTGGACTAAGTTCGGGTATAGTTGGCATGCCATAGAGTTTTTAAATTAGAGATATAGAACTCTCTTATTCCCAGAGGGTCGTTGATTCTGATAGCCATTGTTGCCAAACAACTTGGGGTAGTGAACTCGTGTATCCGATCTTAAGCTTAAACTTTAGTATGGGGACTAATTTAAAAGAAAAGAAAAAATGGAAGTAAAGTAGTAAGTATATTGAATTATTGGTCGATAAGGGTTAAACTTGTAAAAAGAGCAAGACTTGAGTTGTTTTAGTTTTTTTAAGTAAAAGAAGTGAAATAAATGAAAGGCTAATGAGAATTAATAAGATATGATTAGCACTTCGGTGCGATATTGTGAATACACACTTCGATGTAAGTACTTCAGTGCAATATTGTGATTGTGCACTTTAGTGCATTACTGTTAATATTCCACATATCTTATGAGTTCTCTTAAGTCTATAATGAGTAATAGAAGGTGAATGATTAATAAGATTTGGTATGTGATTGTGATGAAAAAGTAAGCTAATGTTAAAAAAAATGAATGATAACTATTAGTAATCTTGATAATATTATTGAAAATTTTAAGAGTAAAAACATGATTAATGAAAATACGATCAACTGATATTAGTGATTTTAATTAAGTTTGTAATGTTTTAAGTGATGTGGTTAGTGGACGAAATTGTAAATGAAATAAAAGTAAGTTAAGTAAATAGTAAAATTGATTTTTGTGAGTAAATATATTGAAATTAGTATAATGGTGTGCCTATGTAAAATGGTATTGAATTATGAGTTGTTAATAAAAAAAAAAGAAATAAGTGGAGTGATGGAAATGTGCAAGCGTACACAATCGCAACAAGTAATAAAGTGACCAGTAAATGTTGAATTATCGTACCTGCAGGGACTGTGAAAAGAATTATTTATGAATGCAATTTTAAAAACACTTTGGTGAAGAAAAATATTTTGATTTGAGGAGGTGATTAAAAACTAGGATTTCAACTAAGTAAAATAAATAAAAATAAAATAAAAGTTCCAATACAGGATTTTAAAAGATGATTTTAATCAAGATGACATAATTATGTTAGATTAATTACATTTCTTAACTTAAAATTATTAAACTCATGTTTATGTTGTTACGAATAAATTCACGGCAACTCGGTAATTTGCTAACATATAAACATACTTACTTACCAAAATCCATTTATCTCTTGACTATATCTCTATGTCAATTCAACCGATTAAACAAATTTTAATAAGCAAATGTGTTAATAAACATACATACTTATGAAATCAAAATAATCTCTTGTACATATCTCTATGCCAGGTCAAACAATGAATTCAATCTCATAAGCACATAAAAGATCATGTGAGGTAACAATGTATTTCTACCTTAAAACAGTTTAATCACAATAAATCTTGCAAGTTATGTAAGGCTAATGTATCATTAGATACCGTTGCTAATTTAACCCTCATCTACCTTAGATGATTAAACATGCACTGATTAAGTATCATGTCAATTAATTAAAATTTCAATCCGTTTAAATAATTAATTCATTAGTTACTTTACAATTGTAATGCCAGAATAACTTAGTCATGGTTTTACTTAATCAAACATATTACCGAGGCCTATAACAATACAAACACAATTTTAATAACTCAAGTAGACGAAATGCAATCAACCTAACACGAATTAAATTGAAGCCATATTAATTAAATTAAACATATCAACATCTCAAATATTCAAAGACATGTTCATCATAACAACAACAAAATTAAAAGGATAGGGAACAAGAATCAAATCCGATGTTTCCCCATGGTGTGAATAGTTTGCTCCACTCTTCCTTCTCCGCTTGTTCTTGTCAAACCAAGGCTTCTATGAACAGTTGAATTCTGCTCCAAATGGTGGTTGATTAACTCTTTTTCAAGAGGTGAAATTGGCAAGGGAATAGGGGAAGGAAATGAAGAAAAATGGGAGGGAATGAAGAGAGAAAAATGAGAGAGAAGTGAAGAGATGAGAAGGGTGAGATGTTTTTGAAGTGAGTAGCAAAGGGGGGTATTTATATGTTGAGATGGCTGCTGAAATTAACAAAATTCAGAAGCTATATAGTCCGCCCATGGCCGGTCACAAATGTGGCAAGTTTGAAGAATTCAAACTTGCTATTTTAAGGTAGGGGCAAATCTAGAACGATACAAATAGTGGAGGGGTTTGAATGAAATTTGAAGGAGTCTTCAAGGGCCATTTGCAAGTTAAATAATCAGCCAAGCAAGCTGATTGGGTCAGCATGTGGGACGGTTTTGGGTTGCCTAGTGCTCGGTTGGATCGGTTTTCTCGATTCAGCTCAACCAGGCTATTTTTCATAATTAATTAGTAATAATTTATTTAACCCAAATTAAATTAGATTAAAATTAAAATTAATTATATTATATGTTAATGCACATAATTTGGACCGTCTTAGGCTGAAAAATTAATTCGCCTTGATGCTTCAAAATTGCTTTTCGATTTTGTGCTTCTGTCAATGTCTGCCGTGTCGTTATTCGCCCTTTGTACGAATCTGTCAAAAATGATCAAAATTAATCAAATTTTATTATAAAATTAAGTAAAATTCAACATTTTAATGATTTAAGTACAATATAATTATTTTATAATAATTTTCGACAAGAATTTTACCGAAACTGCGTGAATTTGAGTTAAAAAAGGCATGAAAAATTGTGTATATTTTCGTCTTTCCACACCCCCAAACTTTTTTCATTGCTCGTCCTGAGTAATGAACAAATTTGGAAACAATTTCTCGAAAACACCTTTGAAAACTTTCTTTAGAAGAACATTCTTCCCAAAAATCATGACTTAAGTATACTTATACTCAAAAACAAGAAATTTGATACTTATGCTACTTATGTATACATATCATTCAAATTAATCTCAATTGTTATTATGATAACAAAAATAGACTAAGTGCTTTCTCAATAAAGACATGCTAAATTCCTACCGATTTGATTTTATTCTCTTATTCAAGAAAGTTGCAATCATTAAGTTTAACTTATGCCTTCATATGTTGAACATAGCAATTTCTCTCTACTAATGTAGGTAGCATAGAAACTTGAATCAATCGGTCTTTAAAAATGTTGTAACGTGGCTAGGCTAGGGGTGGGTAAAAGATAGGTAAATTTAGGCTAAAAACCCTAGACTGAGCTTCAATCGGACCTTCGAAATGATTATCTTCAATACACCAACTTACTTTGCTTTCACATGCTCTTTTGTACATCTATTTTCAAGTACATATGCTTTTTTTTACATGAGCATTTTACTGTATAGACTACAATTTTTTAAGCATTTGACAATTCTTTTCAACTCCCCCAAGCTTATTTTCAAGGAACATTTTGAATAGTACTGAGTCTACTGTTTGGGAAAATTTAAAGATAATTACGAGAAAAGTGATGGCTAAATATTGCAAGGGTTCAAATAAAATTAGGCCATATAGTCTCAAAGTTGAGTTTCAAGGGATAAAAGTTCATCTTGGTTGGCTTGAAAGGCTCAAACGGTCCAAACAAAAGTTGCCTAAATCATTTTCAACTTCCCATGCTTCTTAGGATTTCGCCTCAAGGAACTACTAAGTAAATTCTAGAGACTTAAACTTTCATGCATGTCTAACTTTCCTAAGGAACTAAAAATTTTATGGTATGATTTGCATGCTTTATTAAAAATCCATTTATGTCATATTTCAGTTAACATAACAATTATTGAAATAATCAAACTTTATTCATACTGAAGTTTAGCATAGTTAACAAAATTTCAGACTTTTTAACAAAATATAACCTAATCATAACTGAAAGAAAATAATATTCTGAGTGGAAATAATTTCAAATTTTCAGTCCCCCTACTTAAGATGAACAATGTCCTCATTGTTTAAAAGTGAGTAAATACTATACACCAGGTAGGATTCTAGAAAAGAGGAGGTGGGTCAATTTGACTGCATAAGTACCAGCCTCTCTCTAGATCTAATCCTAGACATGTATATATCTATTGCCACACTTTGCACTTTGCAACTTGTTCATTATTTATTTATGAATTCCACTTGTAACACCCCTCACCTGTATTCAACGTCGGAATAGGGTTACAGAGCATTACCAAACTTATAGCACATATATCTGTACTTTTCTCATGCACTCAAAAAATTCATACAATGCCTTAAACATGCTTTAGAAGTGAAATAGGGTTACGTGTGCCAGGCCGTGTGCTACGCTGTGCCAAACTATAGGGTAAACTAACTTATGCAAAACAGCCAAGTCATACGGTCGTGTGCCAATTAGGGGGTCTACTAACTTGTACCAAACGGCCAGTCACACCCCCGTGTGTGAGACCGTGTAAAGCATACTGACTTTATTTTAATTTCAACACTAGGGGACACACGGCCATGTAACATGACCGTGTGTCACACATAGCTGAGACATATGCCCGTGTCTCTGCCCGTGTTGACAAAAATAGACAATTTGCAAAGCCATTTTGCCACCCTATTTTTACATACATGCACAAGCATAATTTGCAAGATTTACAACCCAATAGATAACCAATCCTTCACACTTCATACACATTTTATACCAATTCGACATAGTATTCAAATACCTAATTAAAATCATGTATTTTCCATTCATATGCCTATCACATATCAAGACAACATTGCATATTTCTATTCCATCTACTACTTGCCAAAACATACCATATATGAATACATAACTGCAACCAAAGTATTATACCAAATTAAGCCAAGCCACATGGCTTTACCATATACCACACCATCTACCAAAATCACCATCTTAAGTAACTATAACTACCATCTTTATAACTAGCCTATACATGCCATATTTACATATATCCATAAGTTAAAAGGTACCAATTGGCAACTGGATAGTGTGATGCGTAACTCTGACTTAATTTGAATTGAGCGAGCTATCAAACCTCTATAAAACACGAAAATGAAACAAAGTAAGTTTTATAGCTTAGTAAGCCCGTATAATTCAGAATTTAACTTACCGTTTAAACATAATCAAATAATTAAACAAGGTATATCAAATTCATTTGTCAAATGCCTATACACAAGCATTCATCAACAAGTTCGTCACATAAGTATATGTAATCATCTATTATCTCAATTTAATACTCAATACATTATATCATATCAAATTCATATATCATGTACATCATTTGTAACATTTCACTCTCAATCATATAAACAGTAAATCATTCGATAACAGTAACTCATCTGTTAAAATAGTAATTCATCCATATAACAGTAATTCATCCTATAACACATAACTTTTTCACATAACCAATAACAGAATTTATGCCTGTTGAACCTATTAGAATTTAGATAGATACACGGGTGATACACACTAGGTGTATTAATCGGTAATCCGTCAATTCATCACCATATTCACTCTTTCGAGCTATGATCGATAAGCTCCTCTTGAGTTGATGGATAGTAAGCTCTGACAAGCTGAGAATAGTAAGCTCTTACGAGCTGATATATCGGTAAGCTCATATGAGCTGAGGTGAGTCCACAACACATGCAGGATCTCGACCTAAACAGTAACCCTAGTGACATGTCACTCATATCCTACGAATTCCTACTGTTCAAACGGGGCTCGATAACCATCAAACTATATCCATAAGGCATTCATATTTCAAGTAGATCATTTATTCAATTACATACATTCATTTCAAACAATTACAAGTATTTAAAAGTTTGATTCTAATTGTAACACCCCTTACCCATATCCAAGGCCGGAACAGGGTACGAGGCATTACCAGATCTAATTGTAAACACGCACATGCAAATCCGAGCCATAGGATTTTATTCCTTTTAAAGACATTCATACATATGTGAGATGTCCTTTAAACAGGCCTACGAGGCCTTAAACGTACTTTGAAAGTGGTTAGGGACTAGACCGGGTACTTTAGAAGGATTCGGGAAAACTCAGGAAAATTTTCCAAGAAACAGAGTCACACGCCCGTGGGGGCACACAGACATGCCCGTGTGCCTAGGACACGCCCGTGTCCTCAGGCTGTGTAACTCTTTGACTATGACATCAGCAAACAAAATTTAACCATACGGTCAAGCCACACACCCGTGTGCTAGGCTGTGTCATTCACGCGGTTGAGACACATGGTCGTGTCTCTGCCCGTCTAGCTAACAAATAGGCTATTTTCCAAACCTTTTGTTACTCTTAATCCCTTACATCTTTACACACATCAAAGTTATACATCATGGCATCATTTTAATGATTTAGCATACTTCACTAAGGTGTATTCTTAACTTTAACATGCTATCGTTCACAAGTTTCACATACTCATATAATATCAAGTCTAGACACAATAATCCATATTCATTAACCTTGTCAAGTGACCTTGTTTAAACATTAAGCATTCACGTTCAATCATCATCGTCTCACAAGCATTAGAACTTATCATGGATAACTAGGCTTACAAGCTACAATCATTATAAGCTACATCTCATGGCTATATACAATGAATCAATATAAGCCAATACATTTGGCTAATCATAATAACATCTATCATAAAAACTAAGTCCCTATACATGCCACTCACTTGAAGGTGCTTAATACACATATGTCACTACTCCAAAAGTGATGACTTGATAGTGTGATGCTACTTCCGACGATCTCCAACCCCGAGCTAACTTGAAAACACTAAAGAAATGAAAAGGAGGGAGTAATTTTTACGCTTAGTAAGTCCATATGAAAATAATAAGCAATATGCCAAGATGCTTCTCAAGGTAATACAACCATAATTACACTTTTACTTCTATTCTGGTCATGCTATTTTATTGAGTCATAGTTACTAAATTATTGATATCTAGAGCTACGAAACTCCAAATTAAGATCCACTAATTTTCCCTGAAACTAGACTCACATATCTTCTTATCATAAAATTTTCAAAATTTTTTGTTTGGCCAATAAGTACAATTTATTCTTTAAATTCTCCCCTATTTTGCTATTTGACAACTTCAACCTTTCTTTACTAAAATTTATTTACCTCTTAGTACAAGATTCGGATAATATTCCTGTCTATTTCTCCTGAAAATAGACTCATTAAGGACTTAGTAATATGAATTCTAACCCATAATTATTTTTGTACAAATTCTATTGATTTTCCAAAGTCAGAACTGGGGATTCTGAACTCATTCTGACTCTGTCTTGTAAAAATTCAAATATATCATAATATGAAATTCTTTTGCTTATAATGTTTTCTTTATATGAACCTAGGCTCAATAAGATTTAATTTCATATTTAATTTAACCTATAATTCGATTTCCACCATTTTTGGTGGATTTTCAAAGTCAGACGACTACTGTTGTCCAAAACTATTTTAGTGCAATATAATGATCACTATTATGAGATCATTTTCAACTAATCATGAACTCACCGTTTCATGGATCCCATACTCAATTACACAATAGAGTTTAATATAAATGACGTTAATTCTCATAGCATACTTAATCATACAAGTTAGTCATATAATAATACATGATAATAGTGGTCTTAAATGAGTTCATCATTACAAGCATTCCATTTCTCATATTAATCCCATTGAAGTCCTCAGATTCTCGACGGATATTCCATAGTACACTTATAGCGTCCTAAATCATTTATGGTCAATTCATATTAGTGACCTTTTCAATGAACACACTCCCACGAACCTTAATCCTTACAGCAGGATTACCAGTCCAGGCTAAATCCCCCGTAGTATAAACTCATAGAGCAATGTTGATATTACCAGTCCAGGCTAAATCCCTTGCAACAACAATTACTCAAATGAGCTCGGATCTGAATTACCAGTCCAGGCTAAATTCAAATCCTAGTTCGGATTACCCATCCAGGCTAAATCCATTTAAACACATATTCTTCGGAAGGCTAGATCACATAAGGAATACCAGTCCAAGCTAGATCCTTTTTACCGTCAATTCCTTTTTAGGAAAATCCATCGGACATCCTTTTCATTCAACCGGGACTTTTAGTCCTCTTTTCATCATTACATTCATATAACATGAATTATTATACCATGAATATCAAAATTTCATAACATCAAAGAGCATACATTTAAATACTAAAAAGTATATTTTCGAGTTACACAAACTTACTTGTCGAATCCTCGTCGGGTACAACTGTGTAGCAATTCATACAACTCATGTAATAGTAATTTAACATTCATCACACTTTCCACATCATATTCATCATCCATAAAATCTTCTAATATATTAAATAATACAATTTATGACATAATAATAAAGAATTACAATTCAAGCATGGTATTGCATTATTATTAACACACGAACATACCTCAAAAGCAATTACGACCAACTATTCCAATTTAGTCCACAATCTCGAACTTTTCTGATTTAAGCTCGAATCTCTATTTTCTTGATCTAACATTTCAAATATAGCTCATTTATTATTAAAATTATTCAAATTGACCCAAAAATCATACTTTTACAAATTTTTATTTTTACTCTTAAACTTTCACTTATTTACACTTTGGCCCCTAGGCTCGTAAAATGATTTTTATTCAAATGCCTTGCATTTTAAGCCTAGCCGAATCATTTTCATAACTATAGCAGCCCCCCATTTCCACTAAATCACACTTTTATGATAAATTTTATAACTTTTACAAAACGGTCCTTTTAAGCATTTTCACCAAAAATCACTTAGCAAAAGTCGTTTATTTAACACCCAACATTCATTTCCTACCATTAGACATCAAAAAACATGCATATCACTCATGGGTAAATTTTTAAACATGAATAATGGTAGAAATAGGTAAATCGAGTTATTGAGACTTCAAAAAATGTAAAGAACATTAAAAACGGGGCTCGAGATCACTTACAAATGAGCTTGGAAGCTTGAAAACCCTAACCATGGCTTCCTCCTTGCTACATTCAGCCAAAAAATAATATGGAAAAGGGTTTTTGGCTTTTATTTTGTCTTTTAGTCCATTAATTACCAATTTACCAAAATGCCCTTTTTACTTATCTTTAAAATTTTACCCTTCCATGTCCATTTTTGTCCAACAAATTATCCAATGGCCTAATTACCATTTAAGGACCTCCAATTTAAAAACTCATAAAAATTGGACACCTCTAACATGTAGAACTCAACTTTTGCACTTTTTACAATTTAGTCCTTTTGACCAAATTGAGTGCCCAAACGTTAATATTTTCGAATCAAATTTTCACGAAATCATCCTGTGAAATTGTAGACCATAAAAATATAAGAAAAATAAAATTTCTTAAGTCAAATTTGTGGTCCCGAAACAACTGTTCTGACTAGGCCCTAATTTGGGATGTTACACTAATTATACGAACTTACCTCTTATCGCTCGGATAATAAATATCGGCTAATCGTAAACCTTTCCTTTTCCCCAATCTAGATTCAATCCTTGCTTATCTTGATCTGTATATATATATATATATATATATATATATATATCAAAATCAGCAAATTTAATCAACTATTTATTCAATTTAGTCCAAAACACACATTAAGGCTATTTTACACATTTGCCCTTAAACTTTCACATTTTTACAATTTAGTCCTTATCACATAAAATTGCAAATTCATGAAATTTAGTACAAACCCATGCTTAACCAAATTTAATATATGTTACTAGCAGCCCATATTTTAAATTTATTCACACTTTTAACCACCACATTTTACATTTTCACAATTTAATCCCTTTTTGACATTTTTGTCAAAAATCACTTTACAAAAACTATTAATCTAACATTAAACCTTCCAAATACATCATAATTCATCAAATTACTCAAGCATTCAACAATGGAAACATGTTAATTCTTTAACAGTTTCGAAATTTAAGGTACGGGCTAGTTAGAATACAAAGCAACGATCTCAAAAACATAGAAATCATTAAAAACGAGTCAAAAATCACTTATATGCTCAATACACTATGGCCGAAACTTCAAAGAATAAAAATGGTGTTTTTCCCTTCCTTAGTTTCGGCTAGATGAAGATGAAAGCACTAAAATTTTGTATTTGTTTTATTTATTAACTTATTTTATCAAATTACCTATTTTACCATTAAAAATATTATAAATTACACCAATTGCCATGCTATCATCATCCACCAACCCATAAATGGCCTATTTATCACTTAAGGACCTTTACTTTAATGTTCCATAGCTATTTGACACTTTTAGCTAATAGAACACAAGTTTTGCGCTTTACGCGATTTAGTCCTTTTTACCAAATTAACCATTTAAACGGTAAAATTTCTTTATGAAATTTTCATGTAATTAATCTATCATGCGGTAGACCTTATTAAAATAATAAAATAAATATTTTGACTTCAAATTTATGGTCCCAAAACCACTGTTTCGATTTGAATAAAAATGGGCTGTTACAACTCTCCCCCCTTAGGGATTTTCGTCCCCGAAAATCTTACTAGTGAAAAGGTTACGGTACTATTTTCTCATAGCTTCCTCAGGTCCCCACGTAGCTTCCTCAATATCGTGTTTATGCGAAAGAACCTTCACTAGAGCTATGCGTTTGTTTCTCAAAACTTTGATTTCACGAGTTAAAATCCTAACCGGTTCTTCGCTATACATCAAATCAGTCTGTATCTCAACATTTACCGGAGAAATCACATGTGACGGATCAGATCTATATCGACGTAACATAAAAACATGAAAGACGTTATGAATCTTTTCAAGTTCTGACAGTGAACCTAGTCAGTCTGCTACAGGCCCTATTCTTTCGACAATCTTATATAGTCCGATAAATTGCTGACTCAACTTTCCATTACGGCCGAATAGAAGAACCTTTTTCCATGTTGACACCTTTAGAAACACTCGGTCCCTGACTTGATTTACGTTTCAAATCCGCGTATGATTTCTATCGATCTGAAGCTGCTTTTAAATTGTCGCGAATCATTTTCACTTTTTCTTCAGTTTCTCTGATCAATTCAACCCCGTGAATCTTTTTCTCACTTATTTCAGTCCAGTATAGCAGAGTTTGACATTTGTAACCATATAAAGCTTCGTACGATGCCATCTTTATACTCGTTTGAAAATTTTTGTTATACGCAAATTCCACCAACGGTAAGTATTTTTCCCAACTACCCTCAAACTCTAAAATACAACATCTTAACAAGTCTTCGCGAATCTAAATAACCCTCTCAGTTTGACTGTCAGTCTGAGGATGAAAAGCTGTATTGAAATTTAACTTTGTTCCCAAAGCTTCTTGTAGTTTCTTCTAGAATCGCGACGTAAATATCGGATCTCTATCAGAAATAATAGATAGTGGCACCCCGTGCAATCGAACAATTTCAGAAATGTACAATTCAGGTAATCTATCAAAGTGAGAAATCTATATGTACCGGTATGAAATGAGAAGATTTCGTTAGTCGATCAACAACAACCCAGATAGCATATTTCTTTTTTGGAGTTAGGGGCAATCCCGACACAAAGTCCATTGTAACTCTATCCCATTTCCAGTTTGGAATCATCACAGGCTACAGTTATGAGCTTCACGAATTTGTTGAAGAAATGCTAGTTTAGCTTTTAATTCAGCTAAAATAGACCCATCATCACAAATCATCAATTGAGTATTCATTGCTCGTAATGCAAACAAAGATTTTCGGCTTAGGGCATTAGCAACAACATTAGCTTTTCTTGGGTGATAATCAATCACAAATTCATAATCTTTCAATAACTCGAGCAATCTTCATTGTCATAGGTTCAAGTCTTTCTTTAAGCTTTTGTGATCCGTATAAATGTGTCATTTTTCATTGTATAGGTAGTGTCGCCAAATTTTCAATTCGAACACAATTGCAACCAACTCTAAGTCATGCGTCAGATAATTCTTTTCATACGGTTTCAATTGTCGAGAAGCATAAGCTATAACTTTTCCTTCTTGCATCAAAACACATCCCAGACTGTTTAATGACGTGTCACTCTAAATCACAAACTCTTTCCCCGATTTAGGTTGAACCAAAACTGGTGCTTCGGTTAACAGTACTTTCAACTGTTCGAGACTCTGCTGATATTTTTTTGACTAATCAAATTTCACATCTTTTTGAAGCAGTCGTGTCATCGGTGTCACAATCATCGAAAACCCTTTCACAAATTTTCGATAATAGCCCGGTAAACCTTGAAAACTACGAACTTCAAACACATTTCTCGAAGATTTCCAATCAACAATAGCAGAAATCTTACTCAGGTCAAGTCTAATACCTTCAACTGAAATAATATGCCCTAGAAATCCAACCTCTCTAAGCCAAAACTCATATTTGCTGAACTTTGCTAATAATTGCTTATCACGTAAAGTTTGTAACACAACTCTCAAGTGCTCGATATGTTTAGATTCATCTCACGAATAGATCAGAATGTCATCAATGAATACAACAGCAAATCTATCTAAATACGGTCTGGATATCTGATTCATCAAGTCAATAAAAATTGCAAGTGCATTAGTTAATCCGAAAGGCATAACAAAGAATTCATAATGTTCGTACCTCATTCTGAACGTGGTTTTTGGCACATCCGACTCTTTAACTTCCAACTGATAATTTGAAAATACTGTAGTCCTTTTCAACTGATCAAATAAATCATCAATCTGAGGTAGAGGGTATTTGTTCTTTATAGTCACCTTATTCAGCTGTCTGTAATCGATACACATTCTCATCGTGCCGTCTTTCTTCTTTGCAAATAATACCAGTGCACCCTAGGGTGAATAACTCGATCGTGGAAAAGCTCTGTCTTGTTAATTCTTGCAACTGAGCTTTCAACTCTTTTAGTTCTGTTAGAGCCATCTGTACGGAGCTATCGATATCAGTGTTGTTCCAGGTACTAATTCAATACCAAATTCAACCTCTCTGATCGGTGGCAAACCCGGTAATTCTTCTAGAAATATATCCGAAAACTTACAAACAACAAGTACAAATTCAATCTTTGATTTAGACACTTTTGTATCCAGTACGTATGCAATATATGTATCACAGTCCTTTTTCATACATTTCTAAGCTAACATAGACGATATCACAATAGGTAACTCATTCGAATGATCAAACTCAATTCGAAGAATTTCACCATTCTGACATTTCAATTTGATAATTTTTAGTCTACAATTCACAACTGCATCATGCATAGTCAGCAAATCCGTACCCAGAATCACATCAAACTTATTGAATGGTAGAAACATCAAGTCAGCCAGAAAACAGTGACCCCGAGTCATCAAAGGACAATTCTTACAAATTTTATCAACTAAAATAGACTTGCCTAAGGGGTTCAATACTTTAATTACAAACTCTGTAGACTCAACATGCAAACTCTTTTTAAATACCAAATTCATACAAATATATGAATGGGTTGATCCAAGATCTATCAACGCAACTATATTAGTATCAAAAAGAGAAAAAGTACCAGTAACAACGTCTAGCGATGATGCCTCCTCCCATGCACAGATAGCATAAGCTCGGGCAGGTGCTCATGCCTCAGGCCTCATTGTAGAATCTCTCATAACACCTCGGTTACCACGTATATTTCCAGTGTTTTGGGGTGGTCTCCCTTTAGTAGCCGTATTACTTACTTTCGCCGGTTGATCTTTTTCAGCTATAGACTTTTTTGGATAGTCTTGGAGATAATGACCAAGAGATCTACATTTAAAACAAGCTCCACTCATCATCCTACATTCACCGTAATGTCACTTATTGCAGTGCTTACATTCAGGTCCAACATTTCTAACACTACCCACACTAGCAACAGATGTCATCTGAGGTTTAGAGCTGAAATGTCTTACATCTCTATCTCTGATCGAAATCCCTGTAGAAGCAGTAGAACAAGGATGATATTCTCTAGATTTCTTTGATGCTGACTAATGTGCTTTGCCTGTAAATCTCTTTCTAAAGTCCTTATCCTCAGAATCGGCTTTTCTTTTCTTTTTACTAAGCTCTTCGGCTTTGCAAGCTCTGTCTACTAGAACGACAAACTCTTTCAACTTAAGAATCCCAACTAATAGTCTAATTTCTTCATTTAATCCATCTTCAAACCTTTTACACATTATAATCTCGGAAGAAACACATTCACGAGCATATTTGCTTAGTCGTACAAACTCTCTTTCGTATTCTGCTACCGACATACGACCCTGTTTCAATTCAAGAAATTCCTTTCATTTCTGATCAATAAACCTTTGGCTGATGTATTTCTTTCTAAATTCAATTTGAAAGAACTCCCAAGTAACTCTTTCTCACAGAATTACAGATATCAGGGTATTCCACCATTGATACGTAGTGTCTCTCAACAGTGATACAGCACATTTTAAACATTCTTTAGGTGTGCAAGCCAATTCATCAAATACCCAAATCATGTTCTCAAGCCAAAACTCGGCTCTCTCAGGGTCATTGTTGACAGTGGCTCTGAATTCCTCAGCCTCATGCTTTCGTATCTTATCAACAGGTGGTTTATTCAATCGCAAAGAATCCATACCTTGAAGAACTATAGGGATCGGTTGGGGAAAAGGTGGGGTTAGAGGTTGTTGAGCAGTCGGGTTCATACGAATGTATTGTGTGAACCACTCGTTCATCTTTTGGAAGAAGGCTTCTTTAGCCTCTCCTCCTTGGCTGCCCATTACGGGTCTAAAATCAGAAGGCGCTGTCCCTTGAGCGGAAGCAAGCGCATTATTCTCAACCTCATCAACTACAGCTCTATCAGGATCCATTTACTATATAAAAACACATTTGAAAATGTCAGGAGTCATCACACTATCTCAGTTTATATATATGGCATGTATAGCTAGACTCATATACGCTATGTTAGTCCTAGAATCGAATAAATCGTAGCTCTGATACCAATAAATGTAACACCTCTCACCCGTATTCAATACTGGAATAGGGTTACGAAGCATTACCGGACTTATAACACATATATTTGTACATTTCTCATGCATTCAATCAATTCATACAATCATCATTCATTCTCAATCAATCTGTCCCTTATAATAGCCTACGAGGCTTTAAACATGCTTTAGGAGTGGTTCGGGACTAAACTGATAACTTATAAAACTTTCACGAAATTTGAAATTTTTTCTCAAAACAGAAGACACACGCCAGTGTGGGCAGGCCGTGTGTCTCACACGGCCACCAGACACGCCCGTGTCACAAGCCGTGTGAAAACAAAGGGTACATACTTACTTGGGTCACACGGCCAACCACATGCCTGTGTGTCTGGCCCGTGTGCCCCTTGAAATGGCCACACACGCCCGTGTGCCAGGCCGTGTTCTAGGCCGTGCCAAACCTGTAGAGTATACTAACTTATGCAACACGGCCAAGTCACACGCCCATGTACTAGGCCGTGTGCTAATTAGGGGACATACTGACTTGTACCACAAGGTCGGTCACACGCCCGTGCGTGAGACCGTGTGGAGCATACTAACTTCACTTTAACAACAACACCAGGGGACACACGGCTGTGTAACATGACCGTGTGTTACACACAGCTGAGACACACGCCCGTGTCTCTGCTAGTGTTGACAAAAATAGGCTATTTGTAAAGCCATTATGCCACCCTATTTTCACATGTAAACACAAGCATAAATGTAACATTTTTACAACACAATAGGCAACCATTTCATAACATTTCATTCACATATAATGCCAATTCCACATAATATTTAATTACTTAACTAATATCATACATTTTCCATTCATAAGTTTACCTGATAACAAACGCATTTGAAGATCTCCATTCCGTCAACTATTTGCCAAAACATACTAAAATATAACATCTAGTTTAGCTAAATCACATGGCTTAACTTATACACAAAATGTACCAAACCAAAATCTCAAGTAACCATAACTATTACCATTATAACTGGCCTATACATGCCATATTTACAAATATCCACAAGTTCAAAAGTACCAATTGGCAATTTGATAGTGTGATGTGTAACTCCGACTTGTCCGAAACGAGCGAACTAACAAACCTCTATGAAACATAGAAAAAGAAATAGAGTAAGCTTCATAGCTTAGTAAGCCCGTATAATTCAGAATCAAACTTACCATTTATACATAATCAAGGCTAATAATCAAGATGTATACAATTCAATTACCAAATGCCTAAACACAAGCATTCATCACAAGTTAGTCACCTAAATACATGAAATCATCCATTATATCAATACATTGCATCATACCAAATCCATATATCTTATACAACATTGGTAACATTTCATTTTCAGTCATATAAATAATAATTCATTTGAAAATCATAACTCATCCGTATAAAAAGAATGTATGCCCGTTGAACTTATTAGAATCTTGAGGGATACTCGGGTGATATACAGTACATATAAATCAGTAATCCATCAATTCCTTATCATTTTCTGCTCTTTCGAGCTATGAACAGTAAGCTCCTCTTGAGTTAATGGACAATAAGCTCTATTTAGCTGAAATGGTAAGCTCTGACAAGCTGAATCAGTAAGCTCATACGAGCTGCAGTGAGCTCACAGCACATGCAGGATCTCAACCAATACGGTAATCCCTAGTGACATGTCACTCGTATCCTACGAATTCTTACAGTTCAAACGAGGCTCGGTAACGAATAAACTATATCGATAAGGCATTCATAATCCAAATATATCAACTAATCAACTATACACATTCATTACAATTATTTCAAATATTTAACAGTTTGATTCTAATTATACGAACTTACCTAGAGTTGCTCACATGGAAATTATCGACTATTCATCTACTTTTCTTTTTCCCCGATCTAATTCTGATCTCAGCTTATCTTGATCTATATATTATCAAATTCAGTACATTCAGTATTCAATCAATTTAATTTAGCCCATAATTCATATTTTGGCAAATTTACACATTTGCCTCTAAACTTTTATATATTTACAATTTAGTCCTTTTTGCATAAAATTGCAAATTCATGCAATTTAGTACAATTACATGCTTAGCCGAATTTACCACATATTACTAGCAGCCCATATTTTCAATTTATTCACACTTTTAACCACCACATTTTACATTTTCATAATTTAATCCCTATTTTGCATTTTTGTCAAAAATCACTTTGCAAAACTAGTTTAACTATTAACAAATATTCAAAACCCATCATTAACTATCAAATTACTCAAGCATTCAAAAATGGAAACATGTTAAATCTTTAACTGTTTCAAAATCTAAGGTACGGGATAGCTAGAATACGAAGCAACGATCACAAAAACATAAAAATCATCAAAAACAGAGCCAAAATCACTTACCAATTTAACTTCCAAGTGACCGAACCCTAGGGAGCAAAATTTTCTTCTTTTTCTTCTTTAAAATCGGCTAAGTGAAGATGACAATAAGAAAATGGATTTTTGTTTTAATTATTATATCATTTATTAACCATTTACCATTTCAAGCTTAAAATTAATTCAAAATTTCATTTATACCAAACCATTAACATCCACTGTAACACTCTAAACCCGGCTCAGACGTTATGGTCGAATCTGACGTGTCACATCAAAGCGTCGTTCAAAAATTGAGTTGTCGTTAAAAGTTCATTTCTATGATTAAAACCTTTTACTCGAGGTTAGGAAATCATCTCGTCAAAAATGTTTACTTAATGTCTAGCATTGATACTTTAAGTTATTTCAAATCGCGGAAGCTACTAAAGTTTAAAATATAAAAATGTCTGTTTTTTAGTGTTTTTGAAAATAGTTATTAATTTTGAAAATTCGTGTTTAGCAGTTTTAAATAAGGAAATCAAAAGCCCAATTAAAAATTTAATCCCTCAAAGGCCTTATTACAGAATTAAAACCCCAAAATATAAAATTCAAATAAAAAGTCTACACTAAAGCATCAGCGGTCGTGTGGCCACCTTCGAGTCTCTCGCGGCTCCAAATCGGTTAAGGCTGAGGATTACCTGCACAGTTACTAAACGGGGTGAGTTTATAAAAACTCAGTGTGTAATCCCCTCCTAAATTAAAATAGTTAGTAAAATGCATGTAATTGAGAATCGTCCGGGCCCGAGCCTATTACGAGAATGAACAATATGTGTGGCCTAAGTCCAGTACAATTTCACTTGGGTATCAGCCCTCATCAGAATCAATTGGGCCAAGCCCATTCTCCAAAATCAGTAACAATTGGGCCTAGCCCATTAACAGAATCAGGTGGGCCTAAGCCCAATACAGAATCAGGTGGGCCTAAGCCCAATAAAGAATCAGTATCAGATGCAGATATGCAGACAGATATCCAGCCCAGTCCAACTAATACACCACCCATACCAACCAACACACCATGTGGGGATAAAATCGACCCACCCAGCCAACACACCAAGCTTAGCACCTGTTATGGCACTAAGTCAACAGAACGGCTCAACGCCGTAGACAGAACTGCTAAAGGCCATAAATATCGCAGCAACACTACCAGATAATAGAACGACTATAAGCCATAAGTATCGCAGAAAGGCTGAAAGCCTTGTACAAAACAGCTACGAGCCGTACACTTCATCCGTCAATATTAACCCAACCCCATGCAGGATGACATGTCATAGTAACATACGTGAATGTAGGATGTCATGCTTGGTATCAATGATATAACTATCATACATACATCAGTCAACCTACCACTAGGGGTGTAACGGACATCTCGTCAGCTAGGGGTAAAACGGTGATTTTACCCCAGGGATATTTTGGTCATTTTACCAAAATTAGGGTCTCGATACTTATTACGACCTCCTAGTAGGTCTATCGTCGCTTCGAGCGACTCAGATAACCTACATGGCTAGAATAGTGTATATGGGCCCAAAACCTGCTATTGGGCCTAAGTGGGCCCCACACGCTCGTGTGGCCGATTAGTCAAGATTCACATACGGCATTGTGAGCCTCATAAACTAACCTATCAATGATCACTTATCGAGGATTTTACCCGTGTGGGCCCACAAGCCCATTGGGCCCACGCGACCCATTTTGGCCCAAAATGGCCCTAGTACACGAAAACGCTCGTGGCGGCCTCTGCAGTCTGCTACCCACGATTTGGGGCTTGGTTTGCCCCACGTACGTTCGCACACTCGTGAGGCCTCGAATGCTGAGGTTCTGGCATTTTGGCTTTTTGGCTTTTACCGATTCACAGTCATAACAGAGTGAACATCATGCACATTTTTGGCTTTTCAGCCGATTATCAAACAAGGCATCCGATTATACACCTGACCACGTAGAGTACTAAGGATTCACGATCGCCAGAACCTATATTCAAACATAACATTTAGTTAATCACTAATCAACAAAGTTAAAAGAACATTATCCAAACCCCTAGCCGAAGGATTGACTACCATTTGCCTTGACTCGAACGGTCAATTGTGATTTGCCTACTTACTCCAAAGTTTGGTACAACCACCTTTCTGCAACCTGGCGGAAAGTCCCGAATCGCTGATACCTTACGTCACTTAAACTTGGGGACAGAGGCTATGCGTCCACTCCCAATCGGCACCACTGTCATCACTTTATTGCTAAAACCCCCTTTGCTCATTGCAAGTTCGATTAAAAGAGGTTACTTGCCAAATCGAGAACAAAAATGGAGAGAGAGAGGTTTGACTATAAGAGAACACAAGGAGAAAAGGGCAGTTGGCTTTAGAAAAGTATAAGAACGAATAGACTTAAACATACTGCAAGAATAGTAGAAACAAGTAGTACTCAAGTAACTCACCAACTATTAAAGAACCACTACCAAACCGAAAATAGAACAAAGAGGGGAGAAGAATCTAGAAATCGGTCATAAGGATTAAAACTAAAAGCCAAAAGGAAATGGAGAAGGAGTAAAGAAATATCTATTCGGCTAGGTTGTGAGAAGGAGAGGAGAGCAGAGAAGAAGAAGTGATTGCCAATGAACAGAGGAGTGGGAAGAATGAAATCGGGAAAGGAGTATTCAGTTTTAGAGAAGAGGGGACAAAGAAGAGAGAAAGATGAAAAGTACCTACCAAAAGGTCGTCTCAGTTTTAACCCAAAAACACACAGCACACGAGAAGAGTAATTGCCGAGAAAATGAAAAGAAAAGGAGAACAAAATAAAACCCTAAAGATCTCCCTAAAGGCTCTCAATTGCCGAAATTAACACTCCCTCCAAAGCTGAAATTATCAGCTTTACCCCAAGCAAAAACGGCACAAAATTACCCACTCTCTAACTCCCCTTTCTTCTCCTAAAATCCCTCCATAATCCTCTCCTTGATTTCCTCCACAAATCACTCCAACTTCCCATTCAAATTCAATTCAAAATCTTATGACCAATTCAAACTTAGAGTCCCCATCTAACTCAATTACTAACCATCCCATGTAGCAAAATAAATATTTATTTTATGCTGCGCTAACTCTCGAACCTCAAACCTCAAGATCACTCTACATGCCACCTTGTCACCACGCTACAGGCTCCTTTGTGACACGTTTTATCCTCAATTAATTATAAGGTCTATAAGCCAAAGTCCAGGTTCCTTTAAAAGAAAAACCAAAATTTTACAAGAGCCAAGACTTGAACCCTAACTCCCTTGCAACCTTAATGACACCACAACCACTAGACCGCATGCTTCATTGTGTGATTTATTTACCACAAGAATTTAAAAAGCCTTCATCCAAGCATCTAGGGTTTTATTCACATAAAACCAAAATTTTTGCTAAAGCCCAAGTTTGAACCCAGGACTTTTCCAACTCCTCTTAAGACCTTTAACCACTTGAGCAAACATTTAATTATGTCATTTCTTGTACAACTAACTACTTATATCCAGCCTTCTCATAGTTCCCCTACTCAAGGCCCATTCCTTCTAAGCCCAAAATTCAGGGCGTTACGTCCACTAACATAGAAATGGTATATTTATCATTGAAGGACCTTTACTTTAGTGTTTTATAGCTATTTTACACCTTTAGCTAACAGAAGAAAATTTTTGCACATTACGCTATTTTACTTTAATGTCAACTCTTGCAATTGAGCTTTCCATTCTTTTAATTCAGTAGGTGCCATTCTGTACGGAGCTATTGATATCGGAGTCATTCTCGGCACTAATTTAATACCAAACTCTACTTCTTGGATAGGTGGTAAACCCAGCAATTCTTCAGGAAACACATCCGGATACTCGCACACAACTGGTACTGATTCAATCTTTCTTTCAGTCACTTTACTATCAAGCACATACGCAAAGGAACCTTCATAACCTTTTCTCACATATTTTTGAGCTAACATCGAAGATATCACTGCCGATAAACCATTCATATCATCTGATTCTATACAGATAATCTCAATATTCTGACATCTCAAATCAATCATCTTCCGTTTGCAATTCACAACAGCATCATGCATCGCTAGCCAATACATACCCAGGATTATGTCAAGCTCGTCAAATGATAACAACATCAAATTGGCCATAAAGTAATTATCCCGAATCATCAATGGACAATCTTGCACACTTTATCAACCAAAACACACTTGCTTAAGGGGTTCAATACTCTAATTACAAATTTAGTAGACTCTACAGGCAAAGTCTTACTAGATACTAAATTCACACATATATATGAATGAGTGGACCCTAGATCTATCGATGCAATTTCTTTAGTATCGTAAAGAGTAAACGTACCAGTAATAACACCTGAAGATGACGCTTCTTCTCGTGCTCGAATAGTGTAAGCTCGTGCAGGTGCTCTAGCATCATATCTTCCTGTAGTATCTCGCGTTACACCTCTATCATCACTCACATTTCCCGTGTTTCTCGGTGGTCTACCTCTAGCTACTGTGTTAGTCGGCCTTATATCTGGGCATTATCTTTTTTAGTTAACTCTGAGCAATCTTTTATAAAGTGATCTCGATAACCACAACTATAACAAGCTCAGTTAGTACTTTTTCCCCAGCAATCTCCAAAATACTATCTTCCACATTGATTACACTCAGGATTTTCATCCTTTGCATTACCAACACTCGATACTGAGGTAGTTTGAGCTTTAGGATTGGTATATTTCTTTCCACGATCTCTATTCTAATGTCCTGCTGAAACTGTCGATCGATCATTAAAATTTTTAGATTTCTTCGACGAGGAATGATAAGATTTATTCATCGATCGCATCTTTAAATCTCTAGTCTCTGAATCAGCTTTTCTCTTTTCTTTATTGAGATCTTCGGCTTTATAGGCCCTCTTAAACAGTACTACAAATTCTTTCAGTTCAAGTATCCCGACTAATAGTTTTATGTCTTCCTTCAATCCATCAACAAGTCTTTTACACATAATCTCTTCAATAGACACGTATTCTTGAGCATACTTGCTCAAACGTACAAATTCTTTTTCGTATTCTATTACAGTCATCCGACCCTGTTTCAACTCCAGAAACTCTTCATTTTTCTGGTCAAGAAATCTTTGACTTATATACTTCTTCAGGAACACGGTCTGAAAGAATTCCCAGGTAACTCGTTCCTTAAGAACCACCGATGTCAACGTTTTCCACTAGTGATATGCATTACCTCTAAGCAATGATACTACACATTTGATATATTTATCTGGAGTACAGGACAAATCATCAAATACTCGGATAGTATTCTCAACCCAAAACCCAGCCCTCTCGGCATCGTCATCAACCGTAGCCCAAAACTCTTCATCCCCATGTTTACAAAACTTATCAACGGGTGGCTTATTCGGTCGAATCGAATCTACTACTGGTGCCACAACTGGGATTTGTTGAGGAACAGGTGGGGGTGGAGGTTGTTGAGCAGCTGGATTCGTTCGTATGAATTCTGTGAACCATTCAATCGTCATTTGGAAGAAGGCTTGCTTAGCCTCTCCTCCCTAACTACTAGACATCGGCCTAGACTCGGCCGGCGCTGTCCCTTGAGCGGGAGCAGGAGCATTGCTCTCAACATCATCAGATATTGCTCGTTTGGGATCCATTTGCTATATGAAAAAATCATTTCAAAGGTCAAGAATCATCACACTATCGAAATTCATATATATGGCATGTATAGCTAGACTCACATATGCTATGGTAGTCCTAGAACCGACTAAACCATAACTCTGATACCAATAAAATGTAACACCCCAAACTCGTATCCATCACCAAAATAGGGTTAAACGCGTTATCGGACATCTCAAAACATTAAGCATTCTTTTCTTAAACATCAGAGCATCATGGTTACATATCACCACAGAGTCCCTCACGTAGGTCAACAAGACCTTAAACATGCTTTAGAAAAGGGTCGGGGCTAAATCGAGCTCATAAGAAATTATTCAAAATTTAAACATTCTTCAAAGTTTCACAGGCCACACGCCAATGTGAACAAGCCGTGTGCCTTACACGGCTTTAGACATGCTCGTGTGTCTAAACCACGGCAAAACAGGGCATACATGCTGACCTAACCATACGGCCACAAGACACACCCGTGTGCCTTGGCCATGGTTGAAACCTACTTGGGTCACATGGCCAACCACGTGCCCGTGTACCCTTTGAAATGGCCACACACGCCCATGTACCAAGGCTGTGTGCCTCGCACGGCCATCAGACACTCCCGTATGTCAAGACTGTGCTCGAGCCTGACTTGGATAGTTAAAATTACAACAGATACGCGGTCGAGACACATGCCCTTGTGCCTAATAGTGTGGGGTGAAATTAGGCTTCGTTTAAGCCACATTTCCCACCTATTTCAAGCACACCAAATCCATAACATTCTACATCATTTGCAGACATTTATAATCAACCAATACATGCCAATTCAATCACATAACAAACTATATAATCTCAACCAATTCAATATGCCAACATCATCACAATTTACTAAAGTTCTGAATACACAAAATCATTACTTCAATATCCCATAATAAACATCACTTAAACATTATAAACATCACATATCTTACCTATCAAACACACCATTTTAGTCAACTTAAAAGGCCATACATATTAACATTTATAAGCCAATTCTCATGGCTAATATTCACATCACAAAACATATCAAATTGACACTAGCCTATACATGCCATATACCATGTATACAACTCTCAAAATGGTACCAAAATAGATGCCTGATAGTGTGAGTGAGTCACTGACGATCCCTAAATCTGAGCTAGCTTTATAACACTGTAAAACATAGAACATTTCACACAGTAAGCTTTTAACGCTTAGTAAGCTCGTATTAAATAATATCAACAGTTTATAAAGTATAAAACATCAACTAATAAATACTTAGTAGTTTTCAAATCATCTATCAATTCTATTCCAACACAATTAACATGTTCATACTAATTCATCAAACTTCATACACATAGTATCATCTACCATATAGGTATCGTACATACTTGAACCTTCCCGTATTTATTCATTTTCATTCTCACCTCTCGTTCGAATACATTAATGCTTCCCGAAGTCTATCTATGCTTTAAGAATTTGCACACTTAGTACTTTAAATGGTTAGCCGAAGCTAGAACTATTTTACACACTTAGTGCCATTATAGATAACTGAAGCTATCTCGGTATCGCATACTTAGTGCCTCATATAGACGAAGCTATTCCATTTCGCACACTTAGTGCTACATATAACCGAAACTATCTCAAATTGCACAATTAGTGCCGCACATAGTCGATTTATTTTATTTTGTATTTGTTTCTCTTTTTAAAATGAGCAAAGAGTCTATTATAATGTAGTAAAAGACAAAATTTGCATATTACTCAAACTATAGTCTATTATGTATACAATTTATGCATTATCAAAGCATTAAACATACTTGTAACATCATTTATCACGTACGAACTTACCTCGTACTAGGAATTGACGATTCTAACCGTTTACTCAATGACCTTCGACTTCCCTCGATCGAAGTCCTAATTCCTATTTTCTTGATCTATATGTATTCAAAATTAACCCTTTTATTCACCAAATCATTCAAATCAATCCATATACACATATTAAGGGCATTTTACAATTTAGCCCTCACATTTTCACATTTTATCACTTTAGTCCAAATTCATAAAATCACAAAATACACAAAATTTCCTTTTACACAAGCTTAGCTGAATTTTCATAATGTTCATATAAGCCTACATATTTCATTTATTTCATATTTTAGTGCCCCAAAATCTCATTTTCACAATTTAGTCCAAATTAATCAAATTCATCAAAAATTCAAAGACAAAACATGTATATCAAGCACTAAGCTTACATAATTCATTATTAAACATCATAAAACATATGAATTCATTAACAGATTCTTTAAAAATCATCAACAAATTCAAAAATTAGGGCATGGGCTTGATAGATTACTAAGCAACGATCTCAAAAATGTAAAAATCATAAAAAACTGAGTTCAAATGCTTACCTAATTAAACTTATATATGGCCAAACCCTAGTTGAGCTTCAACCTTCTTTTTCTTTGATATTTTTGGCAAGAGCAAGATGAATACATTCATCTTTTGTTTTGTTTTATTTAATTATAACTTAAGACATAAATTACAAAATTAACGTTAGCTATTTCATTAAAATTCCACCAAATATTGTCCATACTTGTCCAAACAAAAATCCAATGGTCCATTTACATCATAAGGACTTCATATTTAAAGAGACACATCAATTAAACACTTAAACAAACAGAAGGCCGCTTTTGTATTTTCTGCGATTAAATCATTTTATCACATTAAACATTCAAACAATCTAATTTTCTCATGAAACTTTTGTAGATATCAATTCACATATTATATACACGAAAAATAATATTAAAATAATTTTTTAACCTCAAAGTTGTGGTCTCGAAATAACTATTCTGACTAGGTCTAAATCGGGTTATTATAGTATCGAAATGTGGTAGATAATCAGAAATTTGCAGCAGAGCTGCTAGATAACAGGTTTATTAGCCTTTCAGACACTTCCTCCAAATAACAATAACCCACATCGATGCAATGCAAAATACAAAAGATGTCATGCTATTATGCAATTATAGTACATACATTTAGATATCATAATTCATGCTCGGTACAGAAATCAAACAGATAGATCACTCAATAGGGGTCTAAGTAGGACTTTCTGACCCTTCAGTAGGTCCACAGTCGACTTGGGCGACCCGTGCAACCTTAGACAAATTTTCAAAAAATGGGCTCACACGCCCGTGTGGCCCACACGGCCCAAATTTGCCTTGGCTGTGTGATTCATTTTTAATGTAACCCATGCTAGCTAAATATTCATATATGTTTTCACTATTTACTTATATGTTCATTCAAAGCTGTCTACTTGAGTCATTGTCACTAAATTATTTATATCTTGAGCTAAAAAAATTCCAAATTAAGATTCGGTTGATGTTATTGAAACTGGATTCAAATACCTTTTTACATAAAATTTTCAAAATTTATAGTTTATCAAATAAGTACAGCAAAATTTTAAAATTTATCCCTATTCTGTTGTTTGACAGCTTCAACCTCTCCTTACTAAAAATTATTTATCTCTTAGTACGAAATTCGAATGATGTTTTCGTTTGTTTCTCTTGAAAATAGACTCAATAGGTATTTAAGCATATAAATTTAAGCCTCTAATTATTTTGTTTACAAGTTTTGATGATTTTCTAAATTCAGAATGGGGGAACCTGAAATCATTCTGACCTTGTCTCACAAAATTTATTATATCTCATAATTTACAATTTTATTGCTTACACTGTTTCTTCCATGAAAAACTAGACTCAATAAAATTTAATTTCATGTTTTATTCAACCTCTAACTCAATTTCCACTATTTTTGATGAATTTTCAAATTTAGACTACTGTTGCTGTCCAAAACTATTTTAGTGCAGAATGTTGATTTCCAAGTTTATAACACCCTTATTTCCTTTCTTTACAATTTTTCGCATTATTTTCTCTTATTTCTCAACAGCAAGGAATTTTGACTTTTTGTCGAATCTTATTTTCTACGTTTTGGGTACACACCTGGTATCGATTTGCTGTGCAAGGTAACCCGAGCCTTCAAAAACCTATATTTGACCAATATATCTGTTAATTAATCAATTGATTCGTCAATCAAACCAAATATCCCCAACATAAAACTCGAGAAACTAAACCAAAGACAATTCGAAAACTTACCGCGAGAAATTCGATAACCAGTCGTCTCCATACATTGGAATATCCGCTTAAAACCTTTGAACAACACCTAAATGAGAGTAAAACGAACCCTTTGTTAATTACCTAATTTAAATATGATAACTAAGGGGAAATTTTCCACTTATCGAAGCAGATGAAGTGGAAACTTACACCCAAGGAGATGACTCGCAAAAAATACAGAAACAAAAAGTGTAGGGAAAAGAGAAGAGAATTTCGGCTATAGAGCAAGAGATGAACCGATCAAGAAAACAAAAAGAGAGGGGAAAGAGAAGAAAGAAGATTCAGCCAAAGGGGAATAAAAACCAGAAGTGAACAAGAAGGGAGAAGAAATGGTAGAGAAACAAAAGTCTAACATCAAAAAATTTGTAGGGAAAAAAGAAAATAGAAAACTGATAAGAAGAAAATCATATTTTGATAACTTCTCCCTAATTATCTCCTAAAAACACTCCCTATTAACCTCCTAAAACACAACTACTCAACAGTCCACTTTAATTTGAACTCCACCACGCCACACGCCTCAAACAAAAACTAATTCCCTTGCTTGCACAGGGACTCGAACACAGGACCTCCTACACACTAACACTCCGCTTAACCACCAGACCAGCATACCCATTCTGATA
Organism: Gossypium anomalum; assembly: GCA_025698475.1. Taxonomy (NCBI): domain Eukaryota; kingdom Viridiplantae; phylum Streptophyta; class Magnoliopsida; order Malvales; family Malvaceae; genus Gossypium; species Gossypium anomalum. The sequence goes on along the minus strand of CM046963.1, from coordinate 26,885,237 downwards.
TATTTTTACCAACAACCAAATAAAAGCCTACTGGACAAGAGTAAGGCCTAATTCATTAAAAATACCAAAATTTGCCCAAGCGAAGGCTTGAACTTGGGGCCTCCCAAACACTCCCAGAACACATAACCACTAAAGCTGACAGATATTTGTGTCATATTTTCACAATAATGAAATTAGAAAATTTGGGGCGTTACACATTCAATAATCTCATACGGCCTAATGAATTGTGGACTCAGCTTTCCTTTACGGCCGAATCGAAGAACCTTTTTCCATAGTGACACCTTTAAAAACACTCGGTCCCTGACTTGAAACTCAATTTCTTTACATTTCAAATCTGCGTAGGATTTTTGTCGATCTGGAGCTGCTTTTAAACTGTCGTGAATCATTTTCACTTTTTCTTTAGTTTCTCTGATCAGTTCAACCTTGTGAATCTTTTTTTCACTTAGTTCAGTTTAGTATAGTGGAGTTTGACATTTGCAACCATATAAAGCTTCATACAGTGCCATCTTAATACTCGTTTGAAAACTATTGTTATACGCGAACTCAATCAACGACAAGTATTTTTCCCAACTATCATTAAACTCTAAAATACAACATCTCAACATGTCTTTGAGAATCTGAATAAATCTCTCGGTTTGACCGTCAGTCTGAGGATGAAAAGCAGTACTGAAATTCAATTTCGTACCTAGAGCTTCTTGTAATTTCTTTTAGAATCGCTACGTAAATCTTGGATCTCTATCAGAAATAATAGATAGTGGAACTTCGTGTAATCAAATAGTCTCAGAAATGTACAATTCAACTAATCTGTCAAGTAAGTAATCTGTATGTACCGGTATGAAATGAGCAGATGTCGTTAGTCGATCAACAACAACCCAGATAGCATCTTTTTTTTCGGAGTTAGGGGCAATCCTGACACAAAGTCCATTGTAACTCTATCTCATTTCCACTCTAGAATCATTATAGGTTGCAGTAAACCAGATGGTACTTGATGTTTAGCCTTGACTTGCTGACAAATCAAACATTTAAAAAACAAACTCCGAGATATCTAGTTTCATGTCTTACCACTAGTAAAACAGTTTCAAATTATTGTATATTTTGGTACTCCCCGGATGAATAGATAAGCAACTATGGTGTGCTTCATGCAAAATCTTCTGAATGAGTTTTGAATTTCTCGGTATGCAAATTCTATTTCAAAACCTTAAATAGTCATCGATTCCAATCTGAAACTCTGAATTAGGGATATTCTCACATTGAATTCATTTAACTTTCAATTCAAGGTCATCTTTCTGAGCTTCACAAATTTGTTGAAGAAATATCGATTTAGCTTTTAATTTAGCTAAAATAGACCCATCATCACAGATCATCAATTGGGTATTCGTTGCTCACAATGCAAACAAAGATTTTTGACTCAGGGCATCAGCAACAACATTAGCTTTCCCTAGGTAATAATCAATCACAAAGTCATAATCTTTCAATAACTTAAGCCATCTTCGTTGTCGCAAATTCAAATCTTTCTGTGACATAAGATATTTTAAGCTTTTGTGATCCGTATAAATACGACATTTCTCATTGTATAAGTAATTTTTCGCCAAATTTTCAATGCGAACACAATTGCAGCCAACTCTAAGTCATGTGTCGGATAATTCTTTTCATGCGGTTTCAATTGTTGAGAAGTATAAGCTATAACTTTTCCTTCTTGGATCAAAATACATCCTAGACCGTTTAATGATTCGTCACTATAAATAACAAATTCTTTCCCCGATTCCTGTTGAACCAAAACTGGTGCTTCAGTTAACAGTACTTTCAATTGTTCAAAACTCTGCTGACATTTTTTAGACCATTCAAACTTCACATCTTTTTGAAGCAGTCGTGTCATCGGTGTCGCAATAAAAAAGAATCCTTTTACAAATCTTCGGTAATAGCCCGCTAAACCCTAAAAACTATGGATTGCAAACAATTTCTCAGAGGTTTTCAATCAACAATAATAGAAATTTTACTCGAGTCAACTCTAATATCGTCAACTGAAACAATATGCCCTAGAAATCCAACCTTATGGAGCCAAAACTCACATTTACTAAACTTTGCAAATATTTTCTTATCACATAGAGTTTATAACACAACTCTCAAATGCTTAGTATGTTTAGATTCATCTCGCAAATAAATTAGAATGTCGTCAATGAATACAACAACAAATCTGTCTAAATACGGTCTGAATATCTGGTTCATTAAGTCCATAAAAACTACAGGAGCATTAGTTAATCCGAAAGGCATAACCAGGAATTCGTAATGTTGATACCTCATTCTGAACGTAGTTTTTTGCACATCTTACTCCTTAACTCGCAACTGATAATAACCCGATCTCAAATTGATCTTTGAAAATACTATAGCTCCTTTCAGCTAATCAAATAAATCATCAATCCAGTATAGAGGGTATTTGTTTTTTATAGTCACTTTATTCAGTTGTCTGTAGTCGATACACATTCTTATCATGCCATCTTTCTTTCTCACAAACAATACTGGTGCACCCCAAGGTGAATAATTCGGTCATGCAAAACCTTTATTTGTCAATTCTTGCAACAGAGCTTTCAACTCTTTTAATTCTATTAGAGTTATTTTGTACGGAGCTATCGATATTGATGTTTTTCCTGGTACTAATTCAATACCAAATTCGACTTCTCTAATCTGTTGCAAGCCTGATAATTCTTCTAAAAATACATCGAAAAACTTACAGACAACAGGTATAGATTCAATCTTTGATTCAGACACCTTAGTATCCAATACGTATGCAAAATATGCATCATAACCCTTGTTCATATATTTCTGAGCTAACATTGACTATATCACAGTAGGAATTCACTCGAATCATCAGACTCAATCCAATGAATTTTACCATTTTGAAATTTCAATTTGATGATCGTTCGTCTACAATTTACTACGGCATCATGCATAGTCAACCAATCCATACCTAGAATCACATCAAACTCATCGAACGGTAGAAGCATCAAATTAGCCCGAAAATAATATCCCTGAGTCATCAAAGGAAAATCCTTACAAATTTTATCAATTAAAACAAACTTGCCTAAGAGGTTCGATACTTTAATTACAAACTCTATAAACTCAACATGTAAAATTTTTTTAAATACTAAATTCATACAGATATACGAATTAATTGATTCAGGATCTATCAATGCAACTATATCAGTATCAAAAAGAGAAAAAATACCGATAATAACGTCTGGCGATGATGCCTCCTCCCGTGCACGAATAGTATAAGCTCTGGCAGGTGCTCGTGCCTCAAATCTCACAGCAGAATCTCTCGTAGCATCTCGATTACCACTCATATTTCTTGTGTTTCGAGGCGGTCTGCCTCTAGTAGCCATATTACTTACTTTCGCCGGTTGATCTTTTTCAGCTACAAACTTTTTTGGACAGTCCCGGAGATAATGATCAAGAGATCCACATTTAAAACAAGCTCCGCTCACTAATCTACATTGACCATAATGTCGCTTATTGCAGTGCTTACATTCAGGTCTAACATTTCTAACACTACCCATACTGGCAATAGATGTTATCTGAGGTTTAGAGCTGAAATGTCTCGCATCTCTATCTCTGATCGAAATCCCCCTAGAAGCGGTAGAACGAGGATGATATTCTCTAGATTTCTTTGATGCTGACTGATGTGATTTTCCCGCAAATCTCTTTCTAAAATCTCTAGCCTCAGAACCGAATTTTCTTTTTTCTTTGCAAAGCTCTTCAGCTTTACAAGCTCTGTCAAACAGGACGGCAAACTCTTTCAGTTCAAGAATTCCAACTAAAAGTCTAATTTCTTCATTCAATCCATCTTCAAACCTTTTACACATTATAGCTTCAAAAGAAACACATTCACCTGCATATTTGTTGAGTCATACAAACTCTCTTTCATATTCTGTTACTGACATACGACCCTATTTCAATTCAAGAAATTCTTTTCTTTTCTGATCAATGAACCTTTGGCTAATGTATTTCTTTTTGAATTCAACTTGAAAGAACTCCCAAGTAACTCTTTCTCGTGGAACTACAGATATCAAAATATTCCACCACTGATACGCAGTGTCTCTCAATAGTGATACAGCATATTTCAAACATTCTTCAGGTGTACATGACAATTCATCAAATACTCTAATCATGTTCTCAAGCCAAAACTCGGCTCTCTCAAGGCCATCGTTAATAGTGGCTTTAAATTCGTCAGCCTCGTGTTTTCGTATTTTATCCACAGGTGGCTTATTCAATCACAATAGATCCATACCTTGAGTAACTATAGGGATCGATTAGGGAACAGGTAGGGGTGGAGGTTGTTGAACAGCCGTGTTCGTACGAATGTACTGTGTGAACGACTCGTTCATTATCTGAAAGAAGGCTTCTTTAGCCTCACCCTCGTGACAACTCGTCACAGGTCTACATTCAGAAGGTGTTGTCCCCTTAACGAGAGCTGGCGCGTTACTCTCAACGTCATCTACTACAGCTCGTTCGGGATCTATTTCTATATAAAAACACATTTAAAAACGTTAGAAGTCATCACACTATCACAGTTATATATATATGGCATGTATAGCAAGACTCATATACGCTATGTTAGTCCTAGAATCGACTATATCGTAGCTCTGATACCAATAAATATAACACCCCTAACCCATATCCATCGCCAGAGTAGGGTTACGAGGTACTATTGATCAATACATATTATTTAACATACATAACTCATATATTTGCATTCATATACAAATGCCATTCAATACAATCATGCTATCCCTTATAATGGCTTACGAGGCCTTAAACATACTTTAGAAGTGGTTTAGTACTAAACCGATAACATATGAAAATTTTGGAAACTTAGAAAAATTTCAACATTTCAAGGGTTACACGCCCGTGTGAACAGGCCATGTGCCTTACACGGCTAATAGACACGCTCGTGTTACAAGCCGTGTGAAAATAGGGCATACATACTGACTTGGGTCACACGATCGACTACACTAGCCAGTGTGCCCTTTGAAATGGCCACACACGCTCATGTGCCAAGTCGTGTGCTAGGCCGTGCCAAACCTATAGGGTATACTGACTTATGCAACACGGCCAAGTCACACGCCCGTGTACTAGGCCATGTGCTAATTAGGGGACATACGGACTTGTACTACACAGCCGGTCACACGTCTATGTGTGAGACTGTGTGGAGCATACTAACTTCATTTTAACAACAACACCAAGGGACAAACGGCCATGTAACATGACCGAGTGTCAAATACGACTGAGACACACGCCCGTGTCTCTGCCCGTGTAGTAAAAAATAGGCTATTTGCTAAGCCATTATGCCACCCTATTTTCACATGTAAACACAAGCATAAATGGTAACATTTTTACAGCACAATAGGCAGCCATTTCATAACATTTCATACACATATAATGCCAATTCCATATAATATTTAATTGCTTAACTAATATCATACATTTTCCATTCATAAGTTTACCTTATAATAAACAAATTTGAACATCTCCATTCCATCAACTATTTGTCAAAACATACTAAAATATAACATTTAGTTTAGCCAAGTCACATGGCTTAACTTATACACAAAATGTACCAAACCATAATCTCAAGTAACCATAACTATTACCATTATAACTAGCCTATACATACCATATTTACAAATATCCACAAGTTCAAAAGTACCAATCAGCAATTCGATAGTGTGATGTGTAACTTCGACTTGTCCAAAACGAGCGAGCTAACGAACCTCTATGAAACATAGAAAAAGAAACAGAGTAAGCTTCATAGCTTAGTAAGCCCGTATAATTCAGAATTAAACTTACCATTTATACATAATCAAGGCTAATAGTTAAGATGTATACAATTCAATTACCAAATGCCGAAACACAAGCATTCATCACAAGTTAGTCACCTAAATACATGAAATCATCCATTATATCAATACATTGCATCATACCAAATCCATATATCAAGTACAACATTGGTAACATTTCATTTTCAATCATATAAATAGTAATTCATTTGAAAACCATAACTCATCCATATAAAAAGAATGTATGCCCGTTGAACTTATTAGAATCTCGAGGGATACTCGGGGTGATATACAGTACATATAAATCAGTAATCTGTCAATTCCTTATCATTTTTCACTCTTTCGAGCTATGAACAGTAAGCTCCTCCTGAGCTGATGTACAGTAAGCTCTATTGAGCTAAAACAATAAGCTTTGACGAGTTGAATCAGTAAGCTCATATGAGCTAAGAACAGTAAGCTCTTACGAGATGATATATCAGTAAGATCATATGAGCTGCGGTGAGTCCGCAACACATGCAGGATCTCAACCAATATGGTAATCCCTAGTGATATGTCACTCGTATCCTACGAATTCTTACAGTTCAAACGGGGCTCGGTAACAAATAATCTATATCGATAAGGAGTTCATAATCCAAATATATCAACTACTCAATTATACACATTCATTACAATTATTTCAAATATTTAAAAGTTTGATTCTAATTATACGAACTTACCTCGAGTTGCTCGGATAGAAACTATTGACTATTCGTCTACTTTTCTTTTTCCCCGATCTAATTTTGATCTCGGGTTATCTTTATCTATATATTATCAAATTCAGTACATTTAGTATTCAATCAATTCAATTTACCCCATAATTCATATTTTAGAAAATTTGCACATTTACCCCTAAACTTTCATATATTTACAATTTAGTCATTTTCACATAAAATTGCAAATTCATGCAATTTAGTACAACTACATGCTTGGTCAAATTTACCACATGTTACTAGTAGCCCATATTTTCAATTTATTCACACTTTTAACCACCACATTTTACATTTTCACAATTTAATCCCTATTTTGCATTTTTGTCAAAAATCACTTACAAAACTAGTTTAACTATTAACAAATATTTAAAATCCGTCATTAACCATCAAATTACTCAAGCATTCAATAATGGGAACATGTTAAATCTTTAACCATTTCAAAATCTAGGGTACGAGCTAGCTAGAATACGAAGCAACGATCACAAAAACATAAAAATCATCAAAACCGAGTCAAAATCACTTACCACTTTAACTTCCAAGTGACCGAACCCTAGGGAGCAAAATTTTCTTCTTTTTCTTCTTTAAAATTTGCTAAGTGAAGTTGACAATGAGAAAATAGATTTTTGTTTTAATTATTATATCATTTATTAACCATTTAACATTTTAACCTTAAAATTAATTCAAAATTTCATTTGTACCAAACCATTAACATCCAATAACATAGAAATGGTATACTTATCACTTAAGGACCTTTACTTTAATTTCCTATAGCTATTTGACGACTTTAGCTAATAGAACACAAGTTTTGCACATTATGTGATTTAGTCATTTTTACCGAATTAAGCATTCAAACAGTAAAATTTCCTTACAAAAATTTTACACTATAATTCTATCATGCTGTATACTTTAATAATATAATAATAAATTTTATATTTTGACCTCAGATTTGTGGTCCCGAGAACCACTATTTTGATTTGACTCAAAAATGGGCTGTTACATGAGATAGGAGTGAAGTAAGAGCGTCAACTTCATATATTCCAGCGACTCATCTTCCTGACGCTACTCGATTGGTTGGCCATTAATAATTGTTGCTTGCAATCCTCTCAATGATTTCATAAGCCTCATTATAAGACTTAGAAATGATAGCAGCATTAGTAGAAGTGTCCACTACCATCCTCGTGTAGGCATTAAGACCATTATAAAATGTCTCAATTTGGATGCAATGTGGGATTCCATGATGAGGGCCTTCTGTAATAATTCTTTGTACCTTTCCCATGCCTCATACAAGGATTAATCATCCATTTGTTGGAAAACAGTGATCTCGTTCCTCAACTTAGCATTCTTGCTAGGCGGGAAATACTTCGTGAGGAATCTTTCTGCTAACTCTTGCCATATGCAAATTGAATTTGGTGGCAATGAGTTCAACCAGGCTCGAGCTCTGTCCTTTAGTGAATATGGGAATAGCTTCAATCATAATGCATTTTTGGGTACTCCGGCTAACTTGAAAGAATCATTCACCTCCATAAACAGTCTTAAGTGAAGATGAGGATCTTCGGTCGGCATTCCACTGAATTGGCCTACTGTCTGAAGCATCTAGAACATGACTAGCTTTAGCTTGAATTGTTGTGCCCCAATTTTGAGTCATATAATACCCAGATTAAGATCACGAAACACTGGCATGACATACTGTCTTAAAGCTCTATCCTTATCATCAACAATAAGGATAGGATTTTGAGGAGGGTTTGCTCTGTTTCCTTAATTCAAATTTTCAAGGTTCATTTATTCGATCCTTCTCTGACTTGCTTGTCTTCTTCGTTGTCAAAAAGTTCATTCAATTTTAGGGTCTACAGGGATAAAATCGATAATTCGGTCAATACTCATAAACACCTAAAATAATCACAGAAAAATTAATCAAGTTAAAATTGAACAGAAAAATAAACCAAAATGAAAAACTAACAAATTCACAAATAATGACTTTTTAAAATAGTACCTGGCAATGGCACCAAAAACTTGGAACAATGGAAATGTGCAAGTGTACACAATTGCAACAAGTAATAAAGTGACAAGTAAATGTCGAGTTATCATACCCACAGATACTGTGAAAAGAATTATTTATGAACACAATTTTAAAAACATTTTGGTGAAGAAAAATGTAACGCCCCAATTTTCAGGAATTCTGAAAATGTTGGCAAAATTTAAAATTTTCTGTGCCCTGTCTTCTAGGTGTAGGTTTAACTAGGCCCAAGCTTAAGTTAAAACCCGGTAATTTTAGTTAATTTTAATTCCATAAGAAAAAGGGGTTCTGGCAAGCTGGGCTTTTAAGTATTAATTGTGTAAAATAAAACACAAGGAAGCAGGTGGCAATGTGGCATGTGACGCCACTAGGAAGGCTATAAAAGTGGCGTGTGGATGTTAGTGAGGACCCAGGTTCAAATCACAATGAAAGCATATTACGGGAATTAATTTTTATGTACAAAAAAGGAAAGTAATGGAACTCAAGTAAAAGTCTGTCAGGAAGAATTTGAGTTGCTCAGGAGATTGAGCAGGGAGGGGATAAGGGAGAGAATTTATGAGCTAATTAGAGAGAGCAGAGTTGGCCGGCCAAGGGTTTCATTAGAGGGCAACATTCGGCTAGGTCATTTGACAGTTATAAATTCGGTAGATAGGGTAAGTTGTGCCGTTTTCTGATCATTCATCCTCTACTTTTTCCTTTCTCCTCTCTTCATCTACTTTTTTTTTCCTTCTTCTTTCCTCTATGGCCGAATCTTCCTACCATCCTATTCATCTCCACCTTTTATCAGTTGTTTCCAAACCCTTATAATCGTTCACCATAAAAGTCGAAATACCGAAAGCCATATTTCTCTTTGTGCCAAATTCTTATAGCCAAAACCCCTTACTTCTCTTCATCATTCTTGATCGATTCTTTAGTCCTCTAAACCCCAAGTGCCTATCGACAAAGCCATTACAAATCTTCATCTTTTCTTCACTATTACAAAAAGCCAAAAATGCATAGCCATAGGGACATAGCCAAATTCTAAAGATCACTGAAGGCTCAACTTTTGTTATCATTTGAGGGCTTAGAATGGCATCAAAATCGAGTAGGAATTAAGGGGAATCATTGACTAAAGGAATCGGTGGTAAGTCTTTCCAACATTAGTCTTTCTTTCGTAGTTTAGGAAAGCCGAAACCCCTAAAGGTTAGGGAGGCTGTCGATTTGGACTTGTAGCCCTAAGGGGTAGTGGTAACTATTTTACTTTGATAATGGTGTGATTTAGAGGCTGCTGATAAAGGGCTTAGACAAGTGGAACAATCAGATCTTGATCTAGTCACTACTTTCGATAAAGGTAGGATCACTAGTGCCTAAGGAGTGGTTGGCCGAATATGGTAAGTGGTTAATATGAAGTTCATTTCAGTAGTTAGAATTAACGTGATGGTAATATAATTGTAGGCAGTTTGTACGTGGTCTTCATCAACGAAACGTCATAAAATAGGTGTGTAACTGACACCCTCTCATAGACTAGATTGGCAAAAGTCGAAAAGCTGAAATACCGAAAAGTCAGTAATTTGAGAACTTGCAAGTGTGCGAGTGCTCGTAAGATTAATATTTTGACGTGTATGATAAATTAAAGTGTTAAGGCTGCAGAGTGCACGTTTCGGTGCATTTCGATGTTTTTAGGCTTATTGGGCCAAAATCGAGAAAATGGGCCAACGATCCCAATTCGGTAAGAACACTCGGTAAGTGCTTCTATAAGTACGTAAATAGTTAGGATATGCATGAAAACCCTAAAATTAGTTAAACTACCTGAATACCCCTACGTATGTAAAATTACTATTATACCCGTAGATGCAAAATGACCACTATACCCCTAGGGTTAACTTTGTCTGAAAAGCATGATGATCTGATTCTGTATGATATATGCCATGATTGTATATATGATGCATGGGGACATGGGTTATATTATGGGAGGCGTCGCCCGTGGCTATGCCACAAATTATTCGATCCGGTGGCTCGCCACATATATTCTGATTCCGTGGCTCGCCACGATTATTCTGTTTCGTGACTCTGTCACATTATTTGTTACAGCAGCCATGCCATATATTTTCGTGGCGTGTAGTGGTTGGGTGGGTCGAGTAGTCTCCCCACATGGTGAAAGTTTGGTATCGGGGTGCATATGGTTGGATATGGGTTTGGTTTTGCATAAGCATGTAATATCTGTTCTAATCTGTCATGGGCCTATGGGCTTTATTCTGAATTCTGTTCTGGGCTAAGGCCAACATATTCTGTTTCCGTGGTTTGAGCTGATATAGGCTATGGTTGGGTTAATTTACACACTGAGTTTCCCCAAACTCACCCCTTTATTTTCATCCACGCAGGTAATCCCCAACCATAGTGGGCTTGGAGCTGTGAGGGATTCGGAGTGGCCACATGTTTCTGTAAATTCGGTTTCTTTCTGATGAACTGGACCTTTTTTTATTTACGTTTAAGGTTTTTGGGTTTTTAATTGTAATAAGGCCGCTTTAATTATTTTTAATGGTTTTGATAGGTTTTATTAAGATAGATATAATTTATACTTAACCGTCAAAATTGATTAGCTTAAGACGTGTTTTCAAAAAATAGCATTTGATTTCAAAATAACACGACAACAAACAAAGCTTCCGCAATGAAAATATTTTCTAAAATTAGTCACTTTTCTTAAAATGGACTTAATCGACTTGGTTTCCTAAAAATACACCCGACGTTAAAGTGTGGCAATGGCGGTGTGCATGTCTAGGATTGGTTCCGAGGAGAGCTTGGTACTTAAGCAGTCCGATGGACTCAGCTCCTCTTTTTCGGTTACCTACTTGGTGCACAGCTTCCATTCACTTTAGCCTATAATGGAAGTATCTTTTAAAACACTAAGATAGTTTTCTAAACCAACATTTTGAACGTTTCGATGTGGCATGTCGGATCCAGTCATACCGTCTAGGCCGTGTCTGGGGTGTTACATTTAGTGGTATCAGAGCCAGGTTGCAACAACTCGGCTGTAGAATGAGTTTAGAAAAATAATGGTTTTTAGAAATAAATGTTTTATAAAGACTGTAAAACTCTGTTTTCAAAATTTGGATCTTTAGAAGGTGGCACTCGAATCTCCGGCCCAAGTCTGTAAATGTTCTGAATTTTCCTGAATATGTTCTGAACTATCTATCTGTATTACAACCCTACTAGAATACTCTAGATAGGATGCTACTGAAACCATAGGAAAACTTGATAGGAGACTGAAACTGTAGCTAGACATCGATTCTGCGAAAACCAACTCTGAATTACTGAATAATAAAACATCTGTAATAATCATTGGAATATTGAATTAATGCATAAAATTCGTAATTAGATAATATGATATGAGTACAAGAGTCGCTCGCGGAAGAGGCCGTGGACGTGGCCGAGGAAGTGATCGAGCGGGATCTTCGACTTCGGGACATATGCCGGCGGCAGATGCACCGGTACCTCCGACAACAGAAGTGGAGTCTCATGATCGTGGTGCTGGGATGATGCCCTGTCGCAAGCAATGCTCCGTGTTTTGGAAAGGGTTACCGTGGCAAGTACGGGCAACAGAATTCAAGGATCTATTTCTGAACAACTCCGGTCTAACGGAGCGGAGATCTTTAGGGGCGTATCTGGCATAGCCTCGAATGTGGCAGAATATTGGTTGGAGGCCACAGAACGGATTATGGATGACTTGGACTGCTCTGTGGAGTAGAAGCTGAAGGGAGCCGTATCGCTGCTGCGGGATGAGGCTTATCAGTGGTGGCTCACCGTGAGAGATGGAACCCCAGCTGATAGGGTAACTTGGGAGCTGTTTAAGACGGCTTTTAAAGGGAAGTATGTTGGGGCTAGTTATGTGGACGCCCGAAGGAAGGAATTCTTGAATCTGGTTCAAGGAATTAAGTTGGTTGCAGAGTACGAGGCTGAGTTTCTGAGGCTAAGTCGGTATGCTGTGGGAATAGTCACTACAGAGTATGAGCATAGCGTTCGCTTCGAGGATGGACTCAGAGATGAACTTAAGGTGCTGACTGCTTCGCAGAGAGAGCGTAATTTCGCGGTCCTGCTGAAAAAAGCTAAGATAGCTGAGGAGGTGAAGCGTACTAAGAGGCAGAACCGTGAGAAGGATCGAAACTATTTTGCGGAGGGATTCCGGGCCTTCAAGGGGAGCAAATAAGAATGTCAAAAGGGCGAGAGTGGAGGAGCCAGTTCGAGTAGTTCTGGTGAATGTTGTTAGACCACCAATCTGTAGAGGCTGTGGTAAGGTACACTTGCGTGAGTGTAGAAAATGTTCTGGTGCTTGTTTTCGATGAGGATCTATAGGACTATCCTCAGAGAGCTGATTAGGTTGCTGAACAGAGGGTTGCTCAACCCATAAGAGGTGGACCACAACCATCGAGAGGACGTGGACAAGGTAGGAACGAAAATGGAAATGGTCGAGGTCGAGGGGCGCCTGGCAGGGGTGCCAGAAATGCTGAGGCTTGATAGCCAGCACTGGTGTATGCAGCTCGTCGTCGAGAGGAGGGCGACGCACCTGACGTCATAACTGGTATGTTTTTGGTTTCTAGCATATCGTATACTACTTTGGTGGATATTGGATCTACTCATTCCTATGCTGCATGTTCCATATCTGGGTCGTTGGGTGTACACTCTGAGAAGATTGTGAGTGGGGTATCTATACTAAGTCCTTTGGGTCACTCGATTAGGGTAGACAAACTGTATAGGGATGTACCCTTAAAAACTCAAGGTAAGATTTTTCCTAGAGATCTGATGGAGTTACCGTTCGGAGAGTTTGATCTCATTCTGGGAATGGGCTGGCTTGTTAAGAATAAGGCGAATTTGGATTGTGCTACTAAGCGAATGGTGCTAAGGACCACGGAAGGTGATGAGGTTATGATGATAGGTGAACGAAGGGACTATTTGTCCAATGTAGTGATGGCATTAAGGGCTGAAAAGTGGATTCGGAAAGGTTGTGAGGCCTATTTGGCATTTGTAAGTCAGTCAAAAGCTGAGGGACTGACAGTGGATAAGGTTAGGATCGTAAAAGAGTTCCAAGATGTTTTTCCAGAGGAGCTTCTGGGATTGCCTCCAAACCGAGAGGTCGAGTTTGGAATTGGCTTACTGCTGGGAACGACGCCAGTGTCCATCACACCATATAGGATGGCACCGAAGGAGTTAGTGGAGTTGAAAGCTCAAATTCAAGAGTTGCTGGATAGGGACTTTGTTAGGCCAAGTGTGCCTCCATGGGGAGCACCGGTGCTATTCGTGAAGAAGAAGGATGGGACGATGCGAATGTGTATTGATTATCGCCAGTTGAACAAACTGATGATTAGGAATAAGTATCCACTGCCAAGAATTGACGACCTGTTTGACCAGCTTAGAGGAGCTTTTGTATTTTCCAAGATCGACCTTCGATCTGGGTATCATTAGTTAAGGGTCAAAGAGGCAGATATTCATAAGACGGCATTCAGGACTCGGTATGGTCATTATGAGTTTCTGGTTATGCCATTTGGACTGACAAATGCTCTTGCAGCATTTATGGATCTGATGAATCGTGTGTTCCAACCATTTTTGGATCGGTTTGTAGTCGTCTTTATTGACGATATCCTGGTATATTCTGAAACGGAAGCGAAACATGATGAGCATCTTCGCATTGTGCTGCAAGTGTTAAGGGAGAAGGAACTCTATGCGAAGTTTAGCAAGTGTGAATTACATTTGAGGAGGTAACCTTCTTAGGACATGTGGTCTCTGCTGAGGGGATTAAGGTGGACCCTCGTAAGATTGAAGCAATTCTGGAATGGAAGCCACCTAGGTCGGTGTCAGAAATTTGAAGTTTCTTAGGCTTAGCAGGATACTATAAAAGGTTTGTGGAAGGTTTTTCTGTGATGGCAGCACCTCTGACGAAATTCATAAGGAAAAGAGTACAGTTTGTGTGGACTGAGAAGCAGCAAGAAGCTTTTGAGAAGTTGAAGAAAGTTCTGACTGAAGCGCCTGTGTTAATTCAACTAGAATCTGGGAAGGATTTTACTGTGTACAGTGATGCATCACACATAGGTCTGGGTTGTGTGTTGATACAAGAAGGTAAGGTGGTTGCTTATGCATCACGACAGCTTAAGCCTTACGAGGGGAACTATCCTACTCATGATTTGGAGTTGGCAGCAGTGATCCTTGCACTTAAGATTTGGAGACATTACTTGTATGGAGAAAGGTGTATTATATACATAAACCATAAGAGTCTTAAGTATTTGTTGACTCAGAAGGAGCTGAACCTTAAGCAAAGGAGATGGATTGAGTTGCTTAAGGATTATGACTATTCGATCGAGTATCACCCAGGTAAGGCTAATGTGGTAGCCGATGCTCTAAGTCGTAGAGTTGTATCTGATCTAAGAGCAATGTTTGCTCACCTAAGTCTGTATGATGATGGTAGTCTATTGGCTGAATTGCAAGTAAAGCCAAACTGGGTGGATCAGATTAAGGAAAAGCAGTTGAAAGATGAGTCTTTGGTTGCTAGTTTCCAACAAGTCAAGGATGGGGAAACTTCTGAGTTCAGGTTGAATAGCAAAGGAGTTTTATGCTTCCGAGGAAGAATTTGTGTTCCGAAGGACTCTGACTTGAGACAGTCAATATTGAAGGAAGCTCATGGGGGACTTTGTGCCATGCATCCTGGAGGGAATAAGTTGTATCACGACTTGCGGGAACTGTATTGGTGGCCTGGGCTTAAACGAGAAGTAACGAAATTCGTGGGGAAATGTCTGACATGCCAGTAAGTGAAAGCTGAGCATCAATTACCTTTTGGATTGTTGCAGCCAGTAAAGATACCACTTTGGAAGTGGGAGAGGGTAACCATGGACTTTGTGAGTGGGCTACCCTTGACACCATCGAAGAAAGACTCGATATGGGTGATTGTTGATAGGTTGACCAAATCGGCCCATTTTATACCTGTTCGCATTGACTTTTCACTTTAGAAGTTAGCCAAGTTGTATGTGGCGGAGATTGTGCGACTTTATGGTGTCCCAGTTTCGATTATCTCTAACCGAGATCCTAGATTCACATCACGGTTTTGGCAAAAGTTGCATGAGGCGTTTGGTACGCGATTGAACTTTAGTACGGCTTTCCATCCCCAAACTGATGGTCAGTCAGAAAGGGTTATTCAGATTCTGGAGGACATGTTGAGGGGATGTGTTATTGACTTCTGAGGGAGTTGGGAGGATTACTTGCCGTTGGCGGAATTTGCGTACAATAACAGTTATCAGGCAAGTATTCAAATGGCACCATATGAAGCGTTGTATGGACGAAGGTGTCGTACACCTAGTTGTTGGACCGAACTAGGAGAACCACAGGTTCTTGGACCTGAATTGGTGGCAGATACTGAGGATAAGGTCAAGTTGATTAGACACCGGTTGAAGGAAGTGTCCAATAGACAAAAGTCGTATGTAGACTTGAAACGTAAGGAGATTGAGTACTCAGTGGGTGATATGGTCTTCTTGAAGGTTCAGATACTAAGGTTTGGTAAGAAAGGCAAGTTGAGTCCGCGGTTCATTGGGCCTTATCGGGTTTTGAAGTGAGTAGGCCCAGTGGCTTATCAGTTGGAATTGCGTCCAGAGTTAGACATGATTCACGATGTTTTTCACGTCTCCATGTTAAGGCGTTATCGTTCTGACCCTACTCATGTCGTGCCGGTTGCAGAAATTGGGGTGCAAACTGATTTGACCTTTGAGGAGGAGCCTGTGCAAATATTGGATCGAGATGTTAAGATTCTGAGAAGGAAATCTGTCCCATTAGTAAAGGTGCTTTGGCGTAATCATGGCAAAGAGGAAGCTACTTGGGAGCCAGAAGAGGCGATGCAACAGCAATACCCTCATCTATTTGGACCAGGTAAATTTCGAGGACAAAATTTTTTTAAGGAGGGTAGAGTTGTAACGCCCCAATTTTTGGGAATTCTGAAAATGTTGGAAAAATTTAAAATTTTCTATGCTCTGTCTGCTAGGTGTAGGTTTAACTATGTTAGTAGGCCTCTAAAAGGCCCAAACTTAAGTTAAAACCCGGTAATTTTAGTTAATTTTAATTCCATAAGAAAAAAGGGTTCTGGTAAGCTGGGCTTTTAAGTATTAATTGTGTAAAGTAAAACATAAGGAAGCAGATGGAAAAGTGGCATGTGACGCCACTGGGAAGGCTATAAAAGTGGCGTGTGGATGTTAGTGAGGACCCAGGTTCAAATCATAATGAAAGCATATTAAGGGAATTAATTTTTATGTACAGAAAAGGGAAGTAATGGAACTCAAGTAAAAGTTTGTCAGGAGGAGTTTGAGTTGCTCAGGAGATTGAGCAATGAAGGGATAAGGGAGAGAATTTAGGAGCTGATTAGAGAGAGCAGAGTTGGCCGAATGGTGGACTCTTGAGGAGCAAGAGTTGTCCGGCCAAGGGTTTCATTAGAGGGCAACATTCGGCTAGGTCATTTGACAGTTATAAATTCGGCAGATGGGGTAAGTTGTGCCGTTTTCTGATCATTCATCCTCTATTTTTTCCTTTCTCCTCTCTTCATCTACTTTCTTTTTCTTCTTCTTTCCTCCATAGCTGAATCTTCCTACCATCCTATTCATCTCCACCTTTTATCAGTTGTTTCTAAACCCTCATAACCGTTTGCCATAAAAGCTGAAATCTCAAAAGCCATATTTCTCTTTGTGCCGAATTCTTATAGCCAAAACCCCTTACTTCTCTTCATCATTCTTGACCGATTCGTTAGTTTAGAACAATTTTCTATCGTCAAAGCCATTACAAATCTTCATCTTTTCTTCACTGTTACAAAAAGTCGAAAACGCATAGCCATAGGGACATAGCCGGATTCTAAAGATCACTGAAGGCTCGACTTTTGTTATCATTTGAGGGCTTAGAACGGCATCAGAATCGAGTAGAAATTAAGGGGAATCGTTGACTAAAGGAATCAGTGGTAAGTCTTTCCAACATTAGTCTTTCTTTCGTAGTTTAGGAAACCCAAAACCCCTAAAGGTTAGGGCGGCTGTCGATTTGGACTTGTAGCCTTAAAGGGTTGTGATAACTGTTTTACTTTGATAATGGTGTGATTTAGAGGCTGCTGATCAAGGGCTTGGACAAGTGGAACGATCAGATCTTGATCTAGTCACTACTTTCGACAAAGGTAGGATCACTAGTACCTAAGGAGTGGTTGGCCGAATATGGTAAGTGGTTAATATGAAGTTCATTTCGGTAGTTAGAATTAACGTGGTGGTAATATAATTGTAGGCAGTTCGTGCGTGGTCCTTGTCAATGAAACGTCATAAAACAGGTGTGTAACTGACACCCTCTCATAGACTAGATCGGCAAAAGCTGAAAAGCTGAAATATTGAAAAGTCGGTATTTTGAGAACTTGCGAGTGTGCGAGTGCTCGTAAGATTAATATTTTGATATGTATGATAAATTAAAGTGTTAAGACTGCAGAGTGCACGTTTTGGTGCATTTCGATGTTTTTGGGCTTATTGGGCATAAATCGAGAAAATGGGCCAACGGGCCCAATTCGGTAAGAACACTCGGTAAGTGCTTCTATAAGTACGTAAATAGTTAGGATATGCATGAAAACAATAAAAGTAGTTAAATTACCTGAATACCCCTACGTATGTAAAATTACTATTATACCCCTAGGTGCAAAATGACCATTATACCCCTAGGGTTAACTTTGTCTGAAAAGCATGACGATATGATTCTGTATGATATATGCCATAATTGTATATATGATGCATGGGGACATGGGTTGTATTATGGAGGAAGCGTCCTAGTAGCTATGCCACAAATTATTTGATCTGGTGGCTCTGCCACATATATCTGTTCTGGTGGCTCTGCTAGGATTATCTGTTTCTGGTGACTCTGTCACATTATCTGTTCTGGCAACCATGCTGCATATTTCTGTGGCGTGTAGCGGTTGGGTGGGTGGAGTAGTCTCCCCACATGGTGAAAGGTTGGTATGGGGGTGCATATGGTTGGATATGGGTTGGGTTTTGCATAAGCATGTAATATCTGTTCTGATCTGTCATGGGCCTATGGGCTTTATTCTGAATTCTGTTCTGGGCTAAGGCCAACATATTCTGTTTCTGTGGTTTGAGCTGATATAGGCTATGGTTGGGTTAATTTAAACACTAAGTTTCCCCAAACTCACCCCTTTATTTTCATCCACACAGATAATCCCCAACCATAGTGGGCTTGGAGCTGTGAGGGGTTCGGAGTGGCCACATGTTTCTACAAATTCGGTTTCTTTCTGATGAACTGGACCTCTTTTATTTACATTTAAGGTTTTTGGGTTTTTAATTGTAATAAGGCCGCTTTAATTATTTTAAATGGTTTTGATAGGTTTTATTAAGATAGATATAATTTATACTTAACCGTCGAAATTGATTAGCTTAGGACGCGTTTTCAAAAAATAGCATTTGATTTCAAAATAACACGACAACAAGCAAAGCTTCCGCAATGAAAATGTTTTTCAAAATTAATCACTTTTCTTAAAATGGACTTAATCGACTTGGTTTCCTAAAAATACACCCGACGTTAAAGTGTGGCAATGGCGGTGTGCATGTCTAGGATTGGTTCCGAGGAGAGCTTGGTACTTAAGCAGTCTGATGGACTCACCTCCTCTTTTTCGGTTTCCTACCTGGTGCATAGCTTCCATTCACTTTAGCCTATAATGGAAGTATCTTTTAAAACACTAAAATAGTTTTCTGAACCAACGTTTTGAACGTTTCGATGTAGCACGTCGGATCCAGTCATACCGTCTAGGCCGGGCCTGGGGAGTTACAAAAAATATTTTAATTTGAGGAGGTGATTAAAAACTAGGATTTAACTAAGTAAAATAAATAAAAATAAAATAAAAGTTCCAATACACGATTTCAAAAGATGATTTTAATCAAGATGACATAATTGTGTTAGATTAATTACATTTCTTAACTTAGAATTATTAAACTCATGTTTATGTTGTTACGAATAAATTCATGGCAACTTGGTAATTTGCTAACTTAGGAACATACTTACTTACCAAAATCCATTTATCTCTTGACTATATCTCTATGTCAATTCAATTGATTAAACAAATTAATAAGCAAATGTGTTAATGCACATACATACTTATGAAATCAAAATAATTTATTGTACATATCTCTATGCCAATTCAAACAATTAGTTCAATCTCATAAGCACATAAAAGATCATGTGAGGTAAAAATGTATTTCTACCTTGAAACAGTTTAATCACAATAATCTTGCAAGTTATGCAAGGCTAATGTATCTTTAGATACCATTGCTAATTCAACCCTCAACTACCTTAGATGATTAAACATGCACTGATTAAGTATTGTGTCAATTAATTACAATTTCAATTCGTTTAAATAATTAATTCATTAGTTACCTTACAATTGTAATGCAAGAATAACTTAGTCATGATTTTACTTAATCAAACATCTTACCGAGGCTTATAATAGCACAAACACAATTTTAATAACTCAAGTAGATGAAATGCAATCAACCTAACATGAATTAAATTTAAGCCATATTAATTAAATTAAACATATCAACATCACAAATATTCATAAACATGTTCATCATAACAACAAAAAAATTAAAAGTATAGGGAACAAGAATCAAATTTTGTGTTTTCTTCATGGCTTGGCTAGTTTGCTCCACTCTTCCTTCTTTGCTTGTTCTTGTCGAACCAAGGCTTATATGAACACTTGAATGCTACTCCAAATGGTGGTTGATTGACTTTTTTTTCAAGAGGTGAAATCGACAAGGGAACAGGGGAAGGAAATGAAGAAAAATGGAAGGGAATGAAAAAAGAAAAATGAGAGAGAAGTAAAGAGATGAGAAGGGTTGAGATGTTTTTGAAGTGAGCAGCAAAGAGGGGTATTTATAGGTTGAGATGACTGCTAAAATTAGCAAAATTCAGCAGCTACAGAGTCTCCCCATGGCCGGCCACGCATGTGGCAAGTTTGAAGAATTCAAACTTGCTATTTTATGGTAGGGGCAAATCTAGAAAGGCACAAATCGTGGAGGGGTTTGAATGCAATTTGAAGGAGTCTTCAAGGGCCATTTTGCAAGTTAAATAATCAGCCAAGCAAGCTGATTGGGTCAGCATGTGGGACGGTTTTGGGCTGCC